>JANAVB010016197.1:20856653-21101544 GCA_029216955.1 Iris pallida | reverse complement strand
ATTGGATACCAATCTGATCAGACATAATCTTGATGTCATGCATATTGAGAAGAATGTGTTTGATAACATAATTAATACTGTTATGGACGTAAAGGAAAAAAACGAAAGACAATCCCAAGCCAGGTTGGACTTAGAAGAAATATGCAAACGCCCTGCGTTACATTTGATAGAGGAGAATGGAAAACAGTTCTTGTCGAAGTCAATTTTCTCACTGGACAAGGAGGATAAAGTGAGACTTTGTCGGTGGATCCAGGGCCTAAAATTTCCAGACGGATATGTGTCAAATCTGAGAAGATGTGTCGATCCAAAGGAAAATAAATTGACGGGTATGAAGAGCAACGATTGTCACGTATTCATGGAGAGGTTAATTCCGATTACATTTCGGGAATTCTTACCGCAGGCAGTTTAGGATCCATTGACGGAGCTTAGCATATTCTTCAGGGATCTTTGTTCTAAGAAATTGCTCGTTGATCGTCTAGAAAAGCAAGAGAAGGACATTGTGGTAACACTGTGCAAGCTAGAGAGGGTGTTTCTTCTTAGATTCTTTGACTCTATGGAGCATTTGCCAATTCATCTATCCTATGAGGCACGCGTTGGTGGACCCGTCGAATATCGATGGATGTACTCGTTCGAGCGATATTTGAATCACCTAAAAGAAAGGTAAAAATAAGGCACGGGTCGAGGGTTCTATTTGTGAAGCCTATGTTCTCGAGGAGATTACAAACTTTTGTTCGATGTATTTCAAACCTCATGTTACAACTAATAGAACGAGAGCTTCCAGAAACGACGACGGAGATCATGAATGTAATGATACAATACTGACGGTATTCAATGCTCCAGGAAAGCCATCGGGTAAAATGAAGAAGAGATATCTGAACTATGATGAGCTAAGGGTTGCTCAGGTGTATGTATTACTCAACTGCGACGATGATGAAGTAGAAAAGCTGGAGGGGTAAGTAATAATATGTCTATATTATTTAATAGTATTGATTAATATACTATTACATTAATTGAATGATGTTATTTTTAGCATATTTAATGATAATGTGAGGTCAGGTAGGCCACACATAACAGAAGAAGAACTAGAACAAAAATGAGGCATTATTTTCATCATGGTTGAGTGCATATGTAAGACTTGAGAACTCTGTAATTACCTTTCTGTATATGCACTTGAGAATGAGCTTAATTTTTTTTTGTGGTATTTAGGTCGATCGTCCATACGCAAGACTTGAGAATGAGTCTATTAGAACGCTAGCCAAGGGACCAATTTATGCTGCAAAAATATGGCCAAGCTACTGTTAATGGGTTTAGGTTCAAGTCAACAACTTGTCCGATCAGAGACAACTTTGTAGATCTCGATTCCACCAAAAACAGCTGTTTGTGTATCAGATCTTCGAACTACAAAGATGTTGATGCAGGCAACGATTTCTATGGCATCCTACGGGAGATTATGGAGCTGACATATAGTTATGGAATAGAGCCTGCTAAGATTGTGTTATTCAGGTGTGATTGGTTCGATCCGATTGAAGGTCAAGGTTGGAAATTAGACAAGCACAGTCTTGTGGATATAAACTATCGGCGTCGATATCAAGCCTATGAACCATTTGTCCTATCAAGTCAGGCTCAGCTCGTATCTTCACAAGTTATCCTAAACGGAGAACAACAAGGTCGGACTGGTAGGCAGTATGCAAAACCAAAGCTAGAAATACCTTTGAGGTTGACGATATAGCTTATCAAGTGGATGAACCTCTTGTAATAAATATTATAAAAGTGGACATGACGGAAGTTTCTTATTACACATCTAATTGTGTAGAAGAAGTAGAATTATCTGAAGAGGAAGATGCAGATGAAAGTGAAGATGTAGAGGAGGAGGAAAAAGAAGAAGAAGAAGAAGAAGATGAACTAAACGAACTAGAAGAATTTTTGGAAGAGGATTAAATCTGTACGTTTGTTTTATCATCATATTTGACACTTTAGTGACACTTTTACCATATAAATTTGTGACACTTTAGTGACACTTTTATCTGTGACTATAATATTTTTTTAAATCTATGATGTCTATCATATATATGTATATTTGTTTTATTGTTATATGTTATTATCAGGTATGACTAGACCAGGAGGACGACACGGAGGATATTATATTAGGCAGTCCCGTCTGACTCGGGCTGGGGATGCAGATTTCGTACCCTCCTTATCTTCGAGTACGCCAGTGTACCGTTCTGTTCCCGGTCCATTACCGGGATAGGGCAGTTCCAGCAGGTTGGTGACTCCTCCCTCTCGTCCAGCATTCCTGATCCCGCGTCCAGCATTCCTCCTGCCAACGGCTCCATGGGGAGAGCCGACGTCGAGCATATGGAGGACGGCAATCAGACTGATCTTGCCCAGGCAAGAGGTGAGAGCGACCTCCATGCGCTCCCCCGAACGAGACGCGTATGGAGGTTTGACGGATGGGCCTACGAAGTAAGTTAATTAGTTAATATATATTTCTCAAATGATTATGTACATATATATTCATGAAATTTATTATTATATAGATATCGGCCTCCTGCAGTACAGAGACAGTTGGGGTTATTTCTGAGGCAGAACTATGGTGGGCCTTGGATTAACTACTCAGATGCTCCCGCAGATATGAAGGCCTTTTGGTTGGCCCACTTCATGGTAAACAATTTGTTTATTTTTAAATTTTAATAATTATTTGTGTATATTATAAACTTTTTTATTTTACTTCTTGTAGAGGACCTATTTCTATCCACCATACCGGGCGGCGAAGATCGAGGTCCAATTTTCTGCCGTCGCAGGCAAGCTCATCCGTGATGCGATCCACGACCAGAAGTCTCGTGATCGCTCCGGAAAGCCGATCCATGGTTGGATTACGCCAGAGTAGTGGACTGCGATAAAGGCTAGATTCGGCGAGGCCAGGTACCAGGAGCGGTCTGACAAGGCCAAGGTGGCGCGGTCGAGTGCCAGTAAGTGGTGTAGTGGCTCCATTCCGATGACGAAGCATTTTCGTCGTCTGGTACGTTTCCTATGACGGACATCATTTTATATAGTTGGATAGAATGTTTAATACTAATAATAGATAATATATATTAACAGGTAAAAAAGGGTGAGGACCCAACATGGTGACCGTCTTCCTGGTCACCCATCTGAGGGCTGGGGAGTTCATTGACGAGGGCGACGCAGGCATATGTACATTCTATTCTTTATATTAATTTACTATAATTTAGAAAATAGGAAAATAGATATCAATATAGACTTCAGCAAATACTTAGACGTTAGCAAATATTGTTCTAGGCCGAGTTTCTTCGGCTACAAGAGGAGGCAGCTACTGCTGCTAGTGCGCCAGCAGAGGAAGGGGCTGGTACTTTCTCCCAGCCGCCTACAGCTTCATCACTGGACGACCTCTGGATGACCGTCGTTGGTGGTCTTCAGAAGGGTACGTACTACGGTACGAGATCCTACAGTGCCTATTTGGCTTCAGAGTCATCCCGGGCTCCCTCCGTCAGTGCGCAGTCTCCAGCTTCGTAGGCGTCATCACGAGCTCACGATATTGATCGTCAGATCGACGAGCTGTATCACGAGTTGTAGCAGTAGATTTCTGATCACCATACCGCAGAGCGACTATCTGACGATCCGATGATCATCGGACGATTTGATGCGGTCGAGCACAGTATACAGGAGCTGATGAGTCTGCAGCAGGCTATAGTTGCCAGCTTGCACACGCTCACCGAGTCTACGCAGCACACAGTGCATAGACAGGTCGAGCTGGAGGGATCACAGAGGACCATGTCTGTCTCACTCACTCAGGTACATACTTCAACTGAGGAGAGTACTCGGAGGATGGTGAGTACCCTTGCTGCGCATGCTGAGCGACTGCGAGAGCTGGAGCAGATACGTCCTCCCGGTCCATCGACGGTGCCGACTCTAGACATTGTACTGCCTCCTACTACCCCTACGGTGCAGCTCACACAGGAACAGTATGAGTACATGCTATCTCAGCACAGTAGGGGTCCTCAGTGATTTTATTGATTTTTTATGAGTTGTATGTATTGGCCCTATGGGCAAATTATTTATTCGTACACTTTTGTTTATACACTTGGTAGGAGACTTTTTATCATCTCCTATTTTATTTGACTCTATTGGATGTTTGTGATGATGTGCCTGTGAAGTGTAGTATGCAGGATTTGAATATATTTATGTTTAGGATGCGGGATGTGTGTCTGTGGTGATGTTTGTTATGAGTTGTATGTATTGGCCCTATGATGTGTCTGTGATGATGTTTGTGATGATATAAAGTGCAGTATAAAGTGTAAAGTACAGTGTGGAGGATTTGAATATAAAGTGCAGTGTGCAGGATTAGTGTTTAAACTGTATATAAAGTGCAGAATTTTTGTTTAAACAGTATATAAAGTGCAGTGTGCAGGATTTAAAAACTGTATTATATTTTATTTTTAATTTTCCAGCATGTTAGCGACGGATTGCGATGTTTGGCGACGGATTTGCAACACAGAAATACGTCGCAAATATGTATCTGGACTGTAATGCCCCAGTCCCAATATACGTAGGACTATGAACGTAGACATGCCAGTTGTATTCATACGAAGTACGAAGGTCTCGTATGAATACATAAGTTGTAAAATGCAGTAATCCAAGACAAACTAAATCTCATCCACAATGAAAAGAAATATAATACAAAATCAACTCGAATATTTATGATACAATCGTTGGACGGAGACAAAGTCCACTACCAACTATCTCAACGAAAGAAATGTACAAGAATCGATCAATAAAATAGCAATACGAACCAAGCGCAATCGTCTTCGAAAGAATGGAGAGAATCGCGGCCTTGGCTAGAATACCTGTGGAAGACATGAACACATACCTGGGGAAAAACCAGGTCCTCAGACGGACGTAGCAAGATACAGGAAGAACAAGCTAATATGAACTGTCAGAATAATTATATAAAAGACTATCCTAGACACAAATATGCAAAGAAGATTCTAAACGCCTAATGTGCAATTTAGAGGACAACTTTCATGCGCATGGGTGGGATTTTAGGCTATGTGTACGTAACTGGCATCCAGTCATCTGTATCCGTCCGTAACGTCTAAACCGTCAGAGGGCATCTGCAAATATATCGCCACAGTTCCATCCGGAGACTGTGGTTTACCTGTTTGGCTTCCCATACGCACTAGCGACTGTCCTCCCCAAATATCACACTGTTCAAGTCATGTCCATGGCTCGTCCAGTTTTGTAACTGCTTGAGTCTCTAAAAACCCTAGTCATAACAGTTACGATTATCTACCGTCACACGACTTTAGAGATAGCTAGTCAATAAGTCGTGCCCCTAGTAACATGTCTCAAACCGTATAGTGTGAGTGTCACAGCCAAAGGAAGATATAAGGATATCCCCCAACAAAAAGGTAGTCCGCTAACACTAAGTCAACATGCATAAAATAAAGTAACGACTAATAAAGTCGCTTGCACCCAAGTATGGCTTGGACGCGCAGTTTATAACAAATAAAAATAACAAATATGAAACAAGTAAATAAATACTGAAAATAAATAATATGACAGTTTTTAGCAAGGTATACTTGCCTGGGGGTCGCCTGGTGAGCTGCCTGGTGTGGTGCATAATCCAACAAGTCCTTGACATGGTTGCAGTTGACGTGCGTATGATTGTGTTGGCACAAAATAGTCGTACATGCCAAAAGTACGCAAGATGATCTCCATCGATGGGATGGACCATGCCATTGGGTTCGGAACGGTCTAACTTAACTAGGAACAATATAGGGGGTTCAAGATTTGTAAGTGTATATAGAAATATTTTGGCTTAGACATGGACGAGAATAGATTTGCGAAGAAATTGGTACAAGTAATTACATGTCTATCTTGGAAAATATTTATTATACTATTTTTAGAAAATACTCATTATTTAGAAAACTATATTTGAAAATTGGTTAAAATAAAAAAAAACTAGTTTTTAGTTTATTCAAAATATTATAAAAAATAATCTTGGAAAACAAGTTAGGCAAAAAATGATAATTTATATCAAATATAATTTAGAAAGATTATAGGGTTTAAACGAAAACACTAGTTAGCAAAATACACTAATTATAATAACGATACTACTATTAGAAAAAAGGGAACCTAAAACAAAAACCATAATAATAATAATAATAATAATAAAATAATAATAATAAGAATAATAAAAATGATAATAATAATAATAATAATAATAGAAATAATAAAACAGATATTAATAATAATAATAATAATATGATTATAACAATAATAATAATAATAAAATATAATAATAATAATAATAGTAATAAAAATAACACAAATCCCTAAAAGAGCTACTACTCTCATTCGAGAATGAGAGAAAAGAGAAAAAAAAGAAAGGGGAAAGAATCAGAGAGAGAGCGGAAGGAGAGAGAGAAAGGGGGTCGGGAGAGAGTCGGCCCGGCGGTTGCTCCGGCCGGGGTGCGAAGCGGCGCGGAGTGCAGCTGAGGGAAGAGAAAGGAGCTCGGCGGTTCGTGAGCTCGGGGAGCGCGTGCGACGGCACAGCGCCGGAAGCGAGGGGCGGCGAGGGTTTCCAACGGCGGAGAACGGACGAAAGAAGTCGGGGTGACGCGGCGCGTGCGGCTGCGGCGCTGGGCGGCGATCGGAGGCCTGCGACGGACGTGGCGGTGGAGTTAGGCGGTCGGGCTCACCGCTCGGCGGCGGCCAGGCGGGCGTTTGGTCGTTGGGAGGCGGAGGGAAGAAGAGGGCGAGACACGGTGGCGAGAAGGGGGCTCCGGCGATGGGGGTTCGTCTCGGGGGGGCGGACGGCGGTGCTCGCCATGGGCGGCTGGGCGCTCGACGGATGGGCTGGACGGCGAAGCCGCCAGAGAAGGTGGTGCGCGGCTGCTCGAGGCTCGCTGTGATCACACGGCAGCGCCGGTGATAGCCGAGATCTGCGGAGCACATGGCTAGGGCTCCTGACGAGATCCTCGAGCACGGCGGAGAGGATTTTGGTGGAGGAGACGGCGACGCCTCGGTGGAGCAGAGGGTGTACGCCTGTGGTCTGCGACGGATCTAGGTTGGTATTTTTGTCTTTCCTTCGTCCTGTTATGGTTGCGATGTTGTGATGGCCAGAGAGTTGTGTATGGTTCGCCGGTGATGGTGGTGGTTAGCGGTGGTGGCGGTTGTTCGGGTGGCCGGGGTGAACGGAGGAGATGTTGGTCTGGTGTTGGTAGGCTGTTGGGAGAGGAAGGCTGAAGTTGGATTACGAGGAGGCATGGGTTGATATGATGACGACGATGTTAGTTGTGGTAGTCGGAACGACCGAGGTGGGCGAGGGATCGCGGAGGGGTACGGTGCAGGCAGCAGGGGTCAGGACGAGCCATGGTGAGGCTGATGGCTACGGTGTCATTGCTAGGTTTAGGATTTAGGGATAGGAATTTGTGATGTATTGTGTCGGAGTTGTCGACACGAAAGAGAAATAATGTATATGTAAAATATTGGAATAAGATGGACGGAAGGGAACACGGACACGGTGCACGGGGGTTGAGAATTATTTGTGGAGAAAATTTGGCTTGTGGAATTATGGAGGAGTACCTGCCTATTTATAGGATGTGGGAATTCCCATTTGGATAAGATTAGGATAGATTTAAAACCCAAATAGATAAATACCATATTAATTTAAATAGTTTTAAAGCAATTGCAATCAAATTCTAAATCAATTTAAATCCTGGTAAATCTTTATATTAAAATAGAATCCATAAAATATATCCATATTTTTAAATCATAATAATTTATCTAATATAAATCAAACAACATTTAAAAATATATTTTTATGAACACTAATATTATAATAATAATTTTCGAAATCACAAGAATATTTTTAAATATTGATAGAAAATATTTGGAATTATCCTTTGTAAAATAAATAATTAAAATGTCTAAATTATGTATAATATTTCAAAATACCTTTTGTAGTAAAATTAAGATAAAATAATTTTTAAAATTTTAAATCGTCTACACGAATCAATTTTCGTGTACTTCGCATTCAACTAATATATATATATAGATATATATTATATATATATAGATATATATATATATATATATATATATATATATATATATAGATATATATATTGAAATCGGTATAATTAAATAAAATTGCCACTAGTGTGACGAAAATTTCTATTTCAAAAAAAATAAAATATTTACTATAAAAATATTGAATTGAAATGTTTTTCTAAAATCTATAAATAAAGTGTTAAAAAAATATATATATCTCGTACTCGATGAAATCGCGCGCGCGACGTTCAAATTCGAAAACAAAAAAAAATCAATGCCAAATAAAATTTTAAAATCTTAGTGAAAATTTAGGGGTTTTACATCCTACCCAACTTACAAGAATTTCGTCCTCGAAATAAAAATGAGTAGGGGGGTTGAGAGGGTACAATGGTATATCAATGAGGAATAATCAAATCACGATGTTCAAAACATGCATTAGAAAATCGCAATTTTCAAGTACTGTCGAAATAATCATGGACATGGTTATGGGTGAGGTTGCTAACTAACGTACGTAAAGATCAAGAGTCTTGGAAGTGAAGGTAAAATAATTTGAGAACAGGGGCACATGGTCCCTTGGAAAAGATAGTTATCTAGGTTTAGGGGGTACTGTTAGTCCAATAATTGTATCATATTTTTGAATATGGTTAATATGTTAAGTTTAGCATTTCATTATCACTAATCTTCATACAATCGCTATATCATTTCTACTTATACTTATACCTTTGGTGATATGTGACTATTGGTTTATATATTAGTGATATGAGCTTATCTATCTTAAATTTAATCGGGTTGCCAAAATCAAAACTATGTTTTGATTGTGGTCATTCAATTAAGTTTAATCATTGATAACACTAACATTTATGCTATCACCTTAGCACTTATACTTAAACTCAGCTTTGTCCTAATGTGCATTAAACTTATCATACTTGCTACTATGTATATTGCTTTGTTCGTCTAACATGTACATGCATAAAAGCAATAAGCAAGATCAATGTGGACATTTGCAATGAAGAAATCATGGTGGGCCAAAGACGACGGATCCCACAAGATTTTCTGAACTACCCGACGACATCTCCGGAGCCACGCACTCGATATCTTTGGAAAGCTGCCGCCAAGAGAAAAAGCCAGCACCTATCAAAGGAAGAAGCCAAGCCATGCCATCATCATTTCAAGACTCTGAAGAAGCCTGCACCTGTCTAAGTTTATCTGGAGTCTGTAATGAGTCTTAGGAATTATTGTAAACACAAGAAATAGATGGCAAAATCGAAAGCTAGGGCAGAAATAAGCCCATGATCATTTTTGGTGGAAAACGGCATACCGACGGTATACCGGTGTATACCGACGGTATACCGGTTTTTGTTCATAGAAAGTTTCTGTTTACAAAACCGGCATACCGACGGCATACCGGTCCATACCGACGGTATACCGCTTCCGAAACGTTGAAATTCCAACGTCCGGATTTCCAACCATTAATGATCCTAACGGCTATATTTCTAGCCGTTGTAATCCCAGACCGGTATACCACCGGTATGCCGGATCATACTGGCGGCATGCCGGTTCGTGGACTGAAAAGTTGCCTTGAGCTCTTTTCAATGCTTTGGTTATAAATAGCCTTGAACCCCTTCATTCAAGGTTGATGCTTTGAGCCCAAAAATTTCTAAACCACCAAAGCCTATCCACAAACAACTCTACAAAGCTTTCATTTGCCATCCACAAATTGTGTTAGAGTTATTGAGTTAAAAAATTAAGATCTTCATCTTATTGTATAAGGAGATCAAAACCTATTGTGAAAGGTTGAAGTTGGAGAGTCTTTGTATCCAAACTCTCGGTTGAAGTTGGAGAGTCTTCGTATCCAAACTCTCGGTTGAAGTTGGAGAGTCTTCGTATCCAAACTCTCGGTTGAAGTCGGAGAGGCCTTCGGATTAAAGCTCTCGTGTAAGAAGTTGGCGAGTTCTTCGGATCCAAACTCGTGTGTAACTATTTGCTCAAATAGTGGATTAAATTCGGAGAGAGTTCCGGGACTGGATTGCCTCTAGGGAGGATACCAGGATACATCGGGTGTCAGTATTGTTATTGCTTCTTCTCTTGCACTTATATTTTTAAATTGTCAATTAGCTTGTGCTAAGTGCTTGATTAGTTAGCTTGACCCTATTCACCCCTCCTCTAGGGTTTCTATAATTGGTATCAGAGCAAGGACTCTATTGTAGGCTTAATATCCTTAGAGTAGATCCTTGTTATTTTTTCTATGGCATCGTATTCCTCCTACTCCTCCTCCGATAAAGAGGGTTTTACTTCTAGTAGCATAGACAATCATATTTCTTCTAAATGCAAGAAATGCTCTAAGTGGAAAGTCATGGCTAAACAATCCTTAGAGATTCTTGACAACCTTCATTCTACTAATAAAGAATTTTCTGAAAAGGTTGTTCATTTAGAAGAAGCTAATGAGTTATTGAGAAATGAAAACAATAATTTATTATCTAGACTTGTTTCTCAAAACTCATCATGTGTTTCTTTAAAGAGTTTGAATGAGGCTTTAATTTTGAAAATCAAATCTCTTTCCTCATCAATAGAAGATCTTAAGAGGCAAACTCATGAGCTAAATCATTTGCATGATTCTTCTATTGAAACTTTAAAGAAACAAAATGATGCTTTTATCTCTAGAATTGCTTTATTTGAAAAAGAGAATAATATTTTAATTGCTAAATTTGATTCTCTTACTTGTATGCATGATGATTTGCTATTAGAACATGATATTCTTAAAACCAAATCTTCTCATGCTCACTCTAGAGATATTCATCATTCTAGTATGTCACATGTTCATAATCATACTCATTCCGATACATGTGCACACACTAGTATTAGGTGCTTCTATTGCTCTCGCATTGGACACATGAGCTTCACTTGTCCTATTCGTAGGAGTTTTTCTACCAATGCTAAAGTAAATAGTATATGGGTTCCTAAAGCTAATAAATGTGGATCCAAGTTTATTTGGATACCAAAGTCTTCATCTAATGTTGTAGGTGAAGCTTCTTGCATCGGGACATAGCACCGAGGAGCTTGTTGGTGGTTACAAAGCTCAAAGGTTATCTTCCAAGCAATTGCACCAACACAAGTGTGGCTACTATAGCCACTTTGGTAACATGCTAAACGATTCTCTTTAAATTGTTTATTGTAGAATCTAGCATGTTTCTCTTGATGTCTTGCTACTAGCTCACATTGATATCCTTCAGTTGCCTTCTATATAAATCAATGTGAGATACAATACTAGCATGCTTAGTTAATTTTCTTATTAATTCTTTTATCTAGTATGACTAGTTACTCGGCTTAAATGATTAGTTCACACTATGAAGTTTATCACTCATTTTCTATTAAGTATGACACAATTGATTTATGCATGCTTGTTATTCTTAATCTCTATATATGAAGCATGCATATCACTCTAGGCCATAGGAGCTTGATTTTGATTTGAGTTAATATGATTTTACTCTCCGTCTTTAAAGTTTTTGAAATAGTTACGTCTTACCGATTTCTTCTTAATATGTAATATTTACTTTAAATCGGTATTTGTGAATATACATGTTTAGCACAAGCTTCTTATCACTTGACAAGTATACACTTATACTTCCATTTTAACCTTGTGCTTACATAATATATTTATTATTGATTCTCATATTTTTTTGATTAAACCTCTTATGAATCAATTATATTTTTGCCTAATAAAGCTTATTTATATGTGTTTTGAATTTGTGATAGTTTTTCAAACATTCATTAAGGATACATGACTATATTCATTAAAATTTCCATTTACATGTAGATCATGTATTTCTTATGTTGATATTTTTTTGTATAAATATCTTTATTTGGGCATATGAGTTAAGCGAAAGTTTTATATTGACTTGAAGAGTATTAAATATACTTGTTACCTTCAAACTTGTGCTTATCTCATACCTTAGCTATTGATTCCTTTGACCAAATTTGTTCTTCTTGAATCAATTAGCTTCTTCCTTAAAATCTTCTTTTGATGATATCTTCTTGACTTTTTGGTTGGCATTATGGATACATGTTCTTAATTAATTTTTGATCTTTTTATGTATGTCTATTCGTGATATATATAGTTTTATATATATAAATGATTCCTAACTTTTGATATTTATATGTTTATACCTTTAAGTTAGAATGTTGAGAGAAAATGTTTATTAATGTCTTGCTCATGACTAATTATGGAAGTTCTTTTAAGAATCACATGGTTTTGTGCTTTATCTTGTTTTTATATTTACCTCCGTTTTAGTGCACATTTTCAAATTCTTCTATAAACTCCTATTGTGCACTATGAAAGCATTTTCGTAAAATATGATTCTTGATATCTTTAGCACATTTATAGCTTTCTTGATCTTAATGATCTTTCCTTGCTCATTCCTTGGTTTTATGCTTCTTTTGAATTATTATTGCCCAATGATTTTTGTAGCACATGAGAATACTTGTAATTGATACATCATTTTTCTTATGACTTTAGCTACTATGGTTTGAGCTTTTGTGTTGAGATTTTTCATTTCTAAGAATACACTTATTGCATAATGGCTATAATATTTTGCATTCTCTAGATCGATCTATTAATTCATTATCTTGGATTAATCTTAGAACTTGGCAAAGAGATTTATTATTTGTGTTTTACATGAATATCTCTTTTGGCCTATACTTGATAAGAGTCTTATTCTTTTTATTTTGTTATCTTCTACTCTTATCCTTGCTTAATAAAGAGTCTACAAATCATTTTGATCATTCAAAATGTATTATACTTATTGAGAACTCTTTGCTTAAGCAAGTATTTTTAGTGTTAGTGACTTAAGATTTAATGAGCACATTTATCTTGTTAATGGCTTCCCTCATTAATCTTATTTGGATTATATAGTTTGCTTATTTGTGATATATTATTAAGCTATATAATTTTGGCTCACTTTCACACATCTAACTATATTCCTATACTTTAATCTATATATATGATATGCTAGTTTACAATAACAAGATCTGTGATTCTTCTAAATGTAATTTGTATCCTATTTTAGATACATATGTTTGTTCTCTAAAACTAGTTTTACAAATTCTTGATTAGATCTTGTTTCTCTTGGAGGTTTGTGATTCCTTTAAGTCTCCTTCCTTATTAGTCATTAGCATGTATCTCTTAAATTTCTCTCACCTTTGAGTCATGATTTTATCGTATTATCATTTACATCTCTTCTTAATTATGTTTGCAATCATTTAAATGAGAATGACTCTTTTCCATATTTTTATTGTTTCATGAGATTTTATCATAAATATGGATTTGGGATTTCTTTATGAGATTTGTTGGATCATGTTTAATTTGTTTATTTTTATTGATAAAAGATCCTAATGGTTGAGTAGTCCTATATTATCTTATTATATGATTATCAAACTAATTATTACTCTACTTTGACTACTCATGGATTGCCACATATGGGCCTTTGCTATTTGAACTTTATGGGTTATTAATTTACCATTAACAAGGTTTGGATTTATCCGTTGTTGGATAAATATGTGGTACAACATACCTAGTCCATGCAAAGTAATAAATTAGTTGATTCTTTCTTGATTAGATAATCATGGATATAATATTTGAGGTTTATTTTTATTTTATTTTTTTAGCAATATTTTGACTCTCATCATGATTGATTTAACTGTCCTTATTCTTTTTCATGATGACATCTTTTGATTACATGTGCTATATTGGAATATTCTTTTGAATTCTCATCTTAGTAAGTTTAATTGGATATCTCTTCTTGACTAAAGATGACATTATTCATTTTATGACGATTTTATAGCCTTATATGCATTGAGCAAGGGGGAGAAATCAATAGTTGATTTACCCCTAGATTTTGATGCTATAAGTGCTTTGAAACTAGTTACGCATATTTTAGGGGGAGCAAATAAATTGTTTTAATTCATCTATACCCTCTAATATGTCGTATACATAGTTTATCATGGACCCATATTTTTTTTTCATTTTCATATCTTATTGATTGAGGTCATGATATTTTTATTTTGAAGGGTTATGAGAGTGTATGTGATTATCCTTATTATCTTATCTCTCTCTTTCATATGGGTTAAATATGTCATCTTGCTAATATTAACTTTCAGATCTTATCTTGATGAATATTATGCTTTCGTTGATTTGGATTTTCTTTCATGCATAATTGATTTGGCTTTCCTTGTTGAGGACTTATCCAAAATTTAAGATTTTATCTACTTTGGTAGTACTTTGAGGGGGAGTATTCAAGTCGACTGAATTTCTCTTTCTCAAGTATTTTTCTCCTTTACCTTCATGTTTATCTAAAGGGTATTCATATAGCATGATAAGGTAATTGAGTTCAAATGCATGAACTTGGATAAGCATATAGATCTTGCAAAAATAGATTACTTTATATCAATTGCAATATTTTACATTGATCATTCTTTTATTTTGTTCCACTATTTATTTGTGGACAATTATGATTATTAATGGTTTTTTATCAATGTTTCAAGTTTTCATCTTTTCAATTGGTATCAAGTTCATTAATTTCATATCTCAATTGGTATCTATTAGTTGCAATTATCTATTCCTCATGGCTTTTTGAAATCCTTTATTTCATAGTTCTCTTCCAAAACTGGAGCAATATTTCATATCCTATTGTGTTTTGGATTTATTCCTTGGATTTCAAGTTGGTAAACTACTTATTTCTTGTTTCTCAAATACTTTTAGTTTTACCAACCATATTGTGTTTTGGCAAGCAATTTTTTAATTAGTACTCTACATTTGGTATGTAGTTTTATACACTTGTCTTTACACACTTCTCCCATTGTTTTTCATTAGTATATCTTGATCATGATTGTCTATAAGTTCCCCATGCTCTGATTTCTATGCTTGAGATTGATTTCATTTTATCTCTTAGTACGGGGAGCCTATTTTTGATCATGTCAAAGGGGGAGAAGTAAGTTTAAGTATGCTTTTATAAGTAATCTAAGTAGTATGCTTTTTGTGATATTGCTTATGTCTTTTGTATATTAGTGATACATGCATCTATTCTGTCCATACTAAACTTAACCGATTTGCCATAATCAAAAAGGGGGAGATTGTTAGCCCAATGATTGTATCATGTTTTTGAATATGGTTAATATGTTAAGTTTAGCATTTCATTTTCACTAATCTTCATACTATCGCTATATCATTTCTACTTATACTTATACATTTGGTGATATGTGACTATTGGTTTACATATTAGTGATATGAGCTTATCTATCTTAAATTTAATCGGGTTGCCAAAATCAAAACTATGTTTTTGATTGTGGTCATTCAATTAAGTTTAATCATTATGATATCACTAACATTTATGCTATCACCTTAGCACTTATACTTAAACTCAGCTTTGTCCTAATGTGCATTAAACTTATCATACTTGCTACTACGTATATTGCTTTGTTCGTCTAACATGTACATGCATAAAAGTAATAAGCAAGATCAATGTGGACATTTGCAATGAAGAAATCATGGTGGGCCAAAGACGACGGATCCCACAAGATTTCTCTGAACCACCCGACGACATCTCCGGAGCCACGTACTCGATATCTTTGGACAGCTGCCGCCAAGGGAAAAAGCCAGCACCTATCAAAGGAAGAAGCCAAGCCATGCCATCATCATTTCAAGACTCTGAAGAAGCCTGCACCTGCCTAAGTTTATCTGGAGTCTGTAATGAGTCTTAGGAATTATTGTAAACATAAGAAATGGATGGTAAAATCGAAAGCTAGGGCAGAAATAAGCCCAGTATCATTTTTGGTGGAAACGGCATACCGACGGTATACCGGTGTATACCGACGGTATACCGGTTTTTGTTCACAGAAAGTTTCTGTTTACAAAACCGGCATACCGACGGCATATCGGTCCATACCGACGGTATACCGCTTCTGAAACGTTGAAATTCCAACGGTCGGATTTCCAACCATTAATGATCCTAACGGCTATATTTCTAGCCGTTGCAATCCCAACCGGTATACCGCCGGTATGCCGGATCATACCGGCGGTATGCCGCATACCGGCGGTATGCCGCATACCGGCGGTATGCCGGTTCGTGGACTGAAAAGTTGCCTTGAGCTCTTTTCAATGCTTTGGTTATAAATAGCCTTGAACCCCTTCATTCAAGGTTGATGCTTTGAGCCCAAAAATTTCTAAACCACCAAAGCCTATCCACAAAAAACTCTACAAAGCTTTCATTTGCCATCCACAAATTGTGTTAGAGTTATTGAGTTGAAAAATTAAGATCTTCATCTTATTGTATAAGGAGATCAAAACCTATTGTGAAAGGTTGAAGTTGGAGAGTCTTTGTATCCAAACTCTCGTTGAAGTTGGAGAGTCTTCGTATCCAAACTCTCGGTTGAAGTCGGAGAGGCCTTCGGATTAAAGCTCTTGTTAAGAAGTTGGCGAGTTCTTCGGATCTAAACTCGTGTGTAACTATTTGCTCAAATAGTGGATTAAATCCATAGAGAGTTCCGGGACTGGATTGCCTCTAGGGAGGATACCAGGATACATCGGGTGTCGGTATTGTTATTGCTTCTTCTCTTGCACTTATATTTTTAAATGCCAATTAGCTTGTGCTAAGTGCTAGATTAGTTAGCTTGACCCTATTCACTCCCCCTCTAGGGTTCCTACAGGTACGACTGAGAAAACATTTCTAGTCATTCCTAAGTTCCAAACGATTAGATGGTCAAGGTAGTTTGTGGGCGAATAACTTGAGACGAGATTATAGTCACGTGGCTTGGTCGAAGGCTAACTAGCTATCATGGTCATAGGGTAACACTTGGTTTCTATCTATCAAGTACGAGTCTTCGTCTAACTAAGTGAAAGACGAAAACCAATATGAGGCCAAAGAAGTTGTTTTCGAATACCAATATGTGGTTCAAAGGCGAGTAAGTAATTCAAAAAGAATTGCCAAGGCTATCGCGGATGGGATTCTAGAGGACAAGTTTAGCTATGTCCCCATCCACGTAGAACGATAGATAAAAGCGAACCAAGGGCACTCGGTTGATCAGACCATCATGCACCGGTTCTGACTAGACAATATGTTAGTGACGCGCGCTCAATAGCATGTGTCTTGAACAAGTTTGATAATGGTTAAACTTGCAAAACTAGGCTATAGTAGCAACATTTAGTCAATGTGGTAAAATATAGACACGTGAGATTATTATTGAAAGAGACTAGAATTTGTTCGAACTACTTAAGAATCTAAGTCTTGTTTGGTGCTTATACAGTCGACCTATTGTCTCCTTGTCTAAGGCTTTGGTTGGCCAATAAGGTATGGTTTTTTCTAAAAATTTTATAGTCTAGGCAATCCACTTAGTATCTACTATGGTGAGTCATAAGGACGAAGTCTTATGCTAGGTCATGAGGCATTCTACCCAACTTACAAGAGCTAAACTAGTAGGGTGATGGAACAATGGGTCATGTCCACCTAGTATGGGTTACCCTATCAATCTCTATCAAGCACGAAAGAAGGGCACGAATCACGATAGAAGGGATCAAGCAAGATGCAACTCGAGGAGTCAAGCGAGAAGGCGGTGAAGTATGTGGATGAGATCCTAGACTCTAACCTATATGCAGGCTTGCTTGGTACGGTAAGGTAACCAAACAATTTATCTTGACCTGTATGGGCCACCACAAAAACATGTAACACCCCAGTCCCAATATACGTAGGACTAGGAACGTAGACATGCCAGCTGTATTCATACGAAGTACGTAGGTCTCGTATGAATACATAAGCTGTAAAATACAGTAATCTAAGACAAACTAAATCTCATCCACAATAAAAAGAAATATACAAAATCAACTCGAATATTTATGATACAATCGTTGGACGGAGACAAAGTCCACTACCAACTATCTCAACGAAAGAAATGTACAAGAATCGATCAATAAAATAGCGAGACGAACCAAGCGCAATCATCTTCGAAAGAATAGAGAGAATCGTGGCCTTGGCTAGAATACCTGTGGAAGACATGAATACATACCTGGGGTAAAACTAGGTCCTCAGACGGACGTAGCAAGATACAGGAAGAACAAGCCAATATGAACTGTCAGAATAATATATAATATAAAAGACTATCCTAGACACAATATGCAAAGGAGATTCTAACCGCCTAATGTGCAATTTAGAGGATAACTTTCATGCGCATGGGTGGGATTTTAGGCTATGTGTACGTAACTGGCATCCAGTCATCTGTATCCGTCCGTAACGTCTAAAACGTCAGAGGGCATCTGCAAATATATCGCCACAGTTCCATCCGGAGACTGTGGTTTACCTGTTTGGCTACCCATACGCACTAGCGACTGTCCTTCCCCAATATATCCCACACTGTTAAAGTCATGTCCATGGTTCGTCCAGTTTTGTAACTGCTTGATTCTCTAAAAACCCTAGTCATAACAGTTACGATCATCTACCGTCACACGACTTTAGAGATAGCTAGTCAATAAGTCGTGCCCTAGTAACATGTCTCAACCGTGTAGTGTGAGTGTCACCCAAAGGAAGATATAAGGATATCCCCCAACAAAAAGGTAGTCCGCTAACACTAAGTCAACATGCATAAAATAAAGTAACGACTAATAAAGTCGCTTGCACCCAAGTATGGCTTGGACGCGCAGTTTATAACAAATAAAAATAACAAATATGAAACAAGTAAATAATATACTAAAAATAATAATATGACAGTTTAATTAGCAAGGTATACTTGCCTGGGGGTCGCCTGGTGAGCTGCCTGGTGTGGTGCATAATCCAACAAGTCCTTGACATGGTTGCAGTTGACGCGCGTATGATTGTTTTGGCACAAAAGTCGTACATGCCAAAAGTACGCAAGATGATCTCCATCGATGGGATGGACCATGCCATTGGGTTCGGAACGGTCTAACTTAACTAGGAACAATATAGGGGGTTCAAGATTTGCAAGAGTATATAGAAATATTTTGGCTTAGACATGGACGAGAATAGATTAGCGAAGAAATTGGTACAAGTAGTTACATGTCTATCTTGGAAAATATTTATTATACTATTTTTAGGAAATACTCATTATTTAGAAAACTATATTTGAAAATTGGTTAAAATAAAAAAAAAAAACTAGTTTTTAGTTTTATTCAAAATATTATAAAAAATAATCTTGGAAAACAAGTTAGGCAAAAATGATAATTTATATCAAATATAATTTAGAAAGATTTATAGGGTTTAAACGAAAACACTAGTTAGCAAAATACACTAATTATAATAACGATACTACTATTAGAAAGAAAGGGAACCTAAAACAAAAACCATAATATAATAATAATATAATAATAATAATAATAATAATAACATGCTGAGGTAATTAATCTAAAAATAATAATAATAAGAATAATAATAATGATATAATAATAATAATAATAATAATAGAAATAATAAACAGAATATTAATAATAATAATAATAATAGTGATTATAACAATAATAATAATAATAATAATAATAATAATAAAAATAATAATAATAACACAAATCCCTAAAGAGCTACTGCTCTCATTCGGGAATGAGAGAAAAGAGAAAAAAAAGGGGAAAGAATAAGAAGAGAGCGTTAGGAGAGAGAGAAGAAGGGGTCGGAAGAGAGTCGGCCCGGCGGTTGCTTCGGCCGGGGTGCAAAGCGGCGCGGAGTGCGGCTGAGGGAGAAAAAAGGAGCTCGGCGGTTCGTGAGCTCGGGGAGCGCGTGCGGCGGCGCAGCGCCGGAAGCGAGGGGCGGCGAGGGTTTCCAACAGCGGAGAACGGACGGGAGAAGTCGGGGTGACGCGGCGCGCGCGGCTGCGGCGCTGGGCGGCGACCGGAGGCCTGCGACGGACGTGGCGGTGGAGTTAGGCGGTCGGGGCTCACCGCTCCGACGGCGGCCAGGCGGGCGTTTGGTCGTTGGGAGGCGGAGGGAAGAAGAGGGCGAGACACGGTGGCGTGAAGGGGGCTCCGGCGATGGGGGTTCGTCTCGGGGGTGGCGGACGGCGGTGCTCGCCGTGGGCGGCTGGCGCTCGGCGGATGGGCTGGACGGCGAAGCCCGCCGGAGAAGAGTGGTGCGCGGCTGCTCGAGGCTCGCTGTGATCACGCGGCGCCGGTGATAGCCGAGATCTACGGAGCACATGGCTAGGGCTCCTGACGAGATCCTCGAGCACGGCGGAGAGGATTTTGGTGGAGGAGACGGCGACGCTTCGGTGGGGCAGAGGGTGTACGCCTGTGATCTGCGACGGATCTAGGTTGGTATTTTTGTCTTTCCTTCGTCCTGTTATGGTTGCGATGTTGTGATGGTCGGAGAGTTGTGTATGGTTCGTGGTGGTGGTTAGCGTGGTGGCGGTTGTTCGGGTGGCCGGGTTGAACGGAGGCGATGTTGGTCTGGTATTGGTAGGCTGTTTGGGAGAGGAAGGCTGGAGTTGGATTACGAGGAGGCATGGGTTGATATGATGACGACGATGTTGGTTGTGGTGGTCGGAACGACCGAGGTGGGCGAGGGATCGCGGAGGGGTACGGTGCAGGCAGCAGGGGTCGGACGAGCCATGGTGAGGCTGATGGCTACGGTGTCATTGCTAGGTTTAGGATTTAGGGATAGAAATTTGTGATGTATTGTGTCGGAGTTGTCGACACGAAAGAGAAATAATGTATATGTAAAATATTGGAATAAGATGGACGGGAGGGAACACGGACACGGTGCAGGGGGTTGAGAATTATTGTGGAGAAAATTTGGCTTGTGGAATTATGGAGGAGTACCTGCCTATTTATAAGATGTGGGAATTCCCATTTGGATAGGATTAGGATTGATTTAAAACCCAAATAGATAAATACCATATTAATTTAAATAGTTTAAAGAAATTGCAATCAAATTCTAAATCAATTTAAATTCAGGTAAATCTTTATATTAAAATAGAATCCATAAAATACATCCATATTTTTAAATCATAATAATTTATCTAATATAAATCAAACAACATTTAAAAATATATTTTTATGAACACTAATAATATAATAATTAATTTCGAAAATCACAATAATATTTTTAAATATTAATAGAAAATATTTGGATTATCCTTTGTAAAATAAATAATTAAAATGTCTAAATTATTATAATTTCAAAATACCTTTTGTAGTAAAATTAAGATAAAATAATTTTTGAAATTTTAAATCGTCTACACGAATCAATTTTCGTGTACTTCGCATTCAACTAAAATATCTATATATATATATTATATATATATATATATATAATTATATATATATATATATATTATATTTATATATATTTTTTTTATATATATTTTATATATATTTTGAAATCGTATAATTAAATAAAATTGCCACTAGTTTTGACGAAAATTTCTATTTCAAACAAAATAAATATTTACTATAAAAATATGAAATGAAATGTTTTTCTAAATCTATAAATAAAGTGTTAAAAAAATATTATCTCGTACTCGACGAAATCGCACGCGCGACGTTCAAATTCGAAAACAAAAAAAAATCAATACCAAATAAAATTTTAAAATCTTAGTGAAATTTAGGGGTTTTTACATGGACGTCGCTAACTGCGATGGGCCGTCGCTAAACGTCGCCCACATGCTACATGGCAAACCTTGCCATGTCACCACATACGATGAATAGACGTCGCTATATACGCTAAATTGGCGACATAATATAAATGTCGCTAGACGTCGCTAAGTTTGCGACATTTTAGCGTCGTAGACTATTCGTCGCAACAGCGACGATTGGCGACGAACTTTTGATCTGCGACTAGCTTTTCGGCGATCTGGTTAATTCGTCGCTAAATTAATTTAGCGACGTATTTTTACTTATTAGCGACATTTTTGGACGTCGCTAATATGACTCATTCTAGTAGTGCCTGCACTGCCTACTACGGAGCTTGCTTAGATGACACTTGCGACCTGGACCTTCGGGAGGTTCAGGCAGCTGCTGAGGATGATACCCTTGTCTAGTATTGATAGCTAGTTCTTACCTTACCTTTCATGTCCATTTGTTGTTTATGGTTTCAGAGTTGTATTATATTGGAGATGTTGAGACTTGCTGTTGTTAACTTGGTTTTATTTTACTTCTGTTTATATCTCAGTTTTGAGGATTTTTATCTTTTACATCGTGCTATTCCATCTCTAGATTTTGATTGAGTTGTACCTTCTGTGTTTTGGCCTCCTTTTGGAGTGTATATCATATTGTGGTTAGTTATGTTCATGACTTAGAACAGCGTTCTACCGCCGACATTGCGGCGTAGGCTGGACGTACCCACTTCTCGTGCCCCTATATTGGGTGCGGGTCGTGACAAATTTTGATGTTTAAAATCATGAAAACTCATGATTTAATTTTTGGAAATTATTATTTCAAATTATTATTTTAGAATTTTAAATTAATATTTTTGTATAATATGTTTTCGGATAACTCGAGAAATTGTGACTTTGTGCGGCTAGTTTGACAACTATTATGGCCGTTATTTAAATATTAGATATAAATTATATTCTAAATATTTTGTTATATTTTCAAAAATAATAAATATATTATTATTATATAAAATGGTATTTTATTGGAGTAGCATGTTATCTATAGAGTTGTGACTAAACAATTAGTATTATTTTGTGCTCTAAATTTTGTAGTACTTTTCTATAATACATGTCATGCACTTTTTGATATAAAGTTATATTTTTCCAATATTTTTATGATTTTTTCAGAATTAAATATCTATATTTTTATTGACTTTTTGGTCCAATCGGATCGACAAATTGGTGATAATGTGCTACTAGTTTGATATAATAATTAGAGACTTGTTTTCTTGAACATATTATAGTTAAAAAATTATAATATTTTAGTAAATATTCAAGAACTAAATATCGTAATGTTATTTTTTTAAATATTATTTTATTGTGGTGACTTGATACTAAGTATATTAGATGTAGCTATATATGGTATGCTACTAGTATAGTTAGAATATGCCGAGTCGAGGCTATAATAGTATGATTGTATTTATAGTGTGTCTATGACATGGATATGTCATTTATTGGTAGTTGTATATTTATTCTAGGAGTATGTGATGGTGTGATCGAGGATATCAGAGTTGGACCGTTGTACGCACATTTGGGTATATAGGCAAGTATACCTTGGTAGCTTGTGCAGTGTATTGTATATGCCTCTTCTCTATTTTTTCTGTTATTTCTTTTCTTTATATTCGTCATCTTCATGTTGCTTACTTTCTTTTATTGTCTTACGTGTATGTAGAATATTTTCTATTTTTTGTTATATTGGTCTTCTTCATGTTCACATGTGTTCTGTGATAGAATTGTATATTCCTATGCCACGTTGCCTTGACATGATTGACCTGGACTTGACTTGAGTTGTCGTGATTTGACATTTTTGTTCCCTTAGGAGAGGAGATCGATACTAGGATTAGCTAAATTGACCATTCTCAATTGGGAGTTACTTGCATTGAACTACAATTGCGATATACTATAGACTGGGAGTATCTTGTATTGGACTAAACTATATAGGATTGATTTCGTTTATTTGTTAGCCACGTCAAGTATTACGCTTCTCTATATCATGCCATCGTCTTAGTATTCGTGTGTCTTATTTATTCTTTTGTGTCTATTTTCCTTTCCATGCATATTATTTACTGTTATATTTTGTATGTATATTATGTATCTTGTTATTTCCCGTAAGGACTTGGTAGTTGGTTATGCAGAGATATATCGCTGACCATAGAGCTGTTGCTATTTTTAATTCAAGTATTTATCATGATTTTATATATTATCCATTACTTCCGTTCTGCTATTTATCCTAGTTTTATAGACCTATATTGTTCTTCAGGTCTAATCAAACATATGATATTGTGATGTAGACCATGACACATATTTTCATTCTTGTTATTTCCTATTCTGTGGATTGAGATAGATAAGTGTTAGTTGAATTGATAGATATATTCAAAAATTAAGACAGCTTATACATTTTCGAGCTGGGATGGTGTCCACTTGATACATAGATGGCATGTATACGTATTTCTAGTCCTATACAGTTTGGGACTGGCATTAAAAAAATGGTAAAGGACATGTAAGGGTACATATTAGAATTGATTTTACAAAGGTTTGATCAATAAAAATTAGAAAATGATAGGTGTAAATTTGACCAACCTGCTATGCACTCTTGTTCGGTCGACTGGATAGGGCTCGGATTGGGGCATGTGACGACCAAGTGATTGGTGCTGCTCGAAGGATTGCTGGGGTCGAAGAGGTGGATGTTAGGTTAGCAATGGAGGTGGTGGTGCTAGAAGTGGTCAGGAAAGGTGGTTGGGGCAGCTATGGTTAAGGGGGTCGGCAACTTGGACTGCTGGGTATGCTGTCAGGTTTTAGGGGGTGTAGGGAGGTGGCGGCCTAGTTATACAACTATATACAGGGTCTAGTAGTTTAGAGGGTTAGGGTTTGAGGGAGTATGGGATTGATAGGATTTGGTTAAGTTTGGTGCTCCAAATCATAAGATACATATGGGTGCATCTCTAAAAGATTTGGTTGGGCTCTATATTAGGAAAACGTATCTTTTGGATCTAAAAGTAGACTTAAGTCTACCATGGCTATATCACAATGAATAAAATCAATCTAAAATCATCCTATTAGGTTAGAACGACTAAAATAGGCTCTACCACAACTTAATGAGCTAGGTTTGGTTAATGTTGCTAATCAGGTGAAATTGGGCTCCGAAACCTATTAAATAGATCTTGTGTGACTTTTGTATATAAGTAACACATGGGTCAATTGAGTAGGACACTAGTGACATGTGTTAATAGAGTCAAAAATGTCAAAACCATATATTGGGTTGAAAGATTTGGGTCGAGGTTGGGGCTCCAATTTAAATTGGAACGAACAACGGTTACACAGTAGGTGTTAGAAATATGATATTTGAATCGAAAATTGTGTAATAAAATAGAGTCAACGGAATGAGTTTGATTGTGACATGATAGTCATAATAAAGATGGATGCGTTAGGTTAAGCATATGAACTTTGTTATAAGAAAATGGCAATTGTGCTCCTAAAATCAAAGCTATGAAAAATAGTATTTAATGATAAAAAGTAGTGGGAAAATGTCTATTTATAAATAATTTAAATAAAATTTAAATAGATACTAAAAAATTTTGAGGGATTACAACCTATCCACCTTAGAAAATTTTATCCTAAAAATTAAAGACACCATAATATACAACAAAAATAATAGATAGTTATAGCAAACATACATAATCCCATAAAGATGAAGTCATAAACATTCATGAATCACAAAATAAAGGGATAATGATACAGTCTATACCGAAAGTACCACCAGAGTCATAACCATATATATATCCTATCCTCGAGGCAAGGTGACAACACTATACCAAACAAGGACACGAGGTGTTATTTCATGCCGAGATAAAATACATCATATAGTTATGATCAGGATGAAGACTTTGGCATCGCAACTTCAATTCAAAAGCTATCGTAGCACAACAGTCTAACCGTACAACCAAGCAAGGATAATGAGTGGACCACACACCATGGCAGTCCATATCCCTCGGCTACTAACAGAAGGAATAGATCGATTAATTAGGCTTATAACCAAACAATCAATCCATATTTCCTTGGATGTCTTTGATTCTAAAAAAATGATTAACTAGTCTTAAAATCCAGAATCTAACTTATATCTCCATAAAATTATTCTTGTATGCTATTTTCTCTCCACTAACCCTTTAATCCTATATGTTGATTTCCTAAATTGTCGCTTCCATCATCATGGTATTTTATTACTAAGAATATACCACTACATACACCTTAATCCAACACAACTATTCTAGTTGCAATTCCTCTTGTATTCCTAACTAACCTACATAAATGAAGGGTCACTAATCTAGTTAAGGTAAGACTTCTAACGTAGCTTTCAAGTCTTTATCTAAGACTAAGCACAAAGATAGAAAAATCACAATTAATTTGTAACCATGTCAATCCTTAAGCTCTATACTATATTCCTATAAGTTATAACAACCCTCTTTAGTAGTACCGTTAAGCAGTCAATACAATTCTTACAAGTGCATATAACCATTTTAACCTACCTGATGGTGAAGGTTGAGACTGCGCTAAACAGATTCATAAGCATGTTGGTCATTCATCTAGCGATGCCTTCTATTGTTCTTTTCAATGCTAGTCTTACCATGTATAGAGGTGATCGTCTATTCTAACTCACATCTTCCTACTCACCTAATACTCTTAGATTACATACCTTCTGATATTATCATTTGATAATAATTTATCTAGTACTCCTATTCTAGACCCTATCTGTAGCTCTCCTTCCCGAAAATTTGGAAATATTTTATTTTTTTATTATTTTTTAATGGTAATTTTTAGATTTTTGTAAATAATTATTTAGTTAATTATTACAGTAGATGACTTAAGTTTTTGTGGAGTTATGGAGCACACATACGTGAACATCACCTGAAAAAGACAGAAAGGCGACAGCTGACCTTATGATATCCTAATAAAATACGTGCAAAGCACGTACATGTAGACTTATGTATATAGAGAAAATATTGGGACATATATTTTGTGTAAGTATTTATATATATATATATAATATATATATATAATATATATATTATATATAATATATATATATATAATATAATATAATATATGTGTGTGTGTGTATATATAAATATATTATACAGGTGTTATATATATAATTAATATATATATATTATAATATATTATATATATTAATATATATATATATATATATATATATATATATATATATATATATAATATGGGTCTAAATATGTATGTATATATAAATGTATAAATATATGTGTATGTGTACAATATAACTATAGATTATATGTACGTATACAAATATGTGTATATATATAAATATATATATGTATATATATATATTTAATATATAATATATATATTATATTATATATATATTTCATATATATATAGATATATATATATATTATATATATATATATATATGATATATATATATATAAATAATATATATATATTATATATATATCTATATATATATATATATATATATATAATATATATATATAAGAAAAAAAAATATATATAGATATATATATATATATATATTTTTATATGTATATATATATATATATATAATATAATATATATATATATATATATATATATATAACTATATATATAATATATTATATATATATATATATATCTATAATATATATATTTATATGTATATATATATATATATATATATTATATATAGATATATAAAAAAAAAAAAAATATATCTATATTTTATATATATATATTATATATATACTATATATTATATATCTATATATATATATATATATATATATATTATATATATATATATATATATTCTAATATATATTTATGTACATATAAATATATGTGTGTATGTGTACATATATATATAAAAAATATATATAAAAAATGTATATAAAAAATGTATATAAAAAATGTATATATATATATATATATATAATATATAATATATTATATATATATATATATATATATATATATGTATATATATATATTATTATATATTTATTATATATATATATATATATATATATAAATATATATATATATTTAAATAAAAAAAAAATATATATATATATATATAATATTATATATATATTTATATATATATATATATTAATATATATAATATATATATATTTATACAATGGTTGTTAAATAAGAAAAGAAAAAAGAAAAGAAGCAGTGGCTGGCCCGGCCACCCAGTCCAGCTGAGCTCGGGCCAGGCCTAATCCCCCACATTCAACCCAGCCAGAGCAATTTCCCAACTGAACCAAGATGCAGCCGGCCCCCTAATAATCCAACCCAGGATCGAGCCTTAAGAGCAGCCCAGCAGCTCTCGGCTTAACTCTTTCCCCCATCGAACAGCATGCATCCCGAGCCTTTAAAACCCCCACAGCCCTATATATAATTCGTGAGACAGAGAGAGATCGATCGAGAAACCCTAAACACCCTCGCCACGCACCAGCCACCTGGGCGCACCCCCACGCGTGCGCGCGTGCCATCGCGGGCCGCCGCTGGCCGTGCGTAGCAGAGCAAGAAAGGGCAGCAGTAACAGCAGGGCCGCGGAGCCACTTCGCGCAGAGATTCCTCCACGACCAATCGACGATTTGTCGAACCGATTTTATAGGTTCGAACACAACCCAACCCTCTTTAAATCCCTTCAACCGCTTTAAAATTTGACACGCTAGATTACCCAGAAAATTGTCGCCAACTTAGCAGAAAAACTGTTCTGAACCGAACAGGAATTCGATTCCAGGAACTAGTTTTGGAAGGCAGATTTCTAGAAATCCATAGAGAATTTCGGAATTATAAAATATATTTATAGACAATATAAGAAGTATTAAAACCCAACTTTTAGATTGAATTTTCGTTCATTATTCAGTATGAAAACCCCATGTGAAAATCAAGAAAAACTTGGTGAAACAGTTTTCAAAAATCAATAAATCCTTCGATACGACGTGCGTCCCGCCAAACCAGGTGACGTGGTCGTGAACCGAAAGCATCGAAAGGTGCGTAATGGCTTCGTGGACGTGTGGGCTTTGACGAAATTCAAATTGGTCGCGTATGCACGACGAATTTGGTGTGTATCCGTCGAAATTTACCGTATCGGCCTCTGTGTAAATTTCCTAATTACTTTGTGCACCTTCGTCAGATCGAGACGAAACTTGCTCCAACAGGACGTTATCATTTTTTTGGTCCTGTATGTCATGTTTGGTCCAATTCTGGATAGTTAAATCGGAACGCCGTTTTACGGGCCCCACGGTCCGACTCAACGGGCGATTTTGTGCACGGCCCGTCGAAATCCAACTTTGGACATACGGTTGGTTTCATATCGGAAAACTGGACCTGTTGACATATAGTTTGACGACTTTAGAGACAGTTGACTCTGGCACGCTTTTTGGTGCAAAGCGGGTCCAACGGCGGACACCATTTTTATCCAAAATTATCGTTTTGCCCCTGTATCCAGAATTGGACTTAAGGACAGGCAATCCTAGCTAATTTGACTATTCTAAGAATGTTGGTAACGTTTATTTCAGCATCTGGAGACTTCTGCATGTGTTGACTGATTGTGGCTCATTGAGTGGTATAGTATTATTGGTTTCTCCAGCTAAGGACCTCAGGCAAGTGCACTTTCTGATTGCTTTCGATTCATAGTAGTCTTTTCATTTCATGTTTATACATATATCTTGCTGCTTGTTGACACGCTCATCACATGGAGTAGTCGGGAGGGAAAATATCTTAGTAGACATGTGGACTACCCAGAACTATCCCTCGTGTCTTTCGTGGAGAATAGCAGCTGCACACGACACGTGCAGGGTGCCGGATTTACCCCCTAGCCGTTCATATATCGAAACGGATATTTCACATCACATAGGTTGATGTCTTTTATTTATTTTTCCTTTTCTTCTCCACCGTGCCATGTCATCAGTACTTTCCAGTTTTCATATCTCATATGTTATTTTCATGTCTTGTTAATTCTATTGTGTTTTCGTATTGTCATCAGTTTGTGTGCTTGTTCCATTCCTGACTGGAAACCAACATTTTTTAGGTTTAGCCGCGATCACCCTTAGCATTGGGAAGACATGGGTATGCTGAGGTCGACCTAGATAGTGGAACAAGCTGTCATTTTCATTAATTGTGAGAACTTTGTATTTTCTTTAATTATAAATGTTGTAAATGTTGTAACAAATTTAGAAATGTGAATGAGCAGCAAATGTTATATTTTGGAGCATTTATTTCTTGCGGGCTTGACAGCGTTCTACCGCCGACTCTGCGGCGTAGGCTGGCTTGGACACGTCTCGTATCCGGAAAAGTGGGTGCGGATCGTGACACTATCTTAGGCAAAAGGCAGCAAGATTTACTCTAATGATTTTAGGGTCTTTCTTTCGGGTTATGCCTTCTACTATACTTTATTCTAACTTACACCTTGGAAAAATATTTATAAAATTCTACCCACCTTAGCTAATTATGTAGTCCTGTAAAGCAAGGATTCCTTTCTGCACATCCTTAGGTCCAGTCTTAAGTAAAGGCTTATCGAACCATTCTACCCATAGCAAAAGTCTCAATTCATACTTTCTAAAGTCTACAATAAGGTCGGTCTTATTTTTGCTTAGGTATCTATAACTAATACTTAATTTCATATGTATACTATCTTAAATTGTATCTCTAGTTATCAGGAAAAATTCTATCTTATTCTCCTAACAAATCTTTATGGATATGTAAAACATCTAATCTACCATATCTGTTTAAGCAGGGGCAGTAATGTTTATTCATTGATAAAAGTGATTTCCTACCAACTAAAACTCTAAAAAAAATGTTACTATGTTCTAATCGGCCTTTCTGGTGGAGGTATTTTATCCTACTCCCACATACCTTAGATAACCAGCCTCCTATGAAATATTCTACTAATATAGCTTCTATCCTAAGACAAACTATAATAAAAAACTACCACAATTGGTCTAGGTACTAGTGGAACATCTTTTTCATCAAATTCAAAAATACAGTCGGTGCATTCATCAGTCCAAAGGCATCAACAAGAAGTCGTAATGATCATAGCGAGTACTCCTCGATGCTGACTCAGGATAACTTCTCTGTACACCTTCATATGGTGGTACTCTGATCTCAAATTAATATTCAAATATACCTTGCTCATGACGGCTGGTCGAACAGGTCGATGGTGAACTATACTTCGGTTACTGGAACGATCTTAGGCTTTAGATGATTAATTAGTCTACAGATGACGAACTCTGACTCATACTAAAGCATAGTGTCACGACCCGCACCCACCGTGAGGGTACGAGTACGTAACAGCGCCCAGCCTACGCCGCAGTGTCGGTGGTAGAACGCTGTCCTAGGTCACAACATCTAACAATATAAAGCTAAGCAGTTTATACTCCCCGAATGGGGGTGACATAGTAGGAAATAAACTCAATCACAACTAAAGAAAAAGAAGCACGATATGATATAGAACTCAAGAAAAATACAGATGATCAGAAAGTCTAAGATAACATCTCAGCAAAATCCAGAAATACATGGTCTCAGCTACTGAATATGAAAGAATATACAACCCAGATCTCAAAGACAGAAATAAAGTCTAACTACTAGTCTCAAGACAACATAAGTAAGATAAGCCTAACTAAGCTAGTCTAGGCAGTAGGGTAAGTTGTCAGCTAGAGCCGTCCCGTAGAAGGTATCCACACAGGCCTCCTCCTCGTCCTCTGTAATATTTTTAACAGGTCCAGTCAGGACAGGAGCGAGCACAGTACATCTCAACAGTTCATAGCAGGTTAGAAAATATAATCATACAGTAAAGTAAGATATAGATACTAAAGGAAATGCAGCATGTAAACAGAGAGAGAACTGTAATAGAAATATCTACTATAAGTAGAGAGCTACCAGTGACTAGTGATTTAGAGTACAAAGTCGACATGTGAACGGCTTGTTTTGCACATGGCTATACTAAAGAGGCGTACATGGCTATTCTACTTTGGAATTGTTCACATGACTATTTATACTCCCCCGTACCCCCAATCAATACACAAGGATCCAGCCAGGTTATGTTATGATTCCATGCAAAGGCCTCCGAAGGGTGGTACATGGAAGTCCCATAAATAGGGATTCTGGGAAACCCAATAAATGGGATAAGGATTCAAGGAAGACTTTATGAGCATAAAAGTACATGTCACAAGGGATCGATGAACCAATGAAGCATAGTGATACGCCATGTAAGTGAAACGCACAGAACATGAAGTACCCGATGCTTCCTGAAGGGATAACATCTCAAGAAGGGATCTATATAGTACTAATCCGTGTGACCAACGTGACAGTATCAAGTAAAGTAATTTAATGCAGGAAAATAATTCTAAGCAAGATATGAAATGATCAGAGAATGTACTCGCCTGGTATCTGAGTGTCCAACTGAAAAGTACTATCCGAGGAGTGGTGTCTGGCTCCTATTTAGAACAGCACAAGTCACAACAAGTCCAGAATGGTAAAATGAAGCACTATAATACATTCTACATGAATCTAGGTCAATCTAGGCCAAAGTCAACTCTTGGTCAACTCTGGTCAACCCTAGAAGTCAAACTAGGTCAACTATGGTCAAACTAGGTCTAAACAAGGCTAAACAAGTCTAATCTAGACTCACTAGTCAAGCAGGCACACACAGGCCATAGGCTATATCATGCCTATAAGCCAACCCATAACACATACACACATCTATATCTAAACATGATACACTCTTGATATATTTATATAATCTAAAACATAACACATATATATATAATACATATATTTAGTACATACACAAGTTACATATATATGATACTTACATATATATACATAATATAACCTATTCATCCATTGCATGTATCTATACTAGATACATATGTATTACACAAACTTATAATATATATATATATATATAGATACACATTTTATATATGTATACAATACATTATACATTCAATATCCCTTAGATACATACATCTATATATAATAGAGAGGGATAGAAAATAGAGAGTGTGTCTAAGTGACATGAGTGTGTGAAGAGTGTCACAGGTTTATGGTTGTGTGTGTCATAGGCCTGTGTGTTAGAGGGGCAATGTGAGTGAGAGGTGACTGAAACTGTGTGTACAGAAATTAGAGTGTGTGTATGTGTCAGTGATGTGAGACAGAAAGTGAGGGTGTATGCAAGCTGTGTGTGAGAGAAACAACATGATTTCAGTTCCTGAATGATAACAGGAACTCCCAAACTCAAATGCAAACCCCCAATCAATACACAAACTCCAAACTAAAAAAAACAGTGGACTGTCAAGTCCTAATACCCCAGGAAAAACCCAAACTGGGAATAGGGGCTGTGCAGACCAATCTCAGGTTTAGCATGTCTAGGTTTCAACATAAACTCGGTTAAAAAGAAAAGGGAATCAATTTAGTTCAGGTTATACAGTATTCAACTCAGGTTAGCATATCACTGGTTTGTGAAAATAGTCCAACACTCATCCCATTTCAAATCCAATACACCACTATTTCAACCCAAATTGACACACATGTGAATTATATATAGGAGAACAATATTAGGGATCTAAACATGCAAATAACTATATTTAAATTAATCAAATGAGTGTCAAAATCCACATCAAAAACTGGAAAAATCAGGAAATGTAAACATGTATCAGATTTTTGGGAATATTTGGAAATGATGATTAAAAACAACCTAAAATGCTAATACATTGGTTGGTAATGAAACTACTAGGTGTGTAGGTGTCACAGGAAGTGTCTCGTGTCTACCACGATGACACAGTCGTGTCCAAAACAATTTAAACCCAAAACAGTGCACTGATTCAGTGCAGTGTGCACAGGCTCGTGCGTGTGTGCACGCGTGTCGTGCACCCGATACGACACGAATGGAGTCGTATCCTCGTGCAGGGTAGTTCACCTAGGGTCCAGCTAGGTGTGTGTGTCCCTGAATCAGGTCCACGTGTCGCCGTGTCCAATATTCAAAGCCGTATCAGTGGCCTAAATAAACTGTGCGCAGAACAGTAAAATTCCCGTGCGCGATCGATATCTTCCTAACCCCTACACAAAAACCAATAAAACTTTGGGGGCATGATGTCATTGCATGCCCCCTCGTGTCTACCAAATTTTGTGTCAAACGAACCCGTGTCGTATCCTACAGGAGCCCCGAGTAGCAGGGGATGCGCCCAGGCCGCGTGCGCGTGTCCAACCGCGTGTGCACATGTGTCAAAGCGACTCGACATGACACTGAAACAAACTCAGAGCACTAGAATCGTATAAGCCATATCAAATCGACCTTTCCTATTCAAAAACTTCCACAAAAACAAATCGAAATGTCCATTGGGGCATTTCGTCAAACACTTTGCACACATCACTGATACGTGTCCGATACGGACACGTACAGGACACAAAAATTCACAAACCCTATTCCTACAGGACCATAACACTTAGGGCTAGGTATTCATGCAATTAAAACCTAATTTTAATGGGTGGATTGGAAAATACCTATGTGTGTTCTTCAACACAAAAGCTCCTTCAATGAGGATCCCCAAAAGCCACCAAACCCTTCAAATTGATAGGAAACTGAGATTAACAAGTTCCAACAGCAAAAAAACATTAATTAGAACCTATTGCAATTTGTTTGAGGGAAAAAGGAGCTGAAATGGAATTTCTATGGATTTGTGAAGATGGAAACTCACCTCTTTCCAAAGCTTGTGAAATTCTAAGGAGGCTTGCCCAAATGGAGGAGAATATTTATAGGGGGGATTCCCAATGTGGGTGTGGTGGCTGGCCAAATAATGTTAGGGTTAGGGTTTGGCATTAGCTAATGGGCTTTGGGCTTCTATGGCTAAGTTGTTAATCAAGGGTTCAACCATAAGTCATGGCTTATGACTTAATATCCTAACTTGAGTCAAATAACTAAATCATAGGTCAACTCTAGTCTAACTAGGGTTGCATGACCCAACCAAGTCCAAACTCAACTAGGGTTAGCTCCAAGGTTAGTCTACCATGGTCATTGCTAGTCAAAGTCAACCTAGTCAACCCTCATTCAAACAATTCCTAAATAAATTCTAAAAATTCCCATAAATTCAAATAAATTCTAATAAATTTAAATAATCCCAAAAATGACAAAAATACCCTCAAACTAGAAATGATAAACAAAGTACCCTAATCACATGGCTAGGCTCTAGGTCAACCAGTCTCCAAGGTTATACTATTAAAAATCACCAAAAATTATAATATAAAATAAATATCAATAAATAATAATTATAATTACAAAATTTCAAAATTACCCTCTACTGGTAAACTGGGTGTTACACATAGGCTATATATCAAGGTTTCTCAAGAATGTGACTAGATAATCTTTAAAGTCATGATCTAACTTATGCTACCTTAAATGTCATATATCTCGATTCCAACCAGTTCACCCACTTCTGTGGCCTGGACGTAACACCGTAAAATTTTTAAAATTTTTTTATTATTTATTTGACTTAAATAATAATTTTTGGAATTTTGTAAATATTTTTATCAAATAGTTATTAATAGTATATATGGTCTTAGTCATGGTTAAGTTTAGAGATGCATATCGATTAGGAATTATGGCACAGAGAGTGTAGTCGTGTGCTTTGACCAGTGTATTAGACATGCTAGGAAGGCATAGCCATATCCGTGATCATACTAGGAAGTCAAAGTTATGACTTAACCCCTATTAACAGTTAATTAAATAGTTATTAAGGCTTTCTAACTTTTTAGGAGACCCGGTTGTACCAATTTAGCTCGGACTTGATTCGAACCAAATCTAAGCCCATGTAGGCATGTAGTGCATCTAGAGACGTCTATGTAGGTGTGTATTTATTATATACATATATACTACATATTTTATCTAATGGGCTAATAAATATGTTTTATATTTATAAAATTTTAGTATTATATGATATTAAATTAATATTTTTTTTACTTTAGAAATATGACATTATTTTTTTTAAAGGAACTAGCTTAGACTTTTGGGAATTTCTAAGCCATATGCTTTTTGGTATACCTATTAAATAAATACACAAATAAATATTTTACTATTTATGAAGATTTGGTATATACATATATATATATTCCTATAAATATAAATAAATATATAATTTTTGAGTATGTGCCCTAACTATTAGGGTATCATTCAAGAATATTTTTGAGTTTTAGTTGTATTTAAATAAAATATATAAAATTTTCTAAGTATATACCAAATGTACGGGGGTGTAAAAAATATATATATATATATAAATATTATATATATATATATATATATATATATATATATATATATATATATATATATATATATATATATATATATATATTATATATATTTATATATATATATATATATATATATATATATATATATATATATATATATATATAAAATATATATATATATATATATATATAATTTTCTCTAAAAAGAGAAAAGATTGAAGTACTGTTCATTGAATAGTAAAACCCAAACACGCAGAAGACCCGACCCCCATGTAACGTCCAGTCCAAAAATACGTAGGACTAGGAACGTAGACATGTCAGCCGTATAATAAATATACGTAAGTTGTAAAATGCAGTAAACCAAGAGTAATCTAATCTCATCCACAAATGAAGAATAAAGGATATCATATAATCAACTGTAACAAGTCTTTGTACAATACGTTGGGCGGAGACAAATCCACTACCAACAAGTAAGAAAAAATATACATAAAACTGAAAAGATTTGGCGGGGAGTAGCAAATGAGACCCAAGATACGTCATCTCCGAATGAATAGAGAAGATGCGACCTCGGCTAGAATACCTGCAATATCACAGAAGCACACACACCTGGAGAGATAACCAGGTCCTTAAAGGAACGTAACAAGATAAATAAAGAACATGCCACATAACTGAATATATATACTATGCCATAAATTACAAGTAAAGTAAATAGTCCCACTCGTAACAAGATCCAATATCTCATCATCGAAACAGTGGACTACCCCTACAACCAAACAAGGACAAGGGGTAGCACACTATACCGCGATGAGACATTGTCCCAAGCTACTAATAAGACGGGGTGATATAACATTTGACGAGGGTTACCTGACCATTCTAATGTGTTTATGCAATAAGAACAAACCTTCAATGCATGGTCACTCTGGCTCAGGAGCAGTAATCTCAGGTATGGCCCCATCAGGATACCAGGGACCTCAAAGCATAACATTCATCGAATGTCAGAGGCCAGCAGTAAATCAGGTATCAGGATCTAGGACCGTATCTCCCACGGAGATAACCGGCAATAGGGAAGTGCATACGTGGCCCATACGTAAGGAACTGTTCTTCCCACCCAATGCCTAACAGAGTCACATCCATGACTCATATACCTCTACTAACTGCTAAGTCTTCTAACATGCCTCTATTAGCAGTTAGCCCTGACGCATGCGCATGGGGGATCAGCCCACAGGCAAGAACCTCTACATGCTACTCATCTCACACATCATCGTGGTACAACTGTGTCAAGGTATATGCGATACACTACAAACGGTAGTCTCTTAACTCTAAGTCCATATGCAATCAAAGGATAATAATAAAGTACATCTAATATCACTAAACAGACAGTAAATCAGGAACCGTAAGAACCAAAAATAATGAACAGTGATATGTAATAAATAAATGTAAACTGAATATAAACAGTTTAATGGCAAGGTATCTTGCCCGAGGTTATGTGCAAAAGAGAATAATCCAGTAGCTCGAATAGACAAATAAACGAAACAAAAAAAGCCAATCCTGCAGATGACTCCGGATGCTGCAACAAACATCACGAATGAGTTTAAAATATAAGATATGCCTAGGAAATGCCTGTCCAAAAGTTAAATTCTAGAACAGAAGCAAAATCGTAATTTTGAGTCAAAATGATGTCCACAGTTGGACCCGCTTTGTACCAAAATACGTACCAATGTCTACGGTCTCTAAAGTCGTCAAACTATATGTCTACAAATTTTTTTTGATGAGACGAACCCAAAGGTATGTCCAATTTTGGATTCCGGTGGACTGTGCACAAAATCGTCCATTGAGTGGGATTGTGGGCCGGCTAAAATGGCGTTCCGATCAGCCTTCTCAGAATTGAACCAAACTTGGCTCACAGGACCAGAAAATATTTTGAGTCCAATGGCGCAAGTTTCATCGCGATTTGATGAGTGTACACGAAGTTGTGACTTAATTTGCAAAGGGTCGATACGGGGGTGTCTCGACGGATACACACTGATTTTATCGCGCATTTGCAACAAAATCGGGTTCCGTCAGTTCCCACACGTCGACAACATCTATACGCGCCTTTCGATGCGTATAGTGTGCGACAATGTCGCCCGATTTGTCGGGTCGTACGCCGTATCAGGAATTTTTTTTATATTTTTAATATTTCAAAACAGTTTTTCGCACAAGTTCATCGATCCATAACTTTCTGTACGATGTGTTAAATCTGATTCTACAAATTGCGTTGTAGTCTCGGTTATGTTTTTATTCTCTGCCTTCAATTAGTTTCTATAAAATCTTAAAGTACCGAACGAAAAGTGGCCGACAAGTTGATGTTTCAAAACAGTTTTTAATATTCCAGAAAAGTAGTTTTTCTCCAACTTCGCCTCGATTTTTCGAGCAAGTTGGATGGCCATGTTGAAATCCACCTAGGGGATCTCGAAGAGGGTTATGAGGGCTTTCTACACGAATTTACGGATCTAAAAACGGATTTGAATTGAAGAAGAAATCGCGTGGTGAAGGTGCTTACCTTAATGTTAAAAACTGTTGGTTGCTGTTGTTGTTGTTGTCGCTGTCGTCGCGACCGCGGGGTCGGGCTGCGGCTGCTGGCCTGCTCGCCGGAGAGAGGTACGGGGACAGAGATGAGAGAAGGAGGAAAGGAAGGAGAGTGGAGAAATAATTAAGGATTCGGGTTTTATAACATATATATAACTATATATATATGTGGAGGGAGGGGGGTTCGGCCAAGAGTTAATGCTTGATGTTTTTTTAAAAAAGGGTCGCCCCCCCCCCCCTTATGCAACGTGAGGGAGCAGCTGCTCCTTTATGCAAATATGGTCGGTTCCTACATGGTGGGGCCGACCATATGATTTGTTTTTTTTCTTTTCTTTCTCTTATTCTTATATATATATATATATATATAAAAAAAAAAAATATATATATATATATATATATATATATATATATATATATATATATATATATATATATATCCATATATACCATATAAATCTCCATAAAAATCCAAATGAAAATTTTATATTATCTAGAATCTTATTTTGACATATTTACATATATGTAAATTTAGTTTGATAAATAAAATAAAAACCAATAATAGTAACTTAACAATAATAAATATATTTATTTAATCATAACCGAAATAATATTAACAATAAATAAATACTAAAATAATTCAAATGGTGGCTTTGGTGGACTTATACTACACCCCCTTATCCGGGTCCAAAAATTTGTACAAAGTGTTGCACAATATTATTTAATAATAAAATACCAACAATAGTACAAATATTTAAATAATTAGAAATTGTACATAAAATTCTAAAATAATTTAGGAAATATTTCTACGTACATAAAATATGTCTACATGGCCACCTTGGTCCCATCCCATGCCTACATGGGCTTAAATTTGGTTCGGGTCCTGTTCGGAATGAATTGGACAAACCGGGTCATCTTAAAATCAATATATAAAATAATATTTAATTAAAATAATTTAAATAAGTCCATTCACAACTTGGCCTGGTTTTTCTAGTTTCGGCATCACCATGGCTAGGCTTCCCCTGGCATGGTTAATATACTAGTCAAGGCACACTGCTACAACTTCCGTGCTAAAAAGTCATGGTCGTCTAGTGCTCCAAAACTCAACAATGGCTAACGTCATTTTTAATATATAATAAAACCATAAATTGTATAAATTCATTTTTAAGTCTAATAAAATAATAAAAATAATAAAAAATAGGGGGGTTTTACATCCTATCCAACTTACAAGAATTTTGTCCTCGAAATTTAGGATTAATAGGGTAGATAGGGTTGAGGGATAGGAAGAGTTCGTCAATACCAAAATACAATTAAATTTTAGAGGAGGCGATAAAACGGCGTTCAACACCACCATGCAATAGAAAATTGTGGAGTCAATATATACAAAAATATCATGATTATGGAATTGAATAAGGGTTGCTAGTGAAGGTAGCAAAATTTTGATAATCCAATTTGGAGAGTAATAAGGAATTGAGTAGATCAAAAGGAATAATTTAGACATTTGGGAGATGTGGTTCCTAGAGAAAAATTGGAGACTAATCGGCTCGATTGAGAGTTTGATTTAAGTGAATAATTAAAATTATTCTCGAGTGCTCAAGAATAATTGGAAGGACACGATAATAATTCTAGGGTCGAGAAAATGAGGAGTAGTTAAAGGCGAGGATATAGCCACATGAGTCGGTCAGTGGCTATCTACACTTGTTTATAAATAACTGATAGGGCAACTAAAGATGATATCTTGGTTCTATCTATCAAGTACCGTATGTGGTCTTTCTAAAGTAAGTAAAGTCAACAACAATAAAGTGTTCAAAGACGATGCTATTGAGTACGAAATACGAGGTTCATAGGCGACGAAAATAATTCAAATGAGAGTTGTCAAAGCTGTCGCGGAAGAGATTCTAAGACAGGTTTAACTATGTCTCCATCCACGTAGAATAATACATGCAAAGCGAACCAAAGTGCAATAGGTTGATCAGACCATCATGCACCGGTCCTGATTAGACAATATGTTAGTGGGTGCACCCAATAAAATATGTCATGATCAAGCTTGATAACGAAATAAGCTTACAAAACTGAAGCTACATTAGCAGCATGAGATAGTCAAAATATGAGCAAGGGGGGTACTAATGAAGGAAATTTTAAATAGTCCAAGATCTTTTAGAATCAAGTCTTGTCCGAAGTGTGGGCCTTTACAGTTGTCCTAGTTTTCTTCACTTACGGTTTGGTTGTCTGGATAAGTTTAGGTCCTCTGAATTTCTAGTCTAAGTGAGCTCATCAATACGATTCATAAGGACAAAGGATTTGTTAGGTGGTGAGATATTCTACCCAACTTACAAGAGTTAAACTAATAGTGTGATGGGACAACGGGTCAAGCAATCAAGGTAATGCACAAGGTAAGCATTAAAGAATTTAGTAGAACATATTCACGTATCGGATCAAAGGGATTGAGTCAAGGTTGGGTCTCTAATTGAAGTCAGGAAGTATTTTGGTATTATGGTATAGGTTATAGTTTAGCCATTTTGACCAGAAAGTCATATCAAGAAAATAGAGTACAAGGAGACGTGTTTTAGTGGGACATGATATATCTACATGAAGGTGGCCTCGTCTAGGTCTTACAGATGAAATTTGATGGAAGAAAAAGTCTAGTATTGTGCTCCAAATATCAAAGTCACGGTAAGAGACGCCAAAAGATCTAAAATAGAAGTGTGAGTTCACGAGGTGAAAATTAATGCACAAAAATAAAGGAGATCAAGTTAAAGTATGAGATAAAATTAATTAAGGAATCCAGTAAAATAATAATTTAGGGACACAGTTCTAGTAAGAAGATAGTCTTCTAGATGAATACAGTCAAGGAGCGTTCAATATGTTATTCAATCCGCAAACGGTTAGTAGGTCACGAGGAAAGGTCGAGTAAGTCAAGATTAGGATACAGCCACATAGCTTGGTAGATGACTAACAACACTTGTGTTCATACTACTATCATGGTCATGAGTGATATGGCAATTAGTGTGGAATACTCAGTAGGGCTATCTTGATGGCCTACCATTAAAATTTTAACTCAAGTTTCCTCCAAAAGTTTCTTAATAAAATTTTCAAAAATAAACCACCAAAATTTGTATTCACTCCAAGCCGTTCAAATTCATCATGGAAAAAATTTAAATTACTTTCATAAATCTCAAAGCAAATTTTTATCATGTTACTACTGACTTTTTCAAAATTTTACATTTTCAATTCAACTTTTAAACTCAAGAGTTCATAAATCATTAATCTATATAAAATATCCATAATCAATCATAACTTTAAAACTCTACAAAACTAATAGCTCCTTAGATAAAAATTTCTAGCACATACAAAGCAATCTCAAAATTTTAGCTCAATATTTTAATGCACTCATCAATTATAGCTTCTATTCATACTAAGTCATTCCAGCATAATCACAACTTTTAAATGATAACTTTATTTGATCAATCAAAACAACCTTATCACATCATTAATATATTTTTATTTTATTTCAAAAATTTGTGATATTAGTAATCCAACATTAAACTAAATTTTCAAACAATCATATCACTCATTTTTTTTTTTTACGAAATTTGATATCCAAATTCACAATTTTTAAAAGGAACCCAAAATCTAAATAGATTTGTAAATCCTTAATCATAGGACACAATTTAAAATAAAGAAAAAAATTTCAAAAATTGTTTTCATAACTTTCAAATATTTTAAACCAAAATTTACCATCATTACTTTCACTTAAAATTCAAAATTTACTAAACACGAAAATCGCAAGTTGTACGAAGCAAATTTAAATAATTTCTACAACCACATTTGAAATCTAAGATCATTTTCAAACCCAATTTATAACTGTTCAAAGGTGTATAACTACAATCCAATAAATCATAAATGTAACAACTCGAAATCAAATCAATTTTATATATGTTTAAAGATGTATAGCTATAACCCCATAATTCATAAATATCAAAACTCAAAAATCTAATCAATTTCTTAAATCAATGGTATAAAGATTCTATATTTTTTTTTATATATATGTTTAAAGAAAAAAAATCAATGGTATAAAGATTCTATATATATATATATATATATATATATATATATATATATATATATATATATAAAATATATATATATATATATATATATATATATATATATATATATATATATATATATATATATATATATATATATATATATATTTTTTCTAGCTATATATATATATATTTTTTTTCTAGCTATATATATATATATATATATAGCTAGAAAAAAAATAATATATATAATAATATATATATATATATATATATATATATATATATATATATATATATATATATATATATATATTATATATATATATATATATTTTTTTCCTGCAGTATCAATCCTATGGTGTTTACTATTTGTAAATCTCAAGATTAAAACTTTCCTTGGTAATATCCTACTTTACAAATTACTAATCATTAAATCACACTTAAAAAAAAATCTTTTTAACTCAATTAGAGTCTTAAATGTATTCCAATTGCCAATATAACCATTCTAGCCATGTGTTTGACCTACGAGCATATACTAGTGTAGTCATCTTCCTAGTTGACACTGAGCATGAAAATAAGAATCAACGGTAGAAAGGAATCAAACAAGATGCAATTCAAGGAGGTCGAACAAGAGTTCAGAATTTGAAGCCAAGGGAAGAGGTCAAGCTGTATGGATGAGATTCCTAGATTCTAATCCTATGTTGCAGGCTCACATCGGTACAATTACATAATCGAAGTGACAAACTCAACCTGCATGGGCCACCACAAAAACATGTAACGCCCCAGTCCCAAAATACGTAGGACTAGGAACGTAGACATACCAGCCGTATAATAAATATACGTAAGCTGTAAAATGCAGTAAACCAAGAGTAATCTAATCTCATCCACAAATAAAGAATAAAGATATTATATAATCAACTATAACAAGTCTTTGTATAATACGTTGGGCGGAGACAAATCCACTACCAACAAGTAAGAAAAATATACATAAAACTGAAATAATTTTGCGGGAGTAGCAAAGGAAGACCCAAGACACGTCATCTTCGAATGAATAAAAAAGAACGCGACCTCGGCTAGAACACCTGCAATATCACAGAAGCACACACACCGGGAGAGATAACCAGGTCCTCGGAGGGACGTAACAAGATAAATAAAGAACATGTCACATAACTGAATATATATACTATGTCATAAATTATAAGTAAAATAAATAGTCCCACTCGTAACAAGATCCAATATCTCATCATCGAAACAGTGGACTACCCCTACAACCAAACAAGGACAAGGGGTAGCAAACTATACCGCGATGAGACATTGTCCCAAGCTACTAATGAGACGGGGCGATATGACATTTGACGAGGGTTACCTGACCATTCTAATGTGTTTATGCAATAAGAACAAACCTTCAACGCATGGGCACTCTGGCTCAGGAGCAGTAATCTTAGGTATGGCCCCATCAGGATACCAGGGTCCTCAAAGCATAACATTCATCGAATGTCAGAGGCCAGCAATAAATCAGGTATCATGATCCAGGACCGTATCTCCCGCGAAGATAACCGGCAATAGGGAAGTGCATATGTGGCCCATACGTTAAGCAACTGTTCTTCCCATCCAATGCCTAACAGAGTCACATCCATGACTCATATACCTCTACTAACTGCTAAGTCTCCTAACATACCTCTATTAGCAGTTAGCCTTGACGCATGCGCATGGAAGATCAGCCCACACGCAAGAACCTCTACATGCTACTCATCTCACACATCATCATGGTACAACTGTGTCAAGGTATATACGATACACTACAAACGGTAGTCTCTTAACTCTAAGTCCATATGCAATCAAAGGATAATAACAAAGTACATCTAATATCACTGAGCAGACAGTAAATCTGGAACCGTAAGAACAAAAATAATGAACAGTGATATGTAATAAATAAATGCAGACTAAATATAAACAGTTTAATGGCAAGGTATCTTGCCTGAGGTTATGTGCAAAAGAGAATAATCCAGTAGCTCGAACAGACAAATAAACGAAGCAAAAAAAGCCAAATCCTGCATATGACTCCGGATGCTACAACAAACATCACAAACGAGTTTGGAATATAAGATATGCCTAGGAAATGCCTGTCCAAAAGTTAAATTCTAGAACAGGGGTAAAATCATAATTTCGAGTCAAAATAATGTCCACCGTTGGACCCACTTTGCACCGAAATGCGTGCCAATGTCTACGGTCTCTAAAGTTGTCAAACTATATGTCTACAGATTTGTTTAGATGAGACGAACCCAACGGTATGTCTAATTTTGGATTCCGGTGGACTGTGCATAAAATCGCCCATTGAGTGAGATTGTGGGCCTGCTAAAATGGCATCCCGGTCAACCTTCTCAGAATTGAACCAAACTTGGCTCACACGACCCAAAAAATATTTTGAGTCCAATGGCGCAAGTTTTATCGCAATTTGATGAGTGTACACGAAGTTGTGACTTAATTTGCAAAGGGTCGATACGGAGATATTTCGACGGATACGTACTGATTTTATCGCGCATATGCAACAAAATCGGGTTCCGTCAGTTCCCACACATCGACAACATCCATATGCGCCTTTCGATGCATATAGTGCACGACTACATCGCCCGGTTTGTCGAGGCGCACGTCATATCGGAAAATTTTCCATATTTTTAATGTTTCAAAAATAGTTTTTCGTACAAGTTCATCGATCCACAACTTTCTGTACGATGTATTAAATCTGATTCTACAAATTGCATTGTAGTCTCGGTTATGTTGTTATTCTCTGCCTTCAGTTAGTTTCTACAAAATCTTAAAGTACCGAACGAAAAGTGGCCGACAAGTTGATGTTTCAAAACAGTTTTTAATATTCCAGAAAAGTGGTTTTTCTCCAACTTTGCCTTGATTTTTCGAGCAAGTTGGATGGCCATGTCGAAATCCACCTGGGGGATCTCGAAGAGGGTCATGAGGGCTTTCTACATGAATTTACGGATCTAAAAACGGATTTGAATTGAAGGAGAAATCGCATGGTGAAGGTGCTTACCTTAATGTTAAAAACTGTTGGTTGTTGTTGTTGTTGTTGTTGTTGCCGCTGTTGTCGCGATCGCGGGGTCGGGCTGCGGCTACTGGCCTGCTCGTCGGAGAGAGGTACGTGGACAGAGGTGAGAGGAGGAAGAAAGGAAGGAGTGTGGAGAAATAATTAAGGATTAGGGTTTTATAACATATATATAACTATATATATATGTGGAGGGAGGGGGGTTCGGCCAAAAGTTAATGCTTGATGTTTTTTTAAAAAAGGGTCCCCCCCTTATGCAACGTGAGGGAGCAGCTCCTCCTTTATGCAAATATGGTCGGTTCCCACATGGTGGGGCCGACCATATGATTTGTTTTTTTTTCTTTCTGTTATTCTTATCTATATATATAAACATATATCCATATATACCATATAAGTCTCCATAAAAATCCAAATGAAAATTTTATATTATCTAGAATCTATTTTTGACATATTTACATATATGTAAATTTAGTTTGACAAATGAAATAAAAACCAATAATAGTAACTTAACAATAATAAATATATTTATTTAATCATAACCGAAATAATATTAACAATAAATAAATATTAAAATAATTCAAATGGCAGCTTTGGTGGACTTATACTATACTCCCTTATCCGGGTCCAAAAATTTGTACAAAATGTTGCACAATATTATTTAATAATAAAATACCAATAATAGTACAAATATTTAAATAATTAAAAATTATACATAAAATTCTAAAATAATTGAGGAAATATTTCTACGTACATAAAATATGTCTACATGGCCACCTTGGTCACATTCCATGCCTACATGGGCTTAAATTTGGTTCGGGCCCTGTTCGGGCTGAATTGGACAAACCGGGTCATCTAAAAATCAATATATAAAATAATATTTAATTAAAATAATTTAAATAAGTCCATTCACAACTTGGCCTGGTTTTTCTAGTTTGGGCATCACCATGGCTAGGCTTTCCCTGGCATGGTTAATATACTAGTCAAGGCACACTGCTACAACTTTCGTGCTAAAAAGTCATAGTCGTCTAGTGCTCCAAAACTCAACAATGGCTAACGTCATTTTTAATATTTAATAAAACCATAAATTGTATAAATTTATTTTTAAGTCTAATAAAATAATAAAAAATAGGGGTTTTTATACCCCATATGAACTGTCGACGGAAAACAGGGGATTCTACAAACCCTAACAACCTTGTTCGACCAACCCGCCACCTCCTTTATAACCCCCTTCGCCGACGACCGTACGCCACCGCAGCACTGCCGAAGCATTGCCGGCGGCTGGAGTACAGCAGTAGCAACCCTGTAATAGCAGCAGCAGCAACGCTCCACGAATTCGACTTTGCAGCACGATTTCGACAAGTTCGATCGACCGATTTTTGATCCGTATTTTCTGGTATGTAGATAACCTATACAAATCTATTTTTCTTTAAATAGATTCTTTTAATATGTATCATGTGCGAGAAACTCAAGTTCCAAAATCCAGAAAACACTCGATATTTTTAGTTCAGAAACTGTCCCAAAAATCTAAGTTGGAAGTCGATTTGCGATCAGGATATCACGAATCTTGGAAAACCACTCGAACAACATTTTAGTCAACATATTCAGGATCAAAACCCATTAATTCATTTATTTTATTATGTATGATATTCTGTTTAAAATCAGTTTGAAATTGGCAAAAAAATAATTTTAAAACTTAAAATTTTCAAATTTTCCCGATATAGGGTCCGTCCCGACAAACTAGGCGACATCGTCGCATCCTGAAGGCATCGAAAGGTGCGTACAGATGTTGTGGACGTGTTGACGGAACTCGAATTGGTTGCATGTGCGTGACGAATTCGAGGCGTATCGGTTGAAGAATGCCGTATCGACCACTATACAAAAATTCTATTACTTTGTGTATGTTAGTCACGTCGCGACAAAACTTGTGCCACTAGACTCGTATCAGTTTTTTGGTCCTCTGAGCCAAGTTTGGTATGACTCTGAAATAGTTGACCAGATCGCTATTTTGGGAGGCCCATGAATCGTTTCAACGGGCAATTTTGTGTACAGTTCATCGAAATCCAAATCTGGACATACCGTTGAGTTTGTATTAAATACTAGACTTCTAGGTATATAATTTGTCGACTTTAGAGAACATAGATTTTGGCATACTTTTCGGTAAAAAGCGAGTCCAACGACGGACACTATTTTGATTGGCAATTACCGTTTTGCCCTATTACAGGTAGTCAAACTTAGACATTTTTCTTATGTTAAAAACATTAGTGATATATGTTTTAGCATACATAGACATTTGCAGGAGTTCAGTTTTTGTGGGCCTTTGATCTGACAGGTTGTTTATTTGGACGTGAACGATTTTACACCAAGCAAGTATACCTTGCCAACTTTGTACAGTTTATTTCCATGCATGCTTTCTATTATTCTTGCTTGTTCATATCTCATTTTATATTATGTACCTGCAGCCTTGCCATGATTTATTTCTAGTTCTTGTACTTTTTATCACTTGCCTTTATCATTAGTTGTTTTTATATATTTATACACATGATTTTAATAATATTTTGACTTAACTTGATCATGTGTTCTATGTTACTTTGATTTGACCCTTGACTGAAACTAGGATTGGCTACTTGACCACTCTCGACTTGAAAACCCACACAGGGCTACGATAGAGACTACTATAGTTTGGGAGCATCATGCAGGACTACTAGCTATAGGATCAGGAGCACCACACAGGACTACGGTCATTCGATTTATTTGTAGCCATGCTTAGTATTATTTCTTTTATGACATGTCATTATCTATAGAGTTCTTCCATGTGTTCTCCATTCCGGTTCTAGTAGCTGTTTCCTTTTTTCCTTGCATGTTATTTACTATCATAGTAGGCATGTTTATATGTATATTGCTAGTCCCCTGAGGACCTGGTGATCTCTCCACGCTTAGATAGAGAGGAGGGCTATCCTAAGGTATATAGTTCTAGAGTTGAGACAGGTGACGTACCTGTGTAGGAGGAGGAGATTGTGCCAGAGGCTTTCTCTTGATCCATGTCGTCTCTTTACTTAGACTTTCTACTTTACTTTATTTCAGTTTAGTAGACTTGTAGTTGACTTTATCTTATTACTTTTTACTATGGTTTCAAGACATCTTTTTCGACATAGTTATCATTTTTATTTCCTGCTGGATAGATATTTTCATCATTATTATTTTACTGGACTTGGATATCCTGTTTCTTAATATTTCTGCGTGGATGAGACTAGTTGGGTACCTGTGACGTATTATATTTCTGGGTTATTATAATGATTTACAGCTTAAGCATTAGCTAATGGACTTGATAGGTAGTTTTGGCCCAATAGCGAAATGTTGCTGGCATGTACTGTATTTCTGGTTCTACGTATTTCAGGACTGGGACGTTACATGTTTTTATTGTGGCTCACACAAGCCTACATTAAATCACTTCGATTACATTACTGTACTGACGTTAGCCTGCAAATATGATAGAAAGAACCCCTAGGATCTCATCTACATCTATATATTAATACATGTTCTTGATCTCTATATATCAATTTCAAAATTATTTTTCTTGACATGCATCATGCTTGATATCATTTGTCCTAAGATTATAAGTTTCGTTTACACGCAGTACAATGGACCTACAAGCTGAAGACGAGAACCCCACGGTTACTCTGCAGAATGCAGTAGTGACTCACGTCGACATAACTCCGCCAATGGTTGGAGGTTCTTCTACATAACAGACAATCCAGCAGCTTCACACCCACTAAGGTTCAGGAGAGCGGATATTCTACCAATGTCATCGCTGCCACTGATGTCGCCAATATTGTTTCCCCAGCTTGGAGAGGGAATAGATCCCCAGCAAATGTTCCAGACCTTCTATGTGATGATATAAGCACATCAACAGATCCAGTTGGAGGTCCATCAGAGATAGACAGAGCAGATCGAGAATCACATCATATTAGCGGTAGAGCAGGTGACACCACTAGTTCACCAGACGACGATTGGAACTATTGCGAACTTTCGCCAGTTAATGCCAGCCAAGTTCTCGAGCAAGGAGGAGTCCACCGAAGTTCATGAGTGGCTCACCAACATTCAGCAGTAGCTAGAGGCAGCCTAGTTACCGAAGGATCATTGGATGATTGCCGTTAGGATGCAGTTGACCGACAATGCACACCACTAGTGGATACGGAGGAGAAAAGACTTGGGTAGGATAATGTCACTTGGGTGGAGTTTTCTAAGCTCTTCCAAGAGAGGTATATTTCGGCCACTTTCAAAGAGGGTATGCGAGACAAATTTCTTCACCTTATCCAAGGCAGCATGACGGTGGAAGAGTACAATGTCGAGTTTCTGTGACTCAGCTGATTTGTACCTACTTTTATCAAGACTGAAGAAAAGAAGGCCTAAAAGTTCTACGACGGGTTGAGCTTCGAGCTTTAGAAGCTCATCGAAGCTACAGCATCTACCATTTACTCCGAAATTCTTACCACAACATGATGTTTAGAGCGAGTCCATCGGGAAGAGGCCAGCCAAAATCACTCACATTCTGCAGCACCATCAAAAAAGGCATCACAAGGAGGACCCGAGAGACGCCCCGCCACATATCAACAACCATGAGCCGCCCCATATCCATATCGAGAACTTACAACCTGCCAGTACTTCAAAAAGAAAGATGATATCCAAAGATATTGATGCATAAGACTAGGTCTATGTTCAATTTGCGGATCAGATCAGTATCAACGTCGTGATTGTCCAAGGAGTGACGTTATACGAGCACCACCAACACCGCCAATAGTGCCAACTCAACCTATAACACAAGGAGGATATTCGCGTGGACCACTTCCCGACCAGGCAATGCAGTTTACGCAAGCTATATAGCAGGCAGGAGCACAACGACAAGGACAAGCCTTCGCCATGATGGTTGACGATGGAATAGAAAGACAAGAAGCAAATGAATGTGACAACTTAAAATTTTATGATAATGATAGTGAGTAAAATATTGGTTTATGATCGATTATTACTTGCTTGATTAGGAATATTGGTTTATGATCGATTTTTTGCCAAATTTGGGTCGATTTTAAACCCTACTTTTATTCGATTTAAATCGAGTCTATCAGATGGAATTATAGAGGTATAGGTTTGGTTCTTACCAGAGAAATCTATTCGTAAATCAATTGAGAAACCACGACGAAAATTCGATCCAAAGTCAGGGTCGCTACTGTCCCGACTATGCAGCAACAATTTGTACCTCTATTCCGACATGCGGTCCGACGACCGACGGCACCCTTCGGCGGTGCGTGCGTGTCGGGGGTGGTCGTCGGGGATAACTGGGGGCTGGTACCCTAATTAGGGTTAGATTTTCCTTGTTGAATCTCTCACCCACTCGACATATATATACAGCCGCTGCTATATTCTTGGGTCGGGTCTATCAGCAGCATTTGTCTCGCAAAAAATTCGTTTGAATTTCTCGCAGGAAATTCCTTTTTTCTTTTTTTCTTTTTTTTGTCTCTCTTCTATATAGGTATAAACACACAATAAAACCTAATAAAAAACTTAATAATAGTTTTACTAGTGTAGGGTTTATGTATAGAAATAATAATATTTATTTCCTAACGGACACAAAGTAACCAATGAAATTTGTATAATAATAACATTAATAATAACAATAAAATAATAATGATAATAAAAATAAGGTAAAGCAATATTAGGTGTATATACAAAGATATCCCAAAAATCATAAATATATTTTTAGGAAATTATTTACCATATTTTCAAAATAAAATATTATATTAATAGCAAGAATATATATATATAATATATGTAACCACACTTTATAAAATTGCCTACTATGTCATTAAGATAAATACTAATATAAATATATATATATGCAATACATATCTACACGGACGTCTGTGGACGCACTACATGATTACATAGGCTTGGGTTCGGTTCGGGTCAGGTGTGGGCTAAATTGGTACAACCGAGTCTCCTAAAAGTCATAACTAATTAAATTATTTATAGGGGTCAAGTCACAACTTTGACTTGTTTTCCTAGTTAGAACACACGTATAGCTTAACCTTTCCTACCATGGCTAGTGCACCAGTCAAAGCACACATCTACACTAGCAGTACAAAAATTATTAAGCGATATGTATCTCAAAACTTAATATGACTAAGTGTCACGACCCATACCCTGTTTAGGGGCACGAGGACGTAGGTACATCCAGCCCACGATGTAGTATCGGCGGTAGAAAAGTAGAAACGAATTGTAAAGAGCAATACTCTAGAGGGGGATGAATAGAGTAGGCAACAGAAATTAGCTAGTTAAAAATGTTAGTAGCTAGATCACAGATAAGTAAATGAAAACTAGATACCACAGAGCAAACGCAAACACGGCAATGTGTACGGGTTTGTCTCTTGTGAGGACCAGTTCAGTGAAGAACTCTAGCTTCCAGTTGAATCCACTATTGGAAAATACCGCAAGTTTTCATCCGAAGTCCTTACAACTTCTACAACGCGAGCTTTGATCCGAAGTACTCGACCAACTTTAATTGTGAAGTGTCTTTCTTCAATCAAGTCTCTGCTTACAATCACTCTAAAGCTTCTAGACCGTACCGCACTGGCAAGTCGTCTAGAGGATTGTAACTGGCTTGGAATTTGAAAATGAATAGCTCGAAATACTTTGGAAGAAGTAGTATGCTTATAGAGAAGAGATATGAAAGTGAATTGCTGTGTTGAAATGATCGAATTCCTTCTCTATTTATAGTTTTTTCAAAGGCAGAATTATGTCAGAATTAGGGAAGAATTCAGGCAGAACTCTATGAGAAAATTTCGACAATATTCGTAACTACGGAAAGACCAAGTTCAAAATCCAACGGGCACTAACCGAACTCTGGCCGAATTTAGGCCGAATTCTGTTGGAGTTTTGTTAGGGTTTTTGCAAATTAGTTTTTAAGATTTTTGAAAAGTCGAGCAGTTAGGAAGTAGTTTGGGCTTTTGTAAGTGGGCTTGTTTTCAAAATAAAAGAGTATTTTGAAAACATTTCTTAGGTAGCCTATTTGCTAGTACGACTTAGTGTACATCGTATTCCTAGACTCAATAAATTTAAAAATTACATTGATAAAATAGGAAAACCAAGAGCCCTTTGATGACGCCTTCCTTGACGGCGGTCATCCAAAGATAAACAGATCTGGAAATCTGAATACCTTTTGGTGGCTTCGCCCCTGAACTCCCACGGGGGCGCTGCCCCCTCGCCCCCTATCCGCTGACCGGGCAGCGGAACCTCCGATGCGAGGCCCTAGATAGATCGTTGGACGATTCAGAGAAATCTCCTTGTATAACGTCGTCTTGGGACCATTAATAATTCTCCATTGCATATGTTATGATTTAATCATGTTTGATCATGCTTACTGCATGTTTGCAAATACATGTTAGACGAACAAAACAGTATGATGCATTATGATACAAACATAGCAATAAGATGTAGAACATTAGGACAATGCTAAGTTTAAGTAGCAATATGATAATGATGACATGAATATTAATGACGTCATTAACTTAAACTTAATTGATTAGCCATATTTAAAAACATGATGTAATCATTGGGCTAACAATCTCTCCCATTTTTATTATGGCAAATCGGTTAAGTTTAAGATATATGCAATAGATGCATGTATCACTAATAAACACATATTACTAGAATATTGTGTGCTAACTTAAACTTATTTCTCCCCCTTTGACATGATAAAAAAAATAAGCTCCCCCGTAATAATAGATTAAAAGAACACAACTATAAGTAAGGAGGAAGGCAAAAATAATCATGATCAAGGATTAGGAGAACAGTGTAACGACAAATTTAGAAAATTGCATCACTAAAGTATAAAAACTTATCAAACCATAATATAGTTGGTTGAACATTTAACAAAGAAAACTGAAATCAAGCAATACAAAGTTTACCAACTAGAAATCCAAAAATGACATTCAAAACTCAATATGATGAATAAATATAACTGTAGTTTTGAAATAGACCAAAATAAATCAATATAGTAGAAATCAATCATTAGTCATAATAATCCATGAGGAATAGAAATTCGCAGATCTAGTATATTCCAAAAAAATAAATATATAATAAGCCTTTTATCAATGATCACAAAAAAATATGGTTCATAATTTGCTCACACAAATTAGTGAATCAATTCCATAAAGATTATAATCATGAAAAAGAAATCAAAATAAATATACTAGAATCTATACACAATCTTTGAGATAAAATCTCACTAAGAAATGCCAAAATTAATTTAAACTCAAATAAAATGAGAGAATTAAAAATAATAATAAACAACAATAATTATTCTCTCATAAACTTACTAAAATCAAAAATCATGAACAAATCAACAAGATATGTTAAGTAAAGAATATATGTCCATGATGAACTAGGTATACCACATATTAAGGGCATAAAAGAATTGAAACAATTAATTTGCTTCACCTTAAAATATATGTATCTTGTTCTAAACTTAAAAATAAATATCATTTTTAGGCAAGTAAAAGAAATATCCAATAAATAAATGCTTAAAGATGAACAAACAAAATTTGTCTCCAATAAACAAATAAACCTAACTAGATAAATGTCCAAAAAAAATGTATTCTAGATATATGGCATGTCAAGGGGATAATTGATTTGAAACAATTAACTGCTCCACCTTTACATGGCTATATCCAAAAAAAATATTAGTATTGACAAAATTTTAAAAATTTCAAAGACATATTTCCAGAAGAAGGAAACTAATTCAAAAATATTAGGTCTTCTTATCAAAGTTCATTTCTTCCTTTTTAAAGCCTTAGCACGTTGTCCACCTGACAACCGTAAGGTTAAAGAAAAGAAACGCTTTGAGAGAGAGAGAGAGAGAGATTCAATTTGCATGACTTCTCCCCTGCAAAGAGTTACTATTGTAAACAGTAAATAACTTGAATAAGAAGAATAATAAAGCTTAAAATCATGAATATTACACAAGCTAAAGACGAAATCATAAGACTATAATATTCAATGAGTAGTCACAAGATCATCATGTCTGAATATCGAATAGTATGACAGAAAAAAAAATATATATCAAAAGATGACATACTAAATTAACCTATGAAGATCAATATATGTTACCTTTTGTAAAATTAAATCATTAAATAATATTATCCATCAAAGCTAAAATCTAAAATCCATCAGATAACAATTGCAACTAGATCTCAATAAATCTTTAGTTTATAAAGCGTTGATCAATCTTGGGTTAGATGTAGAGATACTGTCCCAGCTAATGGAGGTTCACCGGGGAACACTTAAGTACCGCTTTGCTTTAGCCGTAGCCGTGGTGACAGACAGACCCTTTGTAGGCTTGTACCCAAAACAAATCTCTTATTTAATAACCGAGGATTTAAGAAGAATTTGTACAATATGAAATCAATTATATTCTATGAACTTAAAAAAATCTTAGAATAATGTAGCATATGGTATAAGATGTATCGGTACATTTATCCATATGTGCTACAAAATTATTGGGTAACAATAAAATACAAAACATTTGTAAATCAAATGTAGGGCCTAGATATGTTGATGTATTCTGGAACCTAGGGGACTGGGTTCAGTACCTTGGATCCAAAACTATACGATAGTTGCAAGTAGACCTTAATAAATCTTAAGTCTATAAAGTATTGATCATTTAGGTTAGTTGTAGGGGCCGGTTTCCAGCTAGCGGTAGTCTGAAGACTAGTACACCGTGTCGCTTCAGACTATTTATACCTGTATGACAGAAGGACCCTTTCGACTTGTACCCAAAATAATCTCTACTTTTAAGAACTTAGATTTAAAGGAATATATGAAGTATCATCGAACAACATCGAAATCCAGAATCCTTAAATATTAAAAAAAAGTAAATATCTAAAGAATGGTTTATCAAGATCTAGATATTAAAAAATAAGAGTCATGTATCCAAAATGTCAAGAAAAAAGCCAAGAAAAAAAAATATCATTAAAAGAGGCTTCGAGGAAGAAGCTAATAAAGAGAAGAACATAAATTTATTCAAAGTAATCAATAGCAAAAGTATGAGATAAGCACAAGTTTGAAATACTTTTTAAAATAATATAGAACTTGAACTTAACTCATATATCCCCATAAAGATATTTGTACAAAAATATATATTAAAGACGAAGAGTCAAAAACATATTAATCCAAAAAATAAGCTCCTATGGACTACAGTGGTATGCACGCTTCAAGAATAAGATTAAGAGTAAAGAGCATACATAGACAAATGTGTCACACTAATAGAAAATAAAATACTATATCGTATGAACTAATCATTTAACCTAAACAGCTAGTCAAGCTAGGATTATGCCTCACATTGATTCAAACAAAAAACAACTAAAAGATATCAAATAGCAAGACATTAATAAGAACATGCTATATTCTGTAAATAAAACCATAAAATAAATTATTTTAGTATGTTACCAACGTGCTTCAAGTGACTACACTTATGTTGGTGCAGTTGCATGGAAGATGACCTTTGTAGTTGTGCAACCACCAACACGTTTTATGGTTCGATGGTTCAGCATAAGTAACTTCACCTGAAATATTAGGTGAAGACTTTGGTATCCAATACTTGGATCCACATTTGTTAGCTTTGGGAACCCATTTGCACAAGTTCATATCAACTAGTTTTCTAATCTGACAACTATTAGAAACGTGTCCATTCATACCACAATAATGACAGAAAGTATTAATATTAGTGCTATGTGCAGCAGTATGAGAACGTACAGTGGTGTGATATGATGTACGTGGATACTTATAATAGATAGCATGGTTGTGTGAAGCTTTAGCTTTGCTTGCTTCCTTTGTAAAAGATCTGACGTGTGTGGCTTTGTGATGTGTTACGTGTCTTGTGTTAGACTGAGTCATAGGTTGTACTACCTGCTTTCCAAGTCTAATCTCTAACTTTTTAGAGTTAGCACAGATCTCATCGTATTTAGCATTAAGAGCATCAATTCTACATGAAGCAATAGAAGTACTTTTCTGATTCTAATTCCTCCATGAGTTTAGCATTTTTTTGAGTGCTTTTGTCATTGCAATCAAGTACCTCATGCAATCTACACTCAAGTGTGAAAATCTCAGTAGAAATATCAGAAGGAGAAGTATTTCTAGCATCATTCAATAAGCAAGTAAGCTTTTCATTCTCACGCTTATAGGATAGAATATCCTTTCTAGCTTGCTTATACTTATCTAATACTTTCTTATGTTCTTTCAATAGATCATTGAAAGCATCGGATAACTGATCATAAGAGAATTCATTCTCTTCCAGAACAGAGTTGTCTTATACCTAGTTGGATAATGCCATTGAGCATATATTTGTAGCTTGACGAGGTCACTCTTCTTCTTCAGAATCGCTTGCTTCGCTTTCACACCATATGCTCGTGCTAGTGTACTTATGAGACGATGATCTTCCTTCATTTGATCTTTCATAGTGACTCTCCTTTCTAGCAGGAGTACAATCATCTTGGATATGGCCTATCTTCTTGTAGTTGTCACAAACAAGCTCTTCTTCATATGAGGGATTGTGTTGTACCTTAAATTTCAATTCCATCATGAACATATTTGTATCATTATGAAGATTATCCTCCTCTATGGAGTTGCTAGCTTTGCTTTCCTAACTGCACTCGTAAGTAGCTTCAAGAACTTTTCAAATTTTATAAGATGTTGTGCAAGTAGTAATAAGATTGAATACATTTATGTTTACAGCACAATAAAATATATGCATACCTTTTGCATCAAGGCTAGCTAACTTCTTTTCTTCCTCCATGTAACTATAATAAGGCTTGTTGATTATAGAGGATGTAAGAATAGAAGTGATAGTCGGCTTTTTGTAGCCATTGACAACAATTGACAATAAGTCAATATCTAGAGACTTCAGGTAGAAGCTCATTCGTGTCTTCCAATAGCTATAGTTTGTTTCATCAAATAGTGGGAGTCTATTTGTGGATTTCTCTTCAGTTGTAAAGTACATACTTGCCATATGTGATACTGTGATCTATGTAACACCAGTTATATAATAATAATATTACCTCGCTTTACCTGTATAACCCATTCTGATACCAATTGTAGGAGCAATTGGTATGAGCAACAATATCTATATAACAAGAACTCGCTCTGATACCAATTATAGGATTAATTGGTATGATCAAGCAAGACTTATATAAAGAGAATCCGCTCTGATACAAATTGTAGAAATGAATTGTAAAGCACAATACTCTAGAAGGGGTGAATAGAGTAGGCAGCAAAAATTAGCTAATTAAAAATGTTAGTAGCAAGATCACAAATAATATATCACAGATAAGTAAATAAAAAGTAGAGAGCAGAGAGCAAATACAAACACGACGATGTATACTGGTTTCCCTCTTGTGAGGACTAGTCCAGTCGGAAGAACTCTAGCTTCCAGTTGAATCCATTATTGGAAAATACCGCAAGTTTTTATCTGAAGTCCTTGCAACTTCTACAACGCAAGCTTTGATCCGAAGTACTCAACCAAATTCAATTATGAAGTGTCTTTCTTCAATCAAGCCTCTGATTACAATCACACTGAAACTTCTAGACCGTATCATACTGGAAAATCGACTAGAGGATTGTAACTGGCTTGAGATTTGAAAATGAATAGCTCGGAATACTTTGGAAGAAGTAGTAGGCTAATAGAGAAGAGATATAAAAGTGAATTGGTGTGTTAAAATGATCGAAATCCTTCTCTATTTATAGTTTTTCCAAAGGAAGAATTCTGTCAGAATTTGGGCAGAATTCGGGCAGAATTCGAGCAAAACTCTATGAGAAAATCTCGACAAGATCCATAACTGCGGGAAGACCAAGTTCAAAATCCAACGGGCACTAACCGAACTCTGACCGAATTTGGGCTGAACTCAGGATGAATTCTGTTGGAGTTCTGTTAGGATTTTTGCAAATTAGTTTTTGAGATTTTTAAAAAGTTAAGCAGTTAGGATGTATTTTGGGCTTTTGTAAGTGGGCTTGTTTTCAAAATAAAAGGGTATTTTGAAAATGTTTCTTAGGTAGCCTATTTGCCAGTACGACGCAGTGTACATCGTATTCTTAGACTCAATAAATATGAAAATTATATTGATAAAATAGAAAAACCAAGAGCCCTTTGATGACGCCTTCCTTGACGGCGGTCGTCCAAAGATAAACAGATCTGAAAAATCTGAATACCTTTCGGTAGCTTCGCCCCCGAACCCCCACGAAGGGCGCTGCCCCCTCGACCCCTGTCCGCTGACCGGACAGCGGAACCCCCGATGCGAGGCCCCGGATAGGTCGTTGGGCAGTTCAGAGAAATCTCCTTGTATAACGCCGTCTTTGGCCCATTAATAATTCTCCATTGCATATGTCCTGATTTGATCATGTTTGATCATGCTTACTGCATGTCTGCAAATATATGTTAGGCGAACAAAACAGTATAATGCATTATGATACAAACATAGCAATAAGATGTAGAACATTAGGACAATGCTAAGTTTAAGTAGCAACATGATAGTGATGACATGAATATTAGTGACGTCATTATCTTAAACTTAATTAATTAGCCATATTCAAAAACATGATTTAATCATTGGGCTAACAAGAACGATGTATAGGTTGTATATAATATCTAACCTCTAATAATATGAAATATAAACCTGTTATCTCCGTACGGAGGAATAATATGACGTATGAAATATGTAACTCAATCACAAGATCTAAAGGAAGATAAAGCACAATATTTTTGAAGATAAAGAAGATGAAACTGAAATAATAGCAAGAGTCATCGCATATATGGGTCAAGATGTTTATGATTAATAAATACATATCCTAAAATAATAATAAGTCTCATACCCGCATTCGAAACAATTCGATACAATATAAAATACCAAAGCTCTAAGCTACTGCTACGACACTCTCTACTAAGTAGGATCCTCCTAAGGCCCCTGTATGCTACCCTCGCAAACCCCCTGCTCATAGTAGGTAGGACAATAGTCTAAGTCATCTGAAAAATATGTCTAGTCAGGATGGAGTGAAGTACAACCCAATAGCAGTTCCAATTAATTGGCAAGTACTGTAAAACAGTAAATAATAATGTAATACTTGATGAGCAGTTTTATAAAAGTCAATATACGAAATAGAGAAATAGGTAGATAAGGGACAATATGTGTGATAGGGAAAATATGTAAGAATGTAGAGACAGGAAGACATGTGAATATGGAAAAAATCTGTCATGCAATGTATATCACTAGAAAGTATAGAATAATCCAGAAAACCTGTATATAACCAGTGTTTTGAAATACCAAGTTGACATGTGAACGGCTAGGAGGTAATATCCGGCAAAGCACACACCTCGTGTGTGGCCACTATTATTCCAGTAAGACCATAGGATAAAATAGGTATGTTCACACGTCTCCTAGGTATTTTCCTGCCCAACCAGCACACATGGATCCAGGTCCCGATACGATCTCAATAATCCAGAATAGATATATTAGTCAAAAAATTCATTAGTCCAGTAAAAGTCATTAGGCATAAAACCACGTATCTCAAGGAAATGAATCCATAAAATACCGATCTGTGTATCTATCATGTCGGAATCAAATAGAACGCTAATATAAACATGCATCATAGAAAATATCAAGAAATGAAAACTGTCAGAGAATGTACTCACCCGTCATCCTGAGCAGTAAATGTGAATCGAGGCCCAAAGTAGAGTCACAAGATCCTAGATATCGGATATACAGGTTAATTAGTTTTAAGTGAGTGTTAAACATGGATATCTAATATGCGATTTGCAATCTAAGTTAAATTTAGGTCAAACTAGGCTTCCGGGGTCAAACTAGGTCAATTTGACTTAAAGGTTAACTTTTAGGGTTAACTAGTCCACTTTGGTCAAATCGAGGTCATACCTAAGTTTCTAGGTCCATACCTGGCTAAACTAAGGTGTCATAACCAATACCAAGCAATACTAGCTACTACCCTATGTACCTAGTCTATAATATGCATATAGAGACCCATGTATCTCACATATACCTTAACACAAAGGTGAAACCCAATACCTTACCTAACTTTATCCATACCCCTATCTCATGCATATTACCAATATCTATATTTATAACATACTCATGATTCTAGGCATTCAGACTTACCTGTCATTCTACCATTATACCAAGATACACAACATTCTAATATCTTAACATTTCTTACCATAACATACATATCTTATGCCATGTTAGACCACATCAGGATAACATGATCCATTACTATACACATATTACCCTTTTATATTACACACTCACCCACAAATATGGACACTCACTCCATATACATACACACATGTGAGTACTATGCACACATATATCACCATTGTTTAGATCAGTGCCTCACCCACCCCCCCTCTAATACCTGCTGCCCCTAGGAATACAGTATTACTGTTATTGTTTGGATAAGCAACTGTTGTTGCTTCTACTGTTGTCTTAATGCAGCAATCCCCTCTTCATTTTTCCTGCACTCAAGGTACCAAGTCCCTTCTTCACTCGACCAACATGTACACAGGTCTGCTGTAGGGGGTAAATCCCTTACCTGCTGTACAGGCATTGCTACACCTGTGCAGTATGATCTCCAGGCAAGACCTGCCTACTATCTTGTACTCAATCACCCTACTGTAGGAGCATGGGCACTGCCCTGCCTGCAGAGCAATGGGTTTCAGTCCCTAGCAGTAGCCAATTGGCCTTGCCTAGGTATAGGGCCAAACTTCACTCACCTGTTAACAGGGACATGTAGTCCCCTAACCTATAGATAACCCTATGCCAGGTAAACAACCACTACCATCATATATGTACATGACATGGCTAACTATGATACATCCTATAGGGTCATGAACTCTTATGTGACACATATATATATATTTTTTTTTATGTGACATATATATATATATATATATATATATATATATATATATATATATATATATATATATATATATATATATATATATATATATATATATATATATATATACCATCCTTAATAGTTTAATGATACTCATGTGTAGGTATGAACACATCTAAATTTCCTTTCTCTCTAGCTAATACACATTAATCAACTGATTTGTAATAGGGAAAATAGAACCCCGTTGGAGCTGGCCAACTGCCCAAGATAAGACCAAGCCAAACCTGCCACTTAAGACTCAAACCAAGGGCCAAGCCCCTGCCCACACTCACCTAATCTATGAAGGGGGCCAGTTGGCTGCTACTAAAGGGCCTGGCCAACATGGCCTGTGCATCTCTGTGCACTCCAAGCACTGGCCTAAAGGCCTGCCTCATACATCAGCGCAACTGATGTTGCACTCTCACCCTCCATCCTAGCTCTCGAACAGGCTTGGACACTTAAATACTGACACTCAAAAAACTTAGACACTTAGGCACTATAGGGACACTCACTGACACACTGAGATACTCACTAATATTCTAACTGTCACTAGCTCACCACTAACACTGGTCCACTGATACACTCACTGAACTGACACTGAGATAGGACACGCACTCATTCACTTAATAATCCACAGGATCAATCCTTTACTGACTGATAAAACACAGTGAAATGGGATTTAAATCCCCTATTTTGGCCCTCACTTTCTCTCAATAACCTTCACTAAACACTGGGTTCACTCACACCTTATTTGTGAGTTTACTTGGACACTCACAAATACTCTAACTTTCTCATACACTCACTGCTCACTCTCATAAACTAGTGCATAGGCCAACATGGCCCCTACTGTCAAGTGACAGTACACTCTAACCTCTCTTTATACATGTACATATCCTATTTTAACACTTATATGTATGCCATATAACACACACACACACACACACAAACTGAAACAAAAGGACTCTTGGTCCTATAAACAGGCCTACAGGAACCTACTCGAGTTCCTGAACACCCAAAGAGGATAACCCCCTCTCGAGTTCCTGACGCAGGGAACATTAATCCCCTCCCCTCTTACAACTCATAGGTTAGCCTATAGCTCTTCCTGACATTAGCTAAATGTCAACTAAATAAATTCCTACCTCACTTTTAGTGACTAGAACAAAGTGGTACACATGTGGACTTAAAGTATCCACACAAGGCACTTGTATGCATTTATCATATCTTCACAAGTGAACACATACATGTGCTAATGGCACTCTCCCTATAGGCACTAATACTATGCACATACATTAGCCACACATAGGCCAATACCATGACCCACACAAGGGGGCTATTTTTGATAGTCCCCTCCCTACCTGTCACAGGAACTAGGTAGTCCACTAGCACCCCTCTCTCTCACAATACACTCAAAAACTCACACTTACCTATACACTACTTACTGTCATAATGGACAGTCCTCCTTTCCTCTTTACATAGACACATACACATCTTTTTCCATACTACTGTCATCACAAGATGAGGACACTCTTCTGTAGAAGCATGGAAAGAACAGAAGAAGCCCATACGGCTTAAAGCAGAAGGAGCCTCATGCGGCTCAGAAATTTATCAAAGCCTCATGCGGCTCAGAAACCCTTCAATAGCCTCATGCGGCTCAGGCGAGAATCACGTGACCCTATGCAGCTTTACAGTTGGCCATGAAGTGACTGCTCCCATTAAATGCCCTGACATAAAGCAATAACTCTGACACTAAAGCTGAAATGATGAACTTCGATATGACGGCATATTTTTCGAGAAACAGAGAAAATCTCCTCTGCAACTGGCACGATCCATAAACTATAAAGCCCCCTATGCGGCCGCCAACATCCCATGCGGCTGATGCTCGCATGCGGCTCGGAGCGTGAAGACCCTTATCATGCGGCTCAAATTATGAACAGTCACCCTATGCGGCCGCTGTTCTCATGCGACTCGGGTCATGAGGATGATCTCCATGCGGCTCACGCCCGTGCAGCCTTGACACGTGGCAAGTCCTATGCGGCTCAATTGAAAACCACCCCCATGCGGCTCAGATTTCAGAGATTTCACCTATGCGGCTGCCACCTTCATGCAGTCCAAAACCTAAGAAGCTACCCTCATGCGGTTGTGGCTCGCGATTATGACACGTGGCAGAAGATCAGTTTCCCATGTGGCACTAAATTAATCAAGAGTTATCAACAAATCCCAACAACCTGATTTAGTACAATCATCATAATTACCCAAATCAAAATAGATTTATGGCAATCACATGGATTAGACACGTGGCAGGAGATCCGAGCTTCCCAAGATCCATGACAATCAGCATTGATTGCCCATACAAATTTTACACAATCAGCATTAATTGCCCATACGGATTTGGCGCAATTAAGAATTAACTGCCCAGATGTAATGCAATCAAGATTAATGGTCCAGATGATTGGCCACCGACTTTTCAAAGAGGGGAATCATTGCAAACCCTAATGATCATACCCCCACTTCTATAAATAGCAATGTGCCATTCCCTTGCAAAAACAACACTGGAGAATTCAGAAGAAAAAAAAGGAAGAGAGATCCTCTCCATCCGGCTGGACACACACAGAAAGACAAAGGGGCGCATAGAAGAGTCTTTCCATCTTGAGAGTAGTTCTTCACCGGAGCCAAGGCTACGTCCGATCGTCCAAGGAGTAAGGCAGAGCGGCCGTCGCTTTCCCGAGCCTCTACCGTCACCACCCAGAATCAAAAATAAACAATCGTACTTAGACTGTTGTACCTAGGTTTTCGTCCCTAGGCTTTCTTTATACGAGAGAGTTTGTATTGTGAGTCTGAGTCTAAGTCCAGTCCTCCTATATAATTGTTGTCATGACCCGGTCCTAATTTTTTGGGTCGAATCGGATCATGCCCAGCCTGCACCGTTGTTGAGACGGCGGCAGTAAGCTGTATCACTCATGCAGGTAATCAACACAAATTCTATTTGTCACAACTTTAATATTTCGATAATAAAATTTGTCCAACAAAAATTACAACTGATAAAATAAATAGTCTTTTAATAACAACAACTGGAAAATAGTAAATAACAACAACTAAAAAGTAGACTCGTCATCTCCAAGTCCAGCCTCATCTGGTAGCACAACTGGATACAACTCAGGATCATAATAGCTACTAATCAATAGCTCTGCATCATCAATCGGACCTAAAAATATAGTCTCCAGTCAGGAGGGAGCAAAGTACAATTTATGATATTTTAACAATTAAAATAATAATGGAATTATGCATTTTTAAACAATTTGAAGTAAATGGTTTTCCAACAGTTAAAACAGTGTGATGTGAATAGGCAATAAATATGACCGGATTGGGTTGTACAGTTGTATCCTATTGATACGATATGGCTTATCCCCGTGTGTATGAGAGGTAAGCTAACACGGTCATTATACTATTTTGGATGTGGTCATACTCATTACACTACTCCTCCAGTACCCAACAGTTAAACAGTCAATACTCTCAGAGAGAGTTCCGTGTTGTCTCGTGGTTTAAATTTGCAATAAAACTATTACTAAATAATTGTAAACTACCACAAACTATACTTGCCTTGGTTTATGACTGGATTTGGAATGTCTCCGGGATTGAGTTTCAGGTTTGTCCTCGAAACCCTACAATCGAGAAGTCGGTTTTAGATTCCAAAATTGTCATACTAGATGTGCTAGTTTCAATCTCTAATTTGTCCTAGTCAATTTTAATCTTTATTTAGCTAACACAAACAAAACACGATTATCGGTACGTTATAATTATGAAACATCAATTTATATTTAATTAAAGGAAAAACTTTGTATTTATCGGTTTATTGGCAAAACTTGGTATTTTATAATTTATATAATAAAACTACATTTTTCTTTAAATGAGAAGAACATGAATTTCTAAAATGTTATAATTATTTATCATTCCTAAATTTTTACGTTTCCGAACCCAAAATCAGAAAAAAAAAATACAAATACATTACTAGCTATTACAAAACTTGCAGAAAATAAATGGGCTTATACCCTTTACAGACCATTTTACATGAATTAAAATAAGAAGAAAAATATTAGTTAGTCCCTAAAAATTCTACAAATTTAATTACAAAATAAAACTAATAAATGAGTCTCAGATATTGGTCCAATCATCATGTAGGCTAATGCCTCAACGTCCGGGCGAAACTGGTTTCGTTTGCACTTAGCCAGGGCCCATTGACCAATTACGGTCGTCGTCCAAAATCCAAAATAATATTCTTTTTCGAAAAACCAATTTAAAATTATATAATTAAATTTTATAGAAAAATCCGGCAGCATTTCCTCTATTTTCGATCAACCCAAAAACTGGGAAAATGCTTCAACATCACACAAATAATATCCCAAATCAGGGAAACTCTAATTATTCAATCCACCGATAATATTAACCCGAAAATATCAAACCCGAAATATATAACCACAGCACATTTTCGAAGGATATTTCGGAAGACCGAAATTACCCGGGAACCCAAAATATCACAAAAGTAAACCGAAACAAACTACAGATTTAAACCGAGAAAAATCACAGAGCTATTCTGAAGTTAACTCGAAAATTCCTGAGAAACTGACAGAACATTTCCGAAGGAAATTCAGAAAACCCGAAACTAAAGCGAAAATCCCGAAACTAAATCTGAAACCTACAACCGAACTCTACAGAAGCTTGCCGAAGATAAATTCGGAAATTCTGAAGGATCGGAAACCTCACAACCGATTCCTCGGGATCAGGACCAATTTCATCATCGACACAAACCCAAGGGATAACTACTGAGATTAACAGAGGTTACCCAAAACTTGACGGAATCTGAAGGGTAGCCTCAGACTCGGAACAGCAAGCCAGACACGGGGAGGTGCTGGACCGGGCGGTCGGATCGGGAACGGAGTGAGCGCGAGGAGGCGCTGGGTCAGCGGCCGGGTAGTGGCGCACGGGAATCGCCGAGCGGGGGCCGCCGGGACAGAAGCGGGGTCGGGTCCGCCGGCAGGAGGCTGGCGCGGAGGGGTCGGGCGGAGCCGCTGGGCTCGGGCTGGCCTGGGTTAGAGACAGCGGCGGCGGGGGTCGCCGGGCAGGGTGCGGCCCTGGGGAAGGTGGCGCCGGCGTCGGGTCGAGAGGAACTCCGGGAGGTATAGCTCGGAGCTAGGGTACGAAAATTGGAAAAAAGGGTTTTGTAGTGATGGTGAAATGGAAGGAGGGGTTTATATATATATGAGAGGAGAAGGGAGGTTACAGAAATGAGGGGGCGATCGTTCGGGAAGGCCGACGGTCGCCGGAGTAAAGGTGGTGGCGGCGGACGTTCAGAAGTCGAAAGGGTCGGCCAAGGCCGAACGGTCAGGGGAGGAAAGGAAATTTCCTTTTCCTTAAAACAATGAAAGAGAGAGAGAGTAAAAAAATAATTGAGAGTTGTATATATTTAATGAAAGTTGTAATTGTTTAATAATTCAAAATTTTATTTAAAACTAATCTTTTGAAATGAAACCTAGTTTGGGTTCGTGATGGAAACTGGGTATAGACTCGGGTCAGACCCAACATTCAAAATTTTCAGGATTTAATAATTATTCTAAAAATATGGTTTCCATTGTTAACAGGTTTAACCTGAAATAATAATAATTTTCTAAAAATGCATTTTCCTAAATAATTCATATTAATAAATAGCTAATTAAATATTAATTAAAAAAATAAAGGGTTCTAGGCGGGTTCGGGACTCGGGAACGAGTTCTGGTCTGGGTCTGACAAAACAAAAATCCATGATTATTTATTTTGAAATTAATAATTTTCTATTTAGCTATTAATAATAATCTAGAAAAATAGCTAACACGCAATAATTAGAAAAATAACAAAACTGAATTTATGGGTTTCACAACCTTCCCTCCTTAGAAAATTTTGTCCTCGAAATTAAAGGATAGGGTAGGGAAATACCTCAGGTCTCAAACAAATACGGGTACTGCTCCCGCATCTCATCTTTTCGCTCTCAGGTAGACTCGCCTGGGGAATCGTGCCTCCACATAACTCTGACTATGGGAGTTACCGAAGTTCTGGTCCTCTTCTCGCCTCTATCCAAAATTGCCACAGGCTTCTCTGGTACTGTAAGGCTGGGTCCAATTTCCAGCTCTGAATGGTCCAGAATGTGACTCGGATCCGGGATGTAGCGTCTGAGCTGCGAAACGTGGAAGACGTTGTGTACGCCCTAAAGATTAGCTGGTAGAGCTAACCGATATGCTACTACTTCACCAATTCGGCTCAAAACTTCAAATGGTCCAATATATCTGGGACTCAACTTCTCAGCTCTGCCAAATCGGATAGTTCCTCTGGTAGGAGAAATCTTCACAAAGACACTATCTCCTTCTTCAAACTCCAGTGGTCGACGACTGCTATCAGCCCAATGTTTCTGCCTGTCTTGGGCGATCCTGAGCTTGTTTCTAATTACCTTCACCTTCTCTGCTGTGTCAGTCACCATCTCTGGCCCCAGCAGTACTCTTTCTCCTACGTCGTTCCATGCAAGTGGAGTGCGACAACGACGTCCATAAAGAGCTTCAAATGGTGTCATACCAATGCTAGCTTAGTAACTGTTGTTGTAGGAGAATTCCACCAAATGTAAGTGATCTTCCCAAGACCCTCCAAATTCCAAGACGCAAGATCTCAGCATGTCCTCTAGCATCTGGATGGTCCTCTCAGATTGTCCGTCAGTTTGGGGATGGTAGGCTGTGCTGAACTTCAGTTTTGTTTCCAAGCTGTCATGCAAACTCTTCCAAAAGTGAGAGGTAAATCTAGTATCTCGGTCAGATACAATACTTACCGGTACTCCATGAATCCGGTAGATGTGCCGCATGTACAGTGCTGCCAACTTTTCAGTAGATAAACCAACCTTGAAGGGAATAAAGTGAGCTGACTTAGTCAGTCGGTCCACAATAACCCAAATGGCGTCCTTCCCTCCTTGAGATCGAGGCAATCCTGACACAAAGTCCATTGTTATATGCTCCCACTTCCACTCCGGAATGTCCAGCGGTTGTAGAAGTCCTGCGGGTCTCTGTCTGCTAGCCTTTACTTGTTGACAAATTAAGTATCTAGCCACAAATCTTGATACATCCTTCTTCTTTCCATACCACCAAACGATGGTACGTATATCCCGATACATCTTATTAGCTCCAGGATGTATGGAATACTGCGACTGGTGCGCTTCTTGCATCAGCTCATTCCTCAATTCGCCAGATGGTACACACAGCCTCGTACCATTCTTCAATGCTCCGTCACTGGCGATAGAGAATCCTTCAAGTGTTCCTGCCAGCACTTTATCTCTGAGTTTGCAAAGCGTCTCATCTTGGAATTGTGTCTCCTTGACTTTGTCCATCAGACTTGAACGCAATTGCAACTGCATCATGGTTGAGTCAGCTCCAAGAACAATAGCTTCTCGCCCCAGTTCCTTCATCTTTTCCTCAGGTAGTATAATCTCCAGACCAAGCTTCTCTATATCTTGAGCTCGCTCCAGGATCCTTTCATAAGTCTTAGCACCTCCTGAGATCACATGGGTGCGGATCTCCTCTCTCAGCCCATGTCTGAACCTTTCAGCACGATCATCAGGGTCGGCTACCAAGTTCTTGGCAAAACGGCTGAGTTGGCCGAATTCTGCCGCATATTCTTCAACAGTCATATTTCTTTGCTTCAGGTTCTGAAATTGCCTCTCCATCTCCCGCAACTCTGATGTTGGGAAGAACTTCCTCTGAAACGACCTCTTGAAGGTGTCCCAGTCAAGCTGCTTGTCCTGGAGTCGGGGTTCATTCCGATACCAGGTACTTGCTACACTTTGCAGTTGGAGTCCCACTGCTTCAGCCTTAAGGCCTTCTAGAAGTCGAGCGATGCTTAGGAGACGCTCTATGCTATCGAGCCATTCGTTCGCATATTCCTTCGGTTCCCTTGAAGGGTCGAGGGTTCTGCTTCTTGAAACTCTCAATATCGCCCACCTTGGCAATATGATCCTCATTAATTTAAATGGCCTTAATGTTACATAAATTAATCCTTAGATTTATGTTTACCTTGGCAGGCCTTGGTTCAAGTTGAGCTGCTTCCTGTCTTCCCAGAGCAGTCATAGCCACATTATGAGCATTCTCCATGCTTTCCCTCATAATCGCGGTTTGCTCTTGATGAGCTTTCGTTTGAGCTCTCTGGGCTTCTAGCACTCCTCGTAGCAGACCTATAAGGTCGGTGGAGTCCATAGGTACCGGTGGGGCAGCTGGAGGGGGTACTACCACAGGGGACTGTATCTCCGTCTGGGAAGATGATGGATCCACCATTATATTATGGGGACGGTCGGCCAGCTGCCGAGGTGTAGGATCCGGACTTGGTTGGAGAGGTGGAGTATGTTCAGGTGAAAATACCCCATCGTCAGCAGGATTTGTGGCCATATTCTGGAAGGTTTAGGATATAAACATAAGCAAGGTAGCCTACCAGTCTATAATCAAACAAAAATATTTATTTATAATATATTTCGGTCCTATATTGTGACAAATTTATGTTCTAGTGTTCTAAATGTTTCTAGATGTTTTCCTAAGTTGTTGACTTGACCTGCATGGGCCACCACTAAAAACATGTCACGATCCGGTCCCAATTTCTTGGGTCGAATCGGATCATGCCCAGCCTGCACCGTTGTTGAGACGGCGGCAGTAAGCTGTATCACTCATGCAGGTAATCAACACAAATTCTATTTGTCACAACTTTAATATTTCGATAATAAAATTTGTCCAATAAAAATTACAACTGATAAAATAAATAGTCTTTTAATAACAACAACTGGAAAATAGTAAATGACAACAACTAAAAAGTAGACTCGTCATATCCAAGTCCAGCCTCATCTGGTAGCACAACTGGATACAACTCAGGATCATAATAGCTACTAATCAGTAGCTCTGCATCATCAATAGGACCTAAAAATATAGTCTCCAGTCAGGAGGGAGCAAAGTACAATTTATGATATTTTAACAATTGAAATAATAATGGAATTATGCATTTTTAAACAATTTAAAGTAAATGGTTTTCCAACAGTTAAAACAGTGTGATGTGAATAGGCAATGAATATGACCGAATTGGGTTGTACAGTTGTATCATATTGATACGATATGGCTTATCCTCGTGTGTATGAGGGGTAAGCTAACACAGTCATTATACTATTTTGGATGTGGTCATAATCATTACACTACTCCCCCAGTACCCAACAGTTAAACAGTCAATACTCTCAGAGAGAGTTCCGTGTTGCCTCGTAGTTTAAATTTGCAATAAAACTATTACTGAATAATTGTAAACTACCACAAACTGTACTTGTCTCGGTTTATGACTGGATTTGGAATGTCTCCGGGATTGAGTTACAGGTTTGTCCTCGAAATCCTACAATCGAGAAGTCGGTCTTAGATTTCAAAATTGCCATACTATATGTGCTAGTTTCAATCTCTAATTTGTCCTAGTCAATTTTAATCTTTATTTAGCTAACACAAACAAAACACGATTATCGGTGCGTTATAATTATGAAACATCAATTTATATTTAATTAAAGGAAAAACTTTATATTTATCGGTTTATTGGCAAAACTTGGTATTTTATAATTTATATAATAAAACTACATTTTTCTTTAAATGAGAAGAACATGAATTTCTAAAATGTTATAATTATTTATCATTCCTAAATTTTTACGTTTCCGAACCCAAAATCAGAAAAAAAAAATACAAATACATTACTAGCTATTACAAAACTTGCAGAAAATAAATGGGCTTATACCCTTTACAGACCATTTTACATGAATTAAAATAAGAAGAAAAATATTAGTTAGTCCCTAAAAATTCTACAAATTTAATTACAAAATAAAACTAATAAATGAGTCTCAGATATTGGTCCAATCATCATGTAGGCTAATGCCTCAACGTCCGGGCGAAACTGGTTTCGTTTGCACTTAGCCAGGGCCCATTGACCAATTACGGTCGTCGTCCAAAATCCAAAATAATATTCTTTTTCGAAAAAACCAATTTAAAATTATATAATTAAATTTTATAGAAAAATCCGGCAGCATTTCCTCTATTTTCGATCAACCCAAAAACTGGGAAAATGCTTCAACATCACACAAATAATATCCCAAATCAGGGAAACTCTAATTATTCAATCCACCGATAATATTAACCCGAAAATATCAAACCCGAAATATATAACCACAGCACATTTTCGAAGGATATTTCGGAAGACCGAAATTACCCGGGAACCCAAAATATCACAAAAGTAAACCAAAACAAACTACAGATTTAAACCGAGAAAAATCACAGAGCTATTCTGAAGTTAACTCGAAAATTCCTGAGAAACTGACAGAACATTTCCGAAGGAAATTCAGAAAACCCGAAACTAAAGCGAAAATCCCGAAACTAAATCTGAAACCTACAACCGAACTCTACAGAAGCTTGCCGAAGATAAATTCGGAAATTTCGAAGGATCGGAAACCTCACAACCGATTCCTATTGCGGGATCAGGACCAATTTCATCATCGACACAAACCCAAGGGATAACTACTGAGATTAACAGAGGTTACCCAAAACTTGACGGAATCTGAAGGGTAGCCTCAGACTCGGAACAGCAAGCCAGACACGGGGAGGTGCTGGACCGGGCGGTCGGATCGGGAACGGAGTGAGCGCGAGGAGGCGCTGGGTCAGCGGCCGGGTAGTGGCGCACGGGAATCGCCGAGCGGGGGCCGCCGGGACAGAAGCGGGGTCGGGTCCGCCGGCAGGAGGCTGGCGCGGAGGGGTCGGGCGGAGCCGCTGGGCTCGGGCTGGCCTGGGTTGGAGACAGCGGCGGCGGGGGTCGCCGGGCAGGGTGCGGCCCTGGGGAAGGTGGCGCCGGCGTCGGGTCGAGAGGAACTCCGGGAGGTATAGCTCGGAGCTAGGGTACGAAAATTGGAAAAAAGGGTTTTGTAGTGATGGTGAAATGGAAGGAGGGGTTTATATATATATGAGAGGAGAAGGGAGGTTACAGAAATGAGGGGGCGATCGTTCGGGAAGGCCGACGGTCGCCGGAGTAAAGGTGGTGGCGGCGGACGTTCAGAAGTCGAAAGGGTCGGCCAAGGCCGAACGGTCAGGGGAGGAAAGGAAATTTCCTTTTCCTTAAAACAATGAAAGAGAGAGAGAGTAAAAAAATAATTGAGAGTTGTATATATTTAATGAAAGTTGTAATTGTTTAATAATTCAAAATTTTATTTAAAACTAATCTTTTGAAATGAAACCTAGTTTGGGTTCGTGATGGAAACTGGGTATAGACTCGGGTCAGACCCAACATTCAAAATTTTCAGGATTTAATAATTATTCTAAAAATATGGTTTCCATTGTTAACAGGTTTAACCTGAAATAATAATAATTTTCTAAAAATGCATTTTCCTAAATAATTCATATTAATAAATAGCTAATTAAATATTAATTAAAAAAATAAAGGGTTCTAGGCGGGTTCGGGACTCGGGAACGAGTTCTGGTCTGGGTCTGACAAAACAAAAATCCATGATTATTTATTTTGAAATTAATAATTTTCTATTTAGCTATTAATAATAATCTAGAAAAATAGCTAACACGCAATAATTAGAAAAATAACAAAACTGAATTTATGGGTTTCACAACCTTCCCTCCTTAGAAAATTTTGTCCTCGAAATTAAAGGATAGGGTAGGGAAATACCTCAGGTCTCAAACAAATACGGGTACTGCTCCCGCATCTCATCTTTTCGCTCTCAGGTAGACTCGCCTGGGGAATCGTGCCTCCACATAACTCTGACTATGGGAGTTACCGAAGTTCTGGTCCTCTTCTCGCCTCTATCCAAAATTGCCATAGGCTTCTCTGGTACTGTAAGGCTGGGTCCAATTTCCAGCTCTGAATGGTCCAGAATGTGACTCGGATCCGGGATGTAGCGTCTGAGCTGCGAAACGTGGAAGACGTTGTGCACGCCCTAAAGATTAGCTGGTAGAGCTAACCGATATGCTACTACTTCACCAATTCGGCTCAAAACTTCAAATGGTCCAATATATCTGGGACTCAACTTCTCAGCTCTGCCAAATCGGATAGTTCCTCTGGTAGGAGAAATCTTCACAAAGACACTATCTCCTTCTTCAAACTCCAGTGGTCGACGACTGCTATCAGCCCAATGTTTCTGCCTGTCTTGGGCGATCCTGAGCTTGTTTCTAATTACCTTCACCTTCTCTGCTGTGTCAGTCACCATCTCTGGCCCCAGCAGTACTCTTTCTCCTACGTCGTTCCATGCAAGTGGAGTGCGGCAACGACGTCCATAAAGAGCTTCAAATGGTGTCATACCAATGCTAGCTTAGTAACTGTTGTTGTAGGAGAATTCCACCAAATGTAAGTGATCTTCCCAAGACCCTCCAAATTCCAAGACGCAAGATCTCAGCATGTCCTCTAGCATCTGGATGGTCCTCTCAGATTGTCCGTCAGTTTGGGGATGGTAGGCTGTGCTGAACTTCAGTTTTGTTTCCAAGCTGTCATGCAAACTCTTCCAAAAGTGAGAGGTAAATCTAGTATCTCGGTCAGATACAATACTTACCGGTACTCCATGAATCCGGTAGATGTGCCGCATGTACAGTGCTGCCAACTTTTCAGTAGATAAACCAACCTTGAAGGGAATAAAGTGAGCTGACTTAGTCAGTCGGTCCACAATAACCCAAATGGTGTCCTTCCCTCCTTGAGATCGAGGCAATCCTGACACAAAGTCCATTGTTATATGCTCCCACTTCCACTCCGGAATGTCCAGCGGTTGTAGAAGTCCTGCGGGTCTCTGTCTGCTAGCCTTTACTTGTTGACAAATTAAGTATCTAGCCACAAATCTTGATACATCCTTCTTCTTTCCATACCACCAAACGATGGTACGTATATCCCGATACATCTTATTAGCTCCAGGATGTATGGAATACTGCGACTGGTGCGCTTCTTGCATCAGCTCATTCCTCAATTCGCCAGATGGTACACACAGCCTCGTACCATTCTTCAATGCTCCGTCACTGGCGATAGAGAATCCTTCAAGTGTTCCTGCCAGCACTTTATCTCTGAGTTTGCAAAGCGTCTCATCTTGGAATTGTGTCTCCTTGACTTTGTCCATCAGACTTGAACGCAATTGCAACTGCATCATGGTTGAGTCAGCTCCAAGAACAATAGCTTCTCGCCCCAGTTCCTTCATCTTTTCCTCAGGTAGTATAATCTCCAGACCAAGCTTCTCTATATCTTGAGCTCGCTCCAGGATCCTTTCATAAGTCTTAGCACCTCCTGAGATCACATGGGTGCGGATCTCCTCTCTCAGCCCATGTCTGAACCTTTCAGCACGATCATCAGGGTCGGCTACCAAGTTCTTGGCAAAACGGCTGAGTTGGCCGAATTCTGCCGCATATTCTTCAACAGTCATATTTCTTTGCTTCAGGTTCTGAAATTGCCTCTCCATCTCCCGCAACTCTGATGTTGGGAAGAACTTCCTCTGAAACGACCTCTTGAAGGTGTCCCAGTCAAGCTGCTTGTCCTGGAGTCGGGGTTCATTCCGATACCAGGTACTTGCTACACTTTGCAGTTGGAGTCCCACTGCTTCAGCCTTAAGGCCTTCTAGAAGTCGAGCGATGCTTAGGAGACGCTCCATGCTATCGAGCCATTCGTTCGCATATTCCTTCGGTTCCCTTGAAGGGTCGAGGGTTCTGCTTCTTGAAACTCTCAATATCGCCCACCTTGGCAATATGATCCTCATTAATTTAAATGGCCTTAATGTTACATAAATTAATCCTTAGATTTATGTTTACCTTGGCAGGCCTTGGTTCAAGTTGAGCTGCTTCCTGTCTTCCCAGAGCAGTCATAGCCACATTATGAGCATTCTCCATGCTTTCCCTCATAATCGCGGTTTGCTCTTGATGAGCTTTCGTTTGAGCTCTCTGGGCTTCTAGCACTCCTCGTAGCAGACCTATAAGGTCGGTGGAGTCCATAGGTACCGGTGGGGCAGCTGGAGGGGGTACTACCACAGGGGACTGCATCTCCGTCTGGGAAGATGATGGATCCACCATTGTATTATGGGGACGGTCGGCCAGCTGCCGAGGTGTAGGATCCGGACTTGGTTGGAGAGGTGGAGTATGTTCAGGTGAAAATACCCCATCGTCAGCAGGATTTATGGCCATATTCTGGAAGGTTTAGGATATAAACATAAGCAAGGTAGCCTACCAGTCTATAATCAAACAAAAATATTTATTTATAATATATTTCGGTCCTATATTGTGACAAATTTATGTTCTAGTGTTCTAAATGTTTCTAGATGTTTTCCTAAGTTGTTGACTTGACCTGCATGGGCCACCACTAAAAACATGTCACGATCCGGTCCCAATTTCTTGGGTCGAATCGGATCATGCCCAGCCTGCACCGTTGTTGAGACGACGGCAGTAAGCTGTATCACTCATGCAGGTAATCAACACAAATTCTATTTGTCACAACTTTAATATTTCGATAATAAAATTTGTCCAATAAAAATTACAACTGATAAAATAAATAGTCTTTTAATAACAACAACTGGAAAATAGTAAATGACAACAACTAAAAAGTAGACTCGTCATATCCAAGTCCAGCCTCATCTGGTAGCACAACTGGATACAACTCAGGATCATAATAGCTACTAATCAGTAGCTCTGCATCATCAATAGGACCTAAAAATATAGTCTCCAGTCAGGAGGGAGCAAAGTACAATTTATGATATTTTAACAATTGAAATAATAATGGAATTATGCATTTTTAAACAATTTAAAGTAAATGGTTTTCCAACAGTTAAAACAGTGTGATGTGAATAGGCAATGAATATGACCGAATTGGGTTGTACAGTTGTATCATATTGATACGATATGGCTTATCCTCGTGTGTATGAGGGGTAAGCTAACACAGTCATTATACTATTTTGGATGTGGTCATAATTATTACACTACTCCCCCAGTACCCAACAGTTAAACAGTCAATACTCTCAGAGAGAGTTCCGTGTTGCCTCGTGGTTTAAATTTGCAATAAAACTATTACTGAATAATTGTAAACTACCACAAACTGTACTTGTCTCGATTTATGACTGGATTTGGAATGTCTCCGGGATTGAGTTTGAGGTTTGTCCTCGAAATCCTACAATCGAGAAGTCGGTCTTAGATTTCAAAATTGCCATACTAGATGTGCTAGTTTCAATCTCTAATTTGTCCTAGTCAATTTTAATCTTTATTTAGCTAACACAAACAAAACACGATTATCGGTGCGTTATAATTTTGAAACATCAATTTATATTTAATTAAAGGAAAAACTTTGTATTTATCGGTTTATTGGCAAAACTTGGTATTTTATAATTTATATAGTAAAACTACATTTTTTTTAAATAAGAAGAACATGAATTTCTAAAATGTTATAATTATTTATCATTCCTAAATTTTTACGTTTCCGAACCAAAAATCAGAAAAAAAAACAAATACATTACTAGCTATTACAAAACTTGCAGAAAATAAATGGGCTTACGTCCTTTACAGACCATTTTACATGAATTAAAATAAGAAGAAAAATATTAGTTAGTCCCTAAAAATTCTACAAATTTAATTACAAAATAAAACTAATAAATGAGTCTCAGATATTGGTCCAATCATCATATAGGCTAATGCCTCAACGTCCGGGCGAAACCGGTTTCGTTTGCACTTAGCCAGGGCCCATTGACCAATTACGGTCGTCGCCCAAAATCCAAAATAATATTCTTTTCCGAAAAACCAATTTAAAATTATATAATTAAATTTTATAGAAAAATCCGGCAGCATTTCCTCTATTTTCGGTCAACCCAAAAACTGGAAAAATGCTTCAACATCACACAAATAATATCCCAAATCAGGGAAACTCTAATTATTCAATCCACCGATAATATTAACCCGAAAATATCAAACCCAAAATAAATAACCACAGCACGTTTCCGAAGGATATTTCGGAAGACCGAAATTACCCGGGAACCCAAAATATCACAAAAGTAAACAAAAACAAACTACAGATTTAAACCGAAAAAAATCACAGAGCTATTCTGAAGTTAACTCGGAAATTCCCGAGAAACTGACAGAACATTTTCGAAGGAAATTCGGTAAACCCGAAACTAAAGCAGAAATCCCGAAACTAAATCTGAAACCTACAACCAAACTCTACAGAAGCTTGCCGAAGATAAATTCGGAAATTCCGAAGGATAGGAAACCTCACAACCGATTCCCGTTGCGGGATCAGGACCAATTTCATCATCGACACAAACCCAAGGGATAACTACTGAGATTAACAGAGGTTACCCAAAACTTGACGGAATCTGAAGGGTAGCCTCAGACTCGGAACAGCAAGCCAGACACGGGGAGGTGCTGGACCGGGCGGTCGGATCGGGAACAGAGTGAGCGCGAGGAGGCGCTGGGTCAGCGGCCGGGTAGCGACGCACGGAAACCGCCGAGCGGGGGCCGCCGGGACAGAAGCGGGGTCGGGTCCGCCGGCAGGAGGCTGGCACGGAGGGGTCGGGCGGAGCCGCTGGGCTCGGGCTGGCCTTGGTCGGGGACAGCGGCGGCGGGGGTCGCCGGGCAGGGCGTGGCCCTGGGGAAGGTGGCGCCGGCGTCGGGTCGAGAGGTACTCCGGATGGTGTAGCTCGGAGCTAGGGCACAAAAATTGGGAAAAAGGGTTTTGTAGTGATGGTGAAATGGAAGGAGGGGTTTATATATATATGAGAGGAGAAGGGAGGTTACAGAAATGAGGGGGCGGTCGTTCGGGAAGGCCGACGGTCGCCGGAGTAAAGGTGGTGGCGGCGGACGTTCAGAAGTCGAAAGGGTCGGCCAAGGCCGAACGGTCAGGGGAGGAAAGGAAATTTCATTTTCCTTAAAACAATGAAAGAGAGAGAGAGTAAAGAAATAATTGAGAGTTGTATATATTTAATGAAAGTTGTAATTGTTTAATAATTCAAAATTTTATTTAAAACTAATCTTTTGAAATGAAACCTAGTTTGGGTTCGGGATGGAAACTGGGTATAGACTCGGGTCAGACCCAACATTCAAAATTTTCAGGATTTAATAATTATTCTAAAAATATGGTTTCCATTATTAACAGGTTTAACCTGAAATAATAATAATTTTCTAAAAATATATTTTCCTAAATAATTCATATTAAAAAATAGCTAATTAAATATTAATTGAAAAAATGAAGGGTTCTAGGCGGGTTCGGGACTCGGGAACGAGTTCTGGTCTGGGTCTGACAAAACAAAAATCCATGATTATTTATTTTGAAATTAATAATTTTCTATTTAGCTATTAATAATAATCTAGAAAAATAGCTAACACGCAATAATTAGAAAAATAACAAAACTTAATTTATGGGTTTCACAATTGTTCTATACTTTTACAATCAATGGCAAACACGATGGCGACTCTGCGGGGGACTAACTCTCCACGGTTGAGGAGTTGGTGACGCAATCAGACGCAGCCAAACTTGGCTCCACTCAACAAATGCTGGTCGCCCGGTTTGACCAACAGGCGTTTGAAGAAATGCTCTCCGACGGGAGCGCTGGCCCGGTCCAGCGGCGAGCCCGCACAAAGAAGGCCCGCAGGGAGTGGAGACCCAAAAATTTTGCTCCTCCCCAAGCTCTCGAAGAAGTACTCTCTGTTGCCCGAGACAGCTCGCTTGCGGTCCCACTCCAAACCACAGAGGACTCTGCTGTCTCCAAGTCCGACAGAAGAAAACACTATGATGCTGGACTTGCAGGGGCAAAGAGGAACTCTGTGCAATCCAAGCCGCACAAGGGCACCAACCATATGGGGAAAGCTCATGCGGCCGCAACTGTCAATCGCATAGAGAGAACTCATGCGGCCACACAAGTCAGCCGCATGTAGAAACTCATGCGGCCAGAATTTCCAGCCGCATGCAGACAGCCTACATGGCCATGACACCTAGCCGCATACCGACAACCTGTACGGCCACGACTCCTAGTCGCATCAAGAAAAGTCATGCGGCCATACATACCAGCCGCATGTAGACAGCCTGCACGGCCACCGATCCTAGCCGCATACCATCTACTCCATGCGGCTCGCGGTCAGTCTTTGACCGTCTCTCATACGGTCCTCACAATGAAGGCTCTCTGGAGCATATGCCAAACTCTGTTGTGACCAGCTTGGACTCTTTCTACTACGGACTCTCAGGTGCTAGGAGGAAGAAGTCTCGGGCAGCGCGGGCTCGACGAGCTCAGTTGGCTGCCCTGACTTCTGACTACCAGGACGTCCCGATGTCTATTACTCGGGCCCCTGATGGAAAGTTATACAGAACTACCCGTGTCCAGCCCCCGGAGGCCAACGAACGGGATAGTTATCAAGAATCTCCTAATAAGGATCACGGGCGAGTACTCACGCTACCTCCACATCAAGGAGCAGGCCGGAGGCCAACGCGCTCATCAGCCCACAAAGCAGGTGACCCGTGAAACGTGATTCTTCACAAGCACAAGGAAAGAGACGAAGATTTGACGTGCAAAGAGTCCTGTCAAAGATATCAATGCACCCAAGTCATAGTCAATTGTTGCTGCAGCAAGGCAGCAGCACAAAAAGATCGACGGTCCGTCTTCCAAAGGCCGCAACACCCAAACTTAGAAGACGAGGCGCTTCTCGTCGCCTCTTGCAATTCTGCTCTGAAGATTCCTGGCAGCGGAAGAGGGAAGAAAACAAATATCTCCAGCCCAAAAATTTTAATTGGCGTAACCAAGAAAATTTCTTCCAAACGGCTGTCTACCGCTGTTGCAAGAGGAGTTTACCAAGGTACCCACTCAAAAATGAAATCTGCCACACTGGAAGATTCATCCACATCTATGGGAGACACTGGAGCCGGGGGTAGTATTCCTCCAAATATCCACAATAACCCGTATTCTAAGAAGATAGTCCAGGGGGAATGGTTCACCCAACAGATGCAGCAGATCCCGACGTCCCCGAGGACGTCCACAATTCCCAAGACGAGGTAAGCTCTGAAACTGGGGGTACCACTCTTTCTGAGTCAGAACCAGAGGAGGGCATTCCCACATACCTAGACGACTTCTTTGTACAAGGATATGACTCAGAGGGTACGTCCTCTACCGTTCTTTCCATCTCTCCTCATGTGAGGACGGTGTTCATGACATACAGCAACCAAGAAGGTTCCAGTGATCGCCAACGCATCGACACTTTGGAGGCCATACTACATGCTTTGGTCAAGTCTGTGGACGAGATCAAAGCAGCACTTCCAACTCTACAAGGAAGAACGCCTGGCCAAACAAGCTTGGGTCCCGCGGTCAATGCGGACTCGAACTCAGCTGCACCAAACCCTGGCAATAGTCCTCCTGAAATATCGGCTCCTACCGCTGCAGACGAGGCCAGGGAGGCAAGAAGAGAGGTCCAGGAGCTCCGGGCCATGTTCCATGCCCGAAAAAACTGCCAAGACCTCAGGATACGACAACCGTATCCCGCTGCGTGGAGAGATGTTCCCTTCCCACCAAAATATAAACCGTTCCACATCAATCCATATAATGGCAAGACATCTGCAAGCAGGTACATCACCTACTTCGAAGTCACAACCGACCATCTGCCTCATGACGATGCCATCCTTACGCGGTTGTTCATCGGAGCCTTGGAAGGGGTTACCTTCGACTGGTACCGCAACATGTCGGACAATTGCATCCACTCCTTCACCTGCTTCAAACGCATGTTCTTAGAGAGGTTCTATGAAGTAGGACAATACGTGACAATGTCCACTCTCATGGACGTTGTTCAGGGAGAAAATGAGCTGACAAAAAATTATATCGAGCGGTTTCGCCAAACCGCGATGAAGCTGGCCTCTGGCAACCCTGATTCCTTCTTGATTGAAATTTGACAAAAGAGACTGCTTCCCACAATCAGCCTCTCGATGGGCGAAAGTTAATTCAAGGATTGGAAGACGTTCATCATCAGTACCACTAGCGCAGAAGACAAGGTGAAGAAAGCTCGCCAACTGGGATTGCACATCTCGGAAGGAGAAGATAGGGGCAAACGCCCTAACGTCAACAACAACAACGGTGGTAATTCCTCCAGCAACCGAGACAACAAGGGAAAGCAGGCTATGGTGACCGACACAGCCCCAAAGCCCGAATCAACGCCGGCAGAAAAGCAGTGGCCTCAGATGACCTACTCCTTCGAGGATGGCCATGTTAAACCCATCTTAGACATGCTCATCCAAGGAGGACGAATTCAGCTTCCTCCTTCCAGGCGTAAGCCTCGTCCTGCATATATAGAGAGCTCCAAGTACTGCCATTACCATCGCTATGTTCACCATGCTACACAAGACTGCTATCAGCTGATGCGATACATCCAACATCTCATCGATTCTAAGGCCCTGGCCATTGATTTCGAAGAGGTAACCGTAGCAGCCAACATGGTGTCAGTATAATTCGGCAACTTTCCTCCGACAAGGACTCAAGACGGAGTAGTACCTGTCCCCCGAGCAAGGATGGAGGTCGGTAACCTTCCACCTCTCCGAGACCAAGCTGCTGGTCTAGTACCCCTCACCACATCACGAGGGGAGATCATGTGGGTCCATTCGGACTTGGTACCTGAGGTGACTCAGTCCGTGTCTCCCTCCACCAGCAAGAAGAAGAATAGGAAAGTCAAATCATGTCGCACGATCATGACAGAGATCAAAGAAGCTGCTGCTGTTGTTATCCGCTCCGGCGCACAAACCCAACCGCCACCGGGTAACTCGGCTGAAGATCAGCAGCCGACAGCTGCTGATGCTCCAGGACCTTCACAGCCTTCGACGACCGACAAGCCTAGGTCGAAGGAGACTCGCTTCGATAAACCACTCCGAAGAGAGACGCCTCATGGGCTAGAGAGGCCATACAACTTTGACATCCTAGCGTAATTGGCCAACACACCGGCCAAATTGTCGCTAAATAAGCTCCTGAGACTCTCCAAGGATGTCCGCATCGTACTAAGCGAAGCGCTCCAGAATGCCGATGCATACCTGGCTCAGTCCAATCTCACTGGGGAGGACTCGCCGGCAGACCTCCAGGACAGCGCTTGCACAGGGTCAATGCCAAACATTGTCTTCACTCCGCAGGATATGCTTATCAAAACTAACCTGCACGATCGCCCTCTGTATTATACTGGATACATTGGCGATATCAAGGTCGATCGAATGCATATTAACCCCGGGTCCTCCATAAGCATCATCCTGAAGAGCCTACTACACCATCTGCGCATCCCGATGCATCGCCTGACGCCGACAAGCACCGCCATCAACGGTTTCAATTCAGGCAGGAGCTATCCGATCGGAAATATTAGCCTAAAGTACCAAATCGGCGACCTTCAGTCAGAAGTAACCTGTTATGTCATAGATGCGAACACTTCCTACAATATTCTCCTGGGGCGTCCTTGGATACACGATTATATGATCGTGCCCTCCATACTGCACCAGTGCTTCAAATACGTCGACAAGCACGGCTTCGTGAGAACAGAATTTGCCGACGTCGATCCCTTCAAAGGGGTCGAGTCCTACTACTCAGACTCGTGCTTGTATGAGAAGTCGAAGAAGCATCTCGCCGAAGGAGATACTCAACATCAAACTGAAGCAGCTTCTGGATCAGAAGAACCTCTGACGATCCACCTCCAAGCCCGCAAGCCTGGCATAACTGTGCCCCTTATAGCCACTCTGCGTAAGGACGCAGTTAGCCTCTCTGCACAGGAGGAACAGATAATAATCCGACTGCCAAAGTCTGGCCAAGCGCCAAGACCTACGACAGAGCCACTGACAATCAGGTTGTCTAAAGCTAGTCGGCCACAAGCAGAGGAGCTCAATCTCTCTGTCAAACCGATGACAATTCGTCTTCCCAGAATGAATCGACAATCGAGCACTAAGCCAGGGACTGCTAGCCAGCCAACAATACCCTGCCCAGCACCGAACACCAAACTGGGGGTAGCTAGTATGCCAACAACTCTACGTTCTGCTCCATCCATGGAGCCCTTGATAATCAAGTTGCCCATGTCATCCTCTCAGTCTGCATTTACACAGGGGGTGGCTGAAGAAGAGTCAGAGCTGGCCAAGTATGTGGCTGCTTACACTGATGTTCCATCCGCAGACGATGTAATTCTACTGGAAAAGATACTTTATTTCATCAATAAAGGGCTATCTTTGAATTACCTCGAGCTTAATAAGCTTTGTACAATGGATGCTATGGAACACGGTATAGGCGCTCACCTGCACACACAAGTGACAAATGTCTATACCGCAAACCAACTTACTCCAGTGGAAGATGCTTACCGCATAATCGAGGGAGGGGATCACCCAATCATCTTCGGCCGGAAGAATAATCCACTGCCTTTCAAGATAGAAGAAGTTGAGCTCGAACCCGACACCGGAAGATTGCCCCTTTACCTGTATAATCCCCAATCCAAGTACCTTATGCAAAAACAAGGGTATGATCTAGAAACTACACCAGGCTTGAACTACGGCATTGGACGACGATTACCCTTACAATCGCCGGTCCCGGCTGGGAAACCACGAGACTACTACAATAAAACCAGATGTGGGCTAGGTTATGTCACACCCGCGACGAAACCTGAGAGCTCAGACGAAGAATGAGACTGGCACTCACACTCAACCGGATCACCTACTTCCGATTCAGATATCAGCATCGGGGATATGCTCAGGCAAGTCTGGTCCGTCAATATGGCACTTGCCGATGCCTACGAAGAAGATGAAGACATTCCCGAACTTCTTGAGCTAGAGCCATGGACACAATAACTTGATGCACAGTGGGAGAAGCGATTCGAACAAAGAGAGCCTCCCACCGAGGATGAGGTTGTACAAGTCAATCTAGGTGATGAATCCTCTCCAAAGCCCATCTTCGTCAGTAAGAATCTGATTGACGAAGAGCGAGAATCACTACTACAACTCGTCAGAGAATATATCGACGTGTTCGCCTAGAGCTACGAAGATATGCCGGGACTAAACCCCGAGATTACACTTCATAAACTCAATATCCGTCCAGACGCAAAACTAGTCAAGCAACAGCAACGTCGGTTCCGTCCTGACGTCATGAATGCTATTGAAGCCGAGGTAAACAAACTGATAGCCAGCGGCTTCATCCGTGAGGAGCAGTATCCTGACTGGGTCGCCAACATAGTTCTAGTCCTCAAGAAGAGTGGAAAGATTCGAATCTGCATCGACTTTCGCAATCTGAATGAGGCTTGTCCTAAAGATGAGTTCCCTCTCTCTATCACGGACATTATGATTGACAACACCTGCGGCTTCGAGCGTATGTCATTCATGGATGGTTTCTCGGGATACAACCAAATCAAGATGTCACCCGACGACGAGAAGCACACATCATTTCGAACACCAATTGGCACATTCTGCTACACGGTCATGCCTTTCGGTCTAAAGAATAATGGCGCCACATATCAAAGAGCTATGAGCGTCATCTTTAGAGACCATTTGCGCAAAATAGTAGAATGCTACGTTGACGACATCGCCGTCAAAAGCCGCTCTAAGGAAGATCATCTGTATGATCTAAGGACAGTGTTCGACCTGATGCGAACGCACAATTTGAAAATAAACCCCACGAAATCCTTCTTGGACGTATCCAGCGGGAAGTTCTTAGGTTTCATCATTACCTCCCAGGGTATCCACGTAGACCCTAAGAAGATGAAGGCGATCATGGAGATGGATCCCCCGAGAAATCTCTGTGAACTCCGAGGCCTTCAAAGGAGACTAGCCTACATCAGGAGGTTTATCTCCAACCTCTCCGGACGATGTCAGCCATTCACTCACCTCATGAAGAAGGGTGTCTCATTCGTATGGGATGAAGAATGCCAACGTGCCTTCGACAGCATCAAAGAATATCTGATGAACCCTCCAGTTCTGGTAGCCCCGATTGCAGGAAGACCATTCTTGCTCTATGTACGGGCGATGGAACATTCTTTTGGTGCTCTGCTAGAACAAAACAACGAGGCAGGCCACGAACAAGCTATATATTACCTCAGCCGAATGATGATAGGACCGGAACATCGATACACTGCCGTAGAAAAAGAGTGCCTAGCTCTGGTTTTCGCCATTCAGAAGACACGACACTACGTCACGGGACAAACCATCCAGGTCATATCAAGAGTCAACCCCCTCAGGGTCCTCATGACTAAACTAGGCGCACTCAGCCCTCGTTTCGCTACCTAGGCGATATTATTGTTCCCCTACCACATGATCTTCGTTCCGCAAAAGGCTGTTAAAAGTCAAGCTCTGGCAGACTTTTTAGCAGCTCATCCAGGTTCGGAGTCAACCCGAATATACGAAGAGATTCCAGATGAGGTCGCCACTTCAAATATGTCCTTCTATGGTACCATATGGCAAATGTTCTTCGACGGTGCTTCTAGAACCAGGCCCAAGGGCAACATCGTCGCTGGAGTCGGAATAGTGCTAATTTCCTCCACCGGATTGGTGATCAATCGGGCTTGTTCTCTCACGGAGCCCTGTTCAAACAACGTGGCCGAGTACAACGCTTTGGTCATTGGCCTCCGACTTGCAAAAGAGCTGGGGGTAGAGCAACTTGAAGCATACGACGATTCGCAGCTAATCGTCAATCAAATTCGGAGCTCGTACGAAGTGCATCATGAAGACATGATCCCCTATCACCAAATAGCAATAGACATCATCTAGTCCTTGGAAGGGTTCTTCATAGAACACGTTCCCAGGCTCCAGAACATCGAAGCCGATGCCCTAGCAGGCCTTGCTGCTTCCTTAGCAATTTCGAATCATGCTCATCATCTGGTTGACATCATAGGCCGTGAGTTGGTCTGTCCCAGGAATAATGCCGAGAGCTACTCCGCCCTGACAGTCGACGAAGCACCAGACTGGAGACAACCGTTCATCGACTTCGTAGTCTACGACATCCTGTCGAAGGATCCGAAGGAAGCCACTTCTATTAGAAGACGTTCCCTCCGATTCTTCTATGATACAGAGACAAAAATGCTATATTGGCGATCATACGATGTATTACTGCTTCGATGCCTGTCAAATACAGAAGCCAAAGAAGTCGTGCGTGAAGCTCATGATGGCATCTGTGGGGCCCATTAGCCTGGCCCAAAACTATAAGATCGCCTTCGTCGAATGGGTTACTACTGGCCCATAATGGTTGCAGACGCAATAGACTATGCACGAAAATGCAAAGCCTGTCAAGTCCACGCAGATTTCATCCACCAGCCATCCGAGTTTCTACACCCGACGGTGGCATCCTGGCCCTTCGAAGCGTAGGGAATGGACATCATCGGTCCGATAACTCCGCTTTCGTCCCGAGGACATCGCTTCATACTCGCAATCACAGATTACTTCTCCAAATGTGCGGAGGCTATCCCGCTGGCAGAAGTCAAGACTTTAAACGTGATCAGCTTCCTCAAGCATCACGTCATCTACCGATTTGGACTGCCACGAAGGATCATCCATGATAATGGTCTGCAGTTCGCAAGCCACGCCTTCTATCGGTTTTGCGACAAGCACCGCATCCAGAATGTTGCTTCAACACCATATAACCCAGCGGCTAATGGTCTGGCTGAAGCATTCAACAAAACAATCATCAAGCTTCTTAAGAAGTTTGTGTCATCAAACAAGCGTGACTGGAATGAGAAGCTTGGCGAATGCTTATGGGCGTACCGTACTACAGTACGAACGGCCACCGGGAACACACCATTCTCTCTAGTATACGGGAGTGAGGCAGTTCTCCCACTGGAGACTCGAATTCCCTCACTCCGTATAGCTCTCACATACAGATTGACGACGGATGATAATCACCATCGCAGACTACAAGAATTGGAGGCTCTAGATGAGAAGCGCCTACTAGCTTAACAACGAATCGAGCTATACCAGGCACGTATCTCCGGAGCATTCAACAAGAAGGTTAAAACCAGAACATTCCAAGTGGGCAACCTCGTTCTGGCAGTTCGAAGGCCGATGGTCATGACTCACAAAACCGCCGACAAGTTCCAGCCAAAGTGGGAAGGCCCATTCATCATTGATGTTGTATTCTCCAATGGAGCTTACCGCCTCGCAAAACAAAATGGAGACTTGCTCTTGCCCATCAACAGCAAGTTTCTAAAGAAGTATTACGTCTGAAACGACATCCTCCAGAATAAAGAGTCATGTACTCTCTCGTACCGCTGAACTCACATCCCGACTATACATCCTCCAAGATGACGAGTCATGTACTCTCTCGTACCGCTGAACTCACATCCCTACTACAAATCTCCAAGATGACGAGTCATGTACTCTCTCGTACCGCTGAACTCATATCCCTACTACAAATCTTCCAGAATAACGAGTCATGTACTCTCTCGTACCGCTGAAGTCACATACCTACTATAAATCTTCCAGAATGACGAGTCATGTACTCTTTCGTACCACTGAACTCACATACCTACTCCAACTCTCCTAGATTATCGAGTTATGTACCCGCAGGTACCGCTGAACTTACACTCTAATTACTACTGATGAATCTATACTGCGTCTTTTGGGTAGTAAGTCACGTATGATCATACCTCTGAACGTTCTTCCTAAAAGGAGCTCCTTTCTTATGATCTAATACCCGCACTTTCAGTGCACAAAAAGGGTAACAGATCCACAAATTTCTAAGACAACCATGTCAATGCTACCTCTGAGTTGTTTCCCTTCCATTAAAAATAAACCGTCCCTCACATAGAACCTCTATGTCCTTATTACCTCTGAGTTGTTCTATTTTCCCTTCATGGAGCCCACTCCTGCCATGTCCTCATTACCTCTGAGTGGGAAGGCTCTATCGAAGAAACCCTCATATTTGCCATGTCCTCATTACCTCTGAGTAAGTATGTTGGTTCTCTCTCGACTTATTATCTGTACCAAAAAAAATCACAGGGTACGCCAAAGATAATAGGTCCACAAATGTCTTCCGACGACCACAAATGTCCTCTGTTGACCGCTAATGTCCTCTGTTGACCACAAATATCCGCAGTCGACCACAAATATTGTACTAAAATTCCTAGTACATGCCACTCTTTTCTTATCATGTCTTGGGAGCCCAGCTGCTCCCTGGCTTTCTTTCAATACCAAGAACTTCCATAAATCGCAAAGTTGTTCTAGGTATCCCTCTCAAACTTGTTGCCCGTACCTAAAACTAAGGTATGCCCAGGGTAACAGGTCCACAAATAGACCCCAGTGGGATAAAATGCCACAAACACGACAAATACCAGAAATGAAGGATGAGTCGAGACATACTCATTTATTCAGAATCCAAGGTGCTACATTATCTGTGACTATGTCCCTATTACAAGATGAAAAGAGGAAGAAAAACAGCATAAACAAAAGAAGAAAAAAAAAGTCGACTATTGTTCGGCGATACATAGTGCCCTGAGACGATCCCTCAACAAGGCAGTCGACCGCTCAAACCTCTATTTGGCCTGACGTTCAGCCTCCTGAGTCAGCAGCACCGCATCTTCCAAAGGCGCGTGAGCCCGCCAGCCCTCCTCAAACTTCTTCAGAGCACGTTCCAGATTAGCGGAAGCTCTGAAAATCCTTTTGGCATCCTGAATAATCAGCTCTTTGTCCGTACGAGAAGCTTCAAGCTCAGACTCTAAGAAGGCCAGCTTCTTCTGAAGTTCGAGAATCTGCTCCCTTGTATCAATTACTCCCTGGGAGGCAGCTGCTTCCCGAGCCCTGCAAACCTTGCTCCGATGGCTCAGCTGGTCGTACAAGAGAGACAGGTCGCCGAGGTCCTTTATTATAACCGGCTTAGATGTATCCCGTGCGAGCCTTATCTTCTCCAAGGCGGTGGTGAGGAACCCCCGCTCCTGATCAATTGCTGCGGACAGATCAGCTTGTCGCAGCACTTGAAACTGGGCCACAAGCTGATCAGTCTCCACCAGTTTGGGCTCCAGAAGCGCAGCTATCCCTGCCCCACCGGGGAGGGTTTTGAGAATGTTAATTTGGCCTTGGGCGCATTGCCAGGCCAAGGCGAAAGGGGTTCCCCGCTCCATAGCAGTTTTTACTCCTCTCTTCAAGTGGCGGTAGAAACTATCAACCACATCCTGCGACGCCTCATCCAGAACTTTCGTAGAGGACGGTGTCAAAGGGAGTGTGGCTGGCAGTGTCGAAGAAGACGCAGCAGAACTTGCTGCCCCTGCCACAAGGGAGATAAATTCGGAGCGAAAGGACGCTTGAACAGCGGCCAATTCTTCCTTTGCGGCCCGAACAACCTGGATACTCGGTAAAGCCGAGAGGTCAACCCCCACAGTCATACAAGCAGAGGAGGATGCAGGGACCATTGCTCCCTGTCCAGGCTATGTCGCCATATGACCTCCCGAACTCGATCCGATGGGAGGCCCCTCAAGATAAGTCGGAAGAGGAGGGGGCACGCTCCCTTCCACCAAATCCCTGCTAGCAGAGCCTACCTTAACAATGTCCGTCATCGGCACTGAAAGGGCAGGACCTGTATGTCCAGAGCAACCATCAATCAATGTAACACGAAGGATGTGATAATAGAGCGAATAGGCCTCCTTATTAGTTAAAATTTGGCTCATCTTACCAAGGGAGGATTGTGGAGGCTGAGGTTCGCTCGCAGCTGCCACGGTACCCTCACCGGTGACCTCCAAGTTGAGTTCAGCTGGTTCTTCTGCCCCAGCCACTCCGAAAAGGGATACAACTGGTTCAGCATCACCCTGTTGAAGTTCAACAGTCTCAAGGATAGGTGCAGTAGAGCCCCCATCACCATGGGTTGAGCCCTCAGCAACGTGGGACTCCTCGGCCGCCTCCGGAAGAACCCCAGCAAAAATAATAGCGGTACACATGTCACTGACCAAAGTGGTCAGGGCCGGATCAACCTCAGTGGCCGGTTCTCGAGAAACCGACTCCTCCGACGCCTACAAGAGCAAAGGAAAACAATTAGGCCAAAATACGGGAAAAAGAAGGAGAAGATAGTTATAATTCAAGTCACCTCAGAAATAGCGTCAACATGCTCGATAAGTAACCGACGGGATCTGACAGCAGCCCGTTTTATGGAATAAGTCATGCCGATATCAGCCGACTCACTCATGCTTTGCTTACGCGAAGGACCAGGCACATCAGGCTGCTGATCCGCCACCACTTCATCAAACATAATAGGCGGTTGGTTCGTCGCCTCCTCGTTTAGAGGTGGGAGAGAATCATCGACACCTTGCCCGCCATCTTCTTCATCCGCGGTGGTGGACTCCGAATCCGGCACGGGAATTGCGTTTGCCCTCTGCTTCCTCGTTTTCGACCCCTGGGGCTTCTCTGCCAAGCCGGTACCAACAATAAAACTGGTACGTGGGTCAAAGTTAACATGAAACCTGCTCGCAGAGACATAGTAGAGAGCCGCTAAATACAAAATCTCCCCTTGCGTCTCAGCGTCAGGGATCGAGAAACTAGCACGGGTATGAGAAATATTATAGTAAAGCCAGGCCCTGATGCCACCCAGAACGCTGCCTTCAAAGCCCAGGCAAGAGCTGGGACTCTCTAGGAACAGCTGGCTATACCCAAACTGGCAGGAAAATCGGCTAGGCAAGTAAGGTTCCAGGTAGACGGTATTGCGGTTGCGATATACTAAGTACGAGGGACGGATGTTACGCAACCAAAGAAGCATCCTCCCAGGTAAGAGGAGAGGAGGCCCGGCACCGTCAACATGTACAGTCCCCACCTCTTCAGCAGAAAAATAGGGAACAGATACGAAGAAGTTATATCCATCCACCCTCGCCAACGCCCTCCGACAGGCGGGCATAGAGTTGTACTCCCAGGACATCCCGCGGTACTGGAAGATAAAAGCATCGTCGTCAGTTACACCATCTTCTGGGCCAGGTCTCATCAAAGACCGGCAATGCATTAATAGCCACCCCATCAAATAGTGGTAGGGCAACTCGATTCGCTCAAAGTTCATCGCCGTTTCGCGTGCAATAACCTTGGATAAAAAAGTACGGAGGCCATAGTGTATACTGTACACCATGGCCGGGAGAAGGGCCAGTCTGACCCCGAAGGCCAGCTTCACGGCAGGAAGGATGAAATTTCGGCTGATCCTCTCAATGGAACCAACTCCTCCGGAGACCACGCAATTTCGTAGCCATAGCATCAGGAACCCTGCCAGGATTGCCTTCTCCGACTGCGGCTGAGTATCCTGATAAAAATAATCAAAGGAATCAGTTTGATTCCCAAACATGTCGCTTAAGGCCCTCGATTTCTTGGCAGTTAACACCAGATCCTATACTTACTCTCGGGTCAGAAGATTCTGGGGAGTGACCCGGCCTGAGGCACCTTGCTGAAAAAGGTGGGAGAGCCAAGCTCTAGTATGCGGAAGGTTCCCTTTCGAGCTACTATCTTTCTTGATCGTCTACTGACAGTAACTGTGGTGGCACAGTAACTCCTGATAGACAGCAACAAAACCCGGATGTCGTTGCTCTAAATCTTCGAACTCTTCGTTCGTTTGAGTATATACTTCAAACACCTCATTGCCCAGGGCAGCCTAGAGACTACGTGCATCTCATGAAGAGCAAGACCAATCTCCCCGCCAGGCGCGAAGAAAGTCCCCGTCCGTCGGTTGTACATCTCCAAGAGAGCCATAAACAACTCCTTGTTGATCGGCAGTCCGTGACATGTGCCCCGGATGGCGTGGTAGAGACCAACCTCACGCGGGAAAGTCCCATAGTCTCGCAAAATCCACGCGGTCAAATTGGCCCATGAAGGGATGGGCCGTATCCAGTTCAAAAGCGAGAGCCGGCCAATGGGATAAGACCCTTTCCGAGCAAGTTAATTCAGGAAAGTGTCGGCTTGAGAGAATGAGAAATTGGGACCTTGCGCATTTAAGAAGGCACCCGGGGCTAGCCCCATCACGTGGCAGCTGACCGGTTCCCTGCTTGCGTACGCTGATCTAATGTGCTTATTGTAGTGGATGTTACCCACGATCATGCCCGACCGGCTTGGGGTCAAGGATTCCTGCATCCTCCTGTCTACCGGCAACATATTGAACCACGCCAATGGGAAATGATGTTCCATCTGGGGGATGTGGATCGCCCTCCCAGCAGAAATAAAATTCCAATTCTCAGATATATCCAATACCCGGGAGTTCTTCACAGTCAGAGCGTCCCCGAAGAAGAACGCCGGCTTCAGGTACTTTACTTCCAATTTTCCTAATTTCAGCATGGTACAAAGAAAGCGAAAGGGCTGGTTCTTGATAAGATTCAGCCTCTCCTCAGGCTCGTTCTGAGGCAGTTGCTCCACCACCTGTCGGACTAGATGGTTAAACCGAACTCCTATGGCAAATTGGGCCTAACCCACCAGGGGTTCTCCTGCAGCATTGACTGGCAGATTTACTGAAAAGAGAAAAGAAACAAAGTCAGGAGATGGCCAGAAATTCAGAGTTCATGTGACTCTGATTGAACGAGTTCTTATGCGGCTCGATGTCTACAGAGTACATGCGGCTCTGTTTAGATGAATCTTCATGCGGCATGGTATTTTCACAAAGTTCATACGGCTCGATGAGCCCTCATGCGACTATGATTAAACGAATCCTTATGCGGCTCGATTTCTACAGAGCACGTACGGCTCTATTTAGATGAGTCTTTATGCGGCTCAATTTTTTTCACAAAGTTCATACGGCTCGGTTTAGACGAGTCCTCATACGGCTCTATTTAGGTGGGTTCATAGGCGGTTCTGATTCGTAAAATGTTATGCAGCTCAGTCCATTAGGAGCTCATGCGATTCTGTTCAGAGAGGGCTTCATGTGGTTCAGTTCTAAAGGCATTTATGCGGCTCAAACATAGGGCATACCCCATGCAGCTCGGATACGAGAAGTTCATGCGGCCCATACAACATATGCGGCTTCATAAAGATGAAGAACGCATTGAATGCTGAGGAAAAGAAGGCTTGTGCATAAAAAACATGCAACAGAGCCATTGTTTCAGGGTTTGAAGTGTTCGATATTCTGTATAGTCCTTACCCTTGATGGCAGGGTGGACGTCAGGATGGACTGGGGGCGCTACAGTCGGCGATGAGGCCGCCGCCTTCTTGCCTTTCGCCGCAGCAGAGGCCTTGGGAGCTTTGGAAGCTTTGGAAGCTTTGGGGGCCATCGTCGATTGATGATCGAAGAAGGAAAACAAAGACAGTGGCTTAGGGCAAGAGAAGAGGAAGACAAAGGAAAGCAAAGAAGTTTCTCTATCCTAACAGCACCCTATTTATAGGCCGACATAGGAGGGGCACGTGGACCGATAAATCGCTTCGGGTCGTGTGCTACAGGCAAAACCGACTCCTCAGATTTAGTCCCCTCTCTCATAAAGAAGATTCATCAAAGCACGAAATCCCAATATTTAATGAACCGACTCTTGGGATTCCCCCCAAAGACGGCTCCAAATCATAACGAATCAAGAGCAATTAATGCTGTCTATGTGGCAGAGAGAACAGCATGCGGCCAGAGCAGTTCATGCGGCTAGGGAGTTTATGCGGCCAGACAAGCCATGCGGCCAAGAACATCCTATGCGGCCAGCGGAGCTCATATAGCCATGCTTTTTATTCAAAGTATTCCAATTTTTTCAAATTGAAAACTTTGAAGGGGGTCTTGTAGAAGCATGGAAAAGAACAGAAGAAGCCCATGCGGCTCAAAATAGAAGAAGCCCATGCGGCTTAAAGCAGAAGGAGCCTCATACGGCTCAGAAATCCTTCAATAGCCTCATGCGGCTCAGGCGAGAATCACGTGACCCTATGCAGCTTTACAGTTGGCCATGAAGTGACTGCTCCCATTAAATGCCCTGACATAAAACAATAACTCTGACACTAAAGCTGAAATGATGAACTTCTATATGACGACGTATTTCTCGAAAAACGGAGAAAATCTCATCTGCAGCTGGCACGATCCATAAACTACAAAGCCCCCTATGCGGCCGCCACCACCCCATGCGGCTGATGCTCGCATGCGGCTTTGAGCGTGAAGACCCTTGTCATGCGGCTCAAATTATGAACAGTCACCCTATGCGGCCGCTGTTCTCATGCGGCTCGGGTCATGAGGATCATCTCCATGCGGCTCACGCCCGTGCAGCCTTGACACGTGGCAAGTCCTATACGGCTCAATTAAAAACTACCCCCATGCGGCTCAGATTTCAGAGATTTTACCTATGCGGCTGCCACCTTCATGCAGTCCAAAACCTAAGAAGCTACCCTCATGCGGTTGTGGCTCGCGATTATGACACGTGGCAGAAGATCAGTTTCCCACGTGGCACTAAATCAATCAAGAGTTATCAACAAATCCCAACAACCTGATTTAGTACAATCATCATAATTACCCAAATCAAAACAGATTTATGGCAATCACATGGATTAGACACGTGGCAGGAGATCCGAGCTTCCCAAGATTCATTACAATCAGCATTGATTGCCCATACGAATTTTACACAATCAGTATTAATTGCCCATATGGATTTGGCGCAATCAAGAATTAACTGTCCAGATGTAATGCAATCAAGATTAATGGTCCAGATGATTGGTCGCCGACTTTTCAAAGGGGGGAATCATTACAAACCCTAATGATCACACCCCCACTTCTATAAATAGTAAGGTGTCATTTCCTTGCAAAAACACCACTAGAGAATTTAGGAGAAAAAAGGAAGAGAGATCCCCTCCATCCGGCTGGACACACACAGAGAGACAAAGGCACGCACAGAAGAGTCTTCCCATCTTGAGAGTGTAGGAACGAAATCGTAAAGCACAATACCCTAGAGGGGGGATGAATAGAGTTGACAGCGAAAATATGCTAATTAAAAAATATTAGCAGCAAGATCACAGAATAATAATCACAACTAAGTAATGTAAAGGCAGAGATAAGAAAGCAAACGCAAAGACAGCGATGTATACTGGTTTCCCTCTGTTGAGGACTAATCCAGTCGGTAGAACTCTTGCTACCAGTTGAATCCACTATTGGCAAAACCGCAAGTTTTCTTACGAAGTCCTTGCAACTTCTACAACGCAAGCTTTGATACGAAGAACTCGTCCAACTTCAATTATGAAGAGGTATTCTTCAATCAAGCCTTCTGATTACAATCTCTCAGAAACTTCTAGATCGCACCGCACTAGCAAATCGACTAGAGGATTGTAATTGGCTTGGGATCTGAAATTTAAAGCTCACGAAAACTCTTTGGAAGACTGAAAGCTTTAGTTAGAGAGAAGATTGAAAGTGAATGAGTGAGTTGAAATAATTGAAATCCTTCTCTATTTATAGAAATTCCAAAGACAGAATTCTGGCAGAATTTGGACAGAATTCGGGCAGAACTCGATGAGGAAATCTCGGTCAAATTCGCAACTGCAGGAGGACCAAGTTCCAGAGAATTCAAAAATTAAAACGGCTACCAACCGAACTCTGGCCGAACTCTGGCCGAACTCTGGCCGAGTTTTGTCAGGGTTAGGTTAGGTATTTAAAAATAGATTTTGGGGATTTTTGAAAACCTTTTTGAAAAACCTTTTTGAAACTTTTGTTAATAAGAATGTTTTTCAAAACAAAGGACATTTTAAAAGACATTTTGAAAACATTTTGGAATAGCCTATTTGCCAGTACGACTCGGTGTACGACGTATTCCTAGACTCAATAAAATGAAAAATACATTGCTCAAAGAAATACAGACTCGAACAGGCAAATATTGCTTCGGTCTTGAATTGAGTAGATAGCCATTCTTGATCATGTCCAAGAGTCCGAGATATCCTGACTAGCTTCATATATCCAGACAGAGTTTGATCAATTATTAAAATCAGTTTGACCATGACCAATGGGCCAACAATCTCCCCTATTTTGATAATTGACAAACTATGAATGATATAATATTTAAGCTTAAAATAAAATTAAAAATTGTTCATGTCCTGCATTTTCTCAAAAGAATATTAGATCTTTATTTTTCTCCCCCGTTGTCATTTAGCAAAATAATTGCAAAAGAAAAAAACTCTCCCGCAATCAATGCATAAATAACAGACAGTGAAGAAACACAAGAAAATAATCATGATAAATGATAGAAATAGTAAAGAAAATTTAAATAACATCACAGGCATGTATTTGTACTCAGGCAGTTTATAATAAACAAAGAATCACAGGCAGTTATTAAAGCAGAAAAGATGCTAAGCAAATAAACTGATGTGAATCATAAACTACGAGATCCATAAAGATGAAAAGATGTTCAGAAGACATCAATAAAATCCAGTACAAGTCCTCAAAAAAAATACTGATAATAATGTCTAAAACGATAGAAAAACTTAGAATGTTGGAGCATTTCCAAGTATACAGTAGATAATGTCTAAGTCTCAAAAATCAGATAACATATCACATATCCTCATCATCATCATCATCATGATCAGCATGACCAGCATGTCCAGAAGGACCAGCTGCAGAGGTACCCGCGCCAGAAGGGTGAGGAGGAGCGCCAGTGTAAAACTCACCAACATAATCTCGAGGAGCACGGTCAGAACGGTACCAATCATATGCGTTACCGGGCTGAAAGTAGGCATGAACAGCCTCATCCTCACAGCGGTAACCAGAGAAAGCTGGATCTCTAGGAATAGAACCGACATAATGTCTAGTCTGGGCGAACCGAAGATCAGCTAAAGAATTTGCAATCGCCTGATAACGGCTGACGTCGCGGAACTCACGCTCGCAAGCCATGTCCGTCATCGAGATATGCAAATCTGAAAGGTGCTGGTGTATGCCCTCAAATGTCATAGCATACTGCTGAGGAGGTGGAGGAGGTGGAGCAGTAGCAGGGGCAGTAGAAGGAGCAGCAGCAGTCATATTGCGATGAGATAACTTGAAAAACTTGGGCTCAGGGTCTTGAGTACAAGTAGATAAATCAATATCGAAACTGGAAGATGCGTGGGAGAATCATCGCATAAGAGAGATTTCTATCTCTTGCACGACAACGTCCCGTCATCTGAATAATGGTCTTAGGGGCAGAAAATGGAATCCCCTTAAGAATGTGATACATAGCAGATAATTCATGAAACGTGACATCATCCTTCGAAGTAGATTTCGGAAGGAGAGTGGAGTAAATGATACGGTGCAATTCATAATTAAACAAGTTCAAGTTGTTTGCTTTGAACTTTCTAGAGCGAACTCGATCAGGTGCACAGAGTTTCGCTTTGAAACTTGTAAGTGTCGTGCCGTTGGGGAAATCAAATTCAGTGATATCAACAAGCGGTTCACCTTTGTTGGGAATACCAAGGATTTCCGCTAAGATAACATCGTTGAAATTGATATCTAATCCTCCAACACGAGTGCTTACATCAAACGTATTTAATATGATATTGCAGTAGAACAGTCTAATGGCATTAGTTGCTACTGGAAAACAGAGTTTAACAAAATATTGTAACCCTAATGCCTCAAAGAAAGGTCGGTGTTCTGGAAATACAGTCTACTTGATGGGAGCGCCTGTGCATATGGATCTCATGGAAAAATCTCCATACCACAGTAGGGCTTGATCTAGGGTTTGAAAGTAAAACCCGTCGAATGCGCCATCGCTAGATTGGACTGGCGAAAAGAGGGAATCCGTGGGTGGATTCGAAGATGAACCTTCCTCACTTGGGTTGGTTGTCTTCTTCCTCTTAAAGGGGTTAAATCCCTTAGGTGCCATTTGTGCAAAATAAGTAAATAGCACAAAATTAAACGGAGGGGAAATAAGGAGTTATACCTCCCGAGATTTGAGTATGTTGTATAGAACGACGAACTCCGCACGAATCCAAAGTTTAGATTGATTTTACTACTTGGATTGAAAGAGAAGGGGTGGTGAAGAACTAGGGTTAGGGGGTTCTCTCGCGCGGCTGTTGTTGCTGTTTGATGAAGTTTAGAAGCAATGAAGAAGAAAGGCTCTCGGGTTCTGGTTATATAACCTGATACCTTCAACCGAACTCGGGCCGAATTCGGTCCGAAGTCTGGGCGAATTCGCCTGGGGTTGGTTTGAAATACTTTCTTTTTCATTGGCTCATTTCAAATATTTAATTCAAATATTAGTATTTTTGATATTAAAATAATATAATTAATGTTATTTTATAAATTAAATTTCTTTATACAGCGACTGTTTCAGATTAGCTGTAGGAGTACTGTCCCAGCTGGCGGAGGTTCACCAGGGAACTCTTAAGTACCGCTTCGCTTCAACCGTAGTTGTGGTGACAGACAGACTCTTTATTGGCTTGTCTCTAACACAGTTTTTGCATATTAAAATAAAATCATAAAATAAAATTAATTAACATTATTGACGTCCAAAATTCCTAATTCTCGACGTAAATAATTGAAACGATCTTCTGCTAGAGGTTTTGTGAAAATGTCAGCTAATTGATTCTCAGTAACTATGTATACAAGGTCAATATCTCCATTTTGATGATGATCTCTAAGAAAATGATGTCGAATCTCGATATGTTTTGTACGAGAATGACATACAGGATTCTTAGTCAAATTAATAGTGCTCGTGTTATCACAGAAAATAGGAATATGTGTATAAAATAAATCATAGTCTTCCAAGGTTTGTTTCATCCATAAAATCTGAGCACAACAACGTCCTGCGGCGATATACTCAGCCTCTGTTGTTGATAGGGCTACAAAATTTTGCTTTTTACTAAACCATGAGACTAAAGCCTTGCCTAAGAAATGACATGTGCCACTAGGACTTTTTCTATCAACTTTGCATCCAGCAAAATCTGCATCCGAATAACCAGTAAGGTCAAAGGACTTAGTTTTGGGATACCATTAGCCAACAGAAGAAGTGCCCTTAAGGTATCGAAAGATACGCTTAACTGTGCACAGATGTGATTCCTTTGGATTAGCTTGAAAACGTGCACACAGGCAAACACTAAACATAATATCTGGACGACTAGCAGTTAAATAAAGTAAACTACCGATCATACCTCGATACTTACGTGTGTCGACCCGCTTGCCTTGTTCATCAATATCAAGCTTTGTTGAAGTTGCCATCGGAGTGCCAAGTGGTTTGACATTGTCCAGATCAAACTTCTTTAGCAAATCTTTTGTGTACTTGGCTTGATTTATGAACGTCCTATTATCAGTTTGTTTGATTTGCAGTCCGAGAAAGAATTTCAGCTCTTCCATCATGCTCATCTCAAACTTATTCTGCATACACTTAGAAAATTCTTGACACAGAGATTCATCAGTAGATCCAAATATGATATCATCAACATAAACTTGTATTAAAAGAAGCTTACCATTAAAGGACTTAATAAAAAGTGTAGTGTCAACCTTGTCTTTTAAAAAACCATTGTCAAGTAGAAAAGAGCTTAGACGATCATACCAAGCACGAGGGGCTTGTTTCAAACCGTATAAAGCTTTCTTCAACTTGAAAACATGATCAGGGTTTTTAAAATCTGTGAAACCTGGAGGTTGTGCTACAAAAACTTCTTCTTTAATAAAACCATTTAAAAATGCACTCTTGACATCCATTTAAAATAATTTGAAATTATAAAAACATGCAAATGCACATAACATGCAAATGGATTCTAATCTCGCAACTGGGGCATAAGTCTCATCGTAGTCGATACCTTCTTCCCGATTGTATCCTTGAGCTACGAGTCGAGCCTTATTACGAGTCACTAAACCATTCTCATTCAATTTATTTCAGAATACCCAACGGGTGCCAATGACCGGATGATCAATAGGCTTGGGAACAAGTTCCCAAACTTGATTCCGTTCAAATTGGTTTAATTCCTCTTGCATAGCATCTATCCAAAAACTATCACTACATGCTTCATCAATAGTTTTGGGTTCTAGCTGTGAAATAAATGCAACACTAGAAACAATATCTCTACTGGATGTACGAGTACTTACACCTTTGGTAATGTCACCAATTACCAAATTCTTTGCATGATAAGCCGTAAATTTTAATCTTTTCGGCAGACTCTGAAGGTAGCTGGTTCCTGGATCTTCTCTAGGAGGATCAGCTAGTGCCGAGCTTGGTTGAGAATCAGCTGTTGTTGAGCTTGTACAGTTAGATCTTCGTCATCATCATCGATAGTCATTTGATTCAGTTCATCAAAAGTGACGTTGATTGACTCTTCGATGATCATGGTTTGTTTGTTGAAGACTCTGTATCCTTTGCTCTTGGCCGCATAACCTAAAAATATGCCTTCATCGGCCTTTTCGTCAAACTTTCCCAAATTGTCTTTTGTATTAAGAATAAAACATTTACAACCAAAAATTCTAAAATAAGAAACTGATAGAATTCTATCAAACCATAACTCAAATGGAGTCTTCTTCGATTTGGGTCGAATTAGAACTCTATTGAGAACAAAACAAGCTGTATTGACAGCTTCAGCCCAGAAATATTTGGGTAGACTAAACTGGTTTAACATTACTCTGGCCATTTCGGATAGAGTTCTGTTCTTACGTTCCACAACTCCATTTTGTTGTAGAGTCCTAGGGCAGGAGAACTCGTGTACAAAACCGTGTGTGTCACAAAATTGCTCAAACTCTGCATTCTCGAATTTGCCACCATGATCGCTTCTAATACGAGTGATCATGTAACCTTTTTCATTCTGTACTTTCTTGTAAAAGGTGACAAATTCGGACAATGCATCATTCTTGCGTGTCAAGAAGTATACCCACGTGTATCTAGAGAAATCATCTACAATTACAAAAGCATAAAGCTTACCTCCGAGGCTAGCAACTCTGCTTGGACTAAATAAGTCCATGTATAGCAATTGTAGAGGTCTAGTAGTACATACTGCGTTTACTGACTTGAATGTGGATCTGGTAGCTTTGTTCTTTTCACATTGGCTGCATACCGAATCCTTTTTGAATATTATGTCCGGTAAATCGCATACTAGCTTCTTTGTGGATAATCTTGAGATTGTGTCCATATTTGCGTGACCGAGTCTCATGTGCCACAGATGACTCTCATTACTTTTAGCCATTAAGCATCTACCTGAAATGTTAGTTTCTTCCAACAAATAGAAAACATATATGTTGTCTTTCCTGATACCTTCAAAGATAGTACTACCAGTTGAGCTATCAACTATAGTACAATTGTCTTTGCCAAAGTTGATGCCATAACCATGATCAGCTAGATGACTTACGCTGAGTAGATTATATTTCAACTCGGTAACCAGACAGACATCCTTAATCACAGGATAGGGAGACTTACCAACATCACCGATACCAATAATATACCCTTTCAAGTTATTACCGAAGGAGACATAGCCTTCCTTCTTTTTCTTCGACAGTATTACAAATAGTGTTGCGTCACCGGTCATATGCCGTGAACAACCGCTGTCGAGGATCCATTTGCTTCTAGCATGTGAAAGGTGTTCCACCTACAAAACAATTTACAGATGAAACTTTTGGTACCCATTTCTTGTAGGGTCCTGAAATGTTAGCCTTTGGTATCCAAGCATAAATATTTAAATCAACAAGCTTTCTGATTCTACATACAGATGAAATATGACCAATGAGGCCACAATAATGACATTGTGCATGTCAAGTGTTGAAAGCTAAGTGGTGTGCATGGTTGGTAGGTTTAGGTTTTCTAGTATAGAAGAAAGCATGCCTATAATCCTGTTTGGGCTTAACCTTTTGGGGTAAAGGTTTGATAGGGTTAGGTCTGACAGTGTTTGGTTTAGAAATGTTCAGATTTTTTGGTAAGTGACACGTGTTAGGGAAGGAAGCAGCAGTCTCAGGCTATTTTTCTAACCTAATTTCTAATCTTTTGGAAGTGTCATACAACTTAGTATAATCAGAAGTGAGTGTTTCCATTCTGATTTGTGCACTTTGAAGACTTTTCTTCTCTTTAGAAAGTTCTTCCTTGAGTTGGTCAATAACTTTGTCTTTCTCTTCAGATGACTTGGTAGTCTCGTGTAATAAGAGCTTAATAGAGGAAAGCTCACAAGACTCACTAACATTATTTCTAACCTCAGCTAGTAGGTCGGTAAGTCTTCCTATTTCTCCTTTGTACTCTTTGAGTACCTTCTTAGAGGTTTGATATTTGCTACGCAGTTTCCTGTAATCACTTATCAGTTCACTGAAGGCATCTCCTAGTTGCTCAAAGGTGAAGTCATCATATGTATCAACTACAGGTTCAGTAGGTACCTGATCGGATGCCATAAAGCATACGTTTGCAGCGTCTTCTGATTGTTCATCTTCTGAGTCGCTGGCTTCACTTTCATGCCATATGCTGGTGTTGGCATATCTCCGAGATGTTGATCTCTTTAGGTTCCCTTTTTTATACATGTTGCTCTTCTTGCTTGATGATGAGTTTGTAGGACAATCCTTCTTCATGTGTCCCTTCTTCTTGCAGCCATAGCAGACAGCATCATCTTGATACCAGTTGTTACTGCTGTTGTTTTCTTTGGTTCTCTTCTCATATCTCATGAATCTTTTGAATTTTCTTGCTAGGAGTGCTTGATCTTCAGCATCAGATTTACTACTGTCTGAGTCACCTTCAGCAGCTTTTCTGTGCTGAGCCTTGAAAGCGATTGTCTTCTTTTTTGGTGCAGGCTCTTCAAAATCTTGTAGCTCCAGTTCATGAGTGAGTAGCTTACCCATGAGTACTTCGAAGGACATAGTTGTGAGGTCGTTCCCTTCAATGATCGCAGTAGCCTTTGGAATCCAGTTCTTGGTAAGTGCTCGAAGGAGTTTGCGAATCTTTTCATGGTTACTGTATTCTTTGCCTAGGGAGGACAAAGGATTTACAATATCCAGGAATCTTTCGAACATCTGAGTAACTGTTTCGTTGGACTTTATCTTGAACACCTCATACTCTTGAGTAAGTCTGCTGACCTTTGATTCTTTGACTTGAGTCGTGCCTTCATGTGTGACTTCAAGTAGCTTCCACACTTCATTAGCCGTTGTGTAGATAGACACCATATTAAATTCAGTTCTGTCTAAAGCACAAAATAGAGCGTTAATAGCACGTGCGTCAAGACTGGCCTTTTTTTTTTCCTCCTCTGTATATCTGTTATGGGGTTTTTCAACTAGAACTCCATCAACATTTATACGAGGTGGCTTTTGATATCCATCAATAACAATAGACCATAAATTAAAGTTAAGAGATTTCAAGAAGAAACTCATCCGTGTTTTCCAATAGGTATAGTTCGTACCATCAAACAGTGGAGGTCTGTTTGTGGCCTGGCCTTCACTTGTGAATTTCACAGTTGCCATGTGTTATGATGTGATCTATATAATAATTAATTAAATGAATAGATAATTGCAATGTTACCTTGCTTTACCTGTAACACCCGCTCTGATACCAATTGTAGGAACGAAATCGTAAAGCACAATACTCTAGAGGGGGGGTAAATAGAGTTGACAGCGGAAATATGCTAATTAAAAAATGTTAGCAGTAAGATCACAGAATAATAATCAGAACTAAGTAATGTAAAGGCAGAGATAAGAAAGCAAACGCAAAGACAGCGATGTATACTGGTTTTCCTCTGTTGAGGACTAATCCAGTCGGTAGAACTCTTGCTACCTATTGAATCTACTATTGGCAAAACCGTAAGTTTTCTTACGAAGTCCTTGCAACTTCTACAACGCGAGCTTTGATACGAAGAACTCGTCCAACTTCAATTGTGAAGAGGTATTCTTCAATCAAGCCTTCTGATTACAATCTCTCAGAAACTTCTAGACCGCACCGTACTAGCAAATCGACTAGAGGATTGTAATTGGCTTGGGATCTAAAATTTAAAGCTCAAGAAAACTCTTTGGAAGACTGAAAGCTTTAGATAGAGAGAAGATTGAAAGTGAATGAGTGAGTTGAAATGATCGAAATCCTTCTCTATTTATAGGAATTCCAAAGACAGAATTCTGGCAGAATTTGGGCAGAATTCGGGCAGAACTCGATGAGGAAATCTCGGTCAAATCCGCAACTGCAGGAGGACCAAGTTCCAGAGAATTCAAAAATCAAAACGGCTACCAACCAAACTCCGGCCGAACTCTGGCCGAACTCTGGCCGAGTTCTGTCAGGGTTAGATTAGGTATTTAAAAATAGATTTTGGGGATTTTTGAAAACCTTTTTGAAAAACCTTTTTGAAACTTTTGTTAATAAGAATATTTTTCAAAACAAAGGACATTTTGAAAGACATTTTGAAAATATTTTGGAATAGCCTATTTGCCAGTACGACTCGGTGTACAACGTATTCCTAGACTCAATAAAATAAAAAATACATTGCTCAAAGAAATACAGACTCGAACAGGCAAGCATTGCTTCGGTCTTGAATTGAGTAGATAGCCATTCTTGATCAAGTCCAAGAGTCCGAGATATCCTGACTAGCTTCATATATCCAGACAGAGTTTGATCAATTATTAAAATCAGTTTGACCATGACCAATGGGCCAACAGAGAGCAGTTCTTCACCGGAGCCAAGGCTACGTCCGATCGTCCAAGGAGTAAGGCAGAGCGGCCGTCGCTTTCCCGAGCCTCTACCGTCACCCCCCAGAATCAAAAATAAACAATTCTACTTAGACTGTTGTACCTAGGTTTTCGTCCCTAGGCTTTCTTTGTACGAGCGAGTTTGTATTGTGAGTCTAAGTCCAGTCCTCCTATATAATTGTTCTATACTTTTACAATCAATGGCAAACATCTTCAACAGTCCACTGTCATGTGGACAGTCCCTACACTCACACAACATCCAATTACATATGCATTACATATAATTTATATATATATATATATATATATATATATATATATATATATATATATATATAACCACTTAAAGCTTGTATACACCTATCCTACGAACAAACCAAGCCATATATGAGTTTAAAACTGAAAAATAAAACTAGAATGGTCAACTTGTCATTTTGACAAACACTTGGTGGGCAAAATTCATAGTTACATCCAAATGGACACAAAAGTCTATGTAGCTATCACAACATGACTCATTAGGACCTCATTCTTCTTCCTATTAGCCATGGGAGGGTCACTAGGGGTCAAAACCATCATGCAATATAAAATGACAAGAGAAACATGAATTTCACCTATTGGAAGATGGATTCCCAATATATTGTACCACGGGGACACAAGGAAGTAGATGGACACCTCCTTCTAGCAAGCTCCATACCAAACTTCCTTCCTCAAAAGCTCCTTTAGCAATGTCAAGCCTCTAGCCTCCTTGGAATGAAAGGGATGAGATTTGAAATGGTGTGCTAGGTTTTCTTTCTAGGTTGGCATGAAATCAATGAACTAAAGCTTGTCATGAAGGGGTTCATATAGAGTTTCATTAGGTTTAGGGTTGGGTTGTAGGAATGGATAAGATGACTTAAAGGCCCTTCCTCTTTTATCAAGACTAGAATCATCAATGTATCATAATCAATATAATAAATAACTAACTAACTTGTCTAATAATGGCTATTCTAATTAATCAAGCCTATGGGTCAAGTCAAATTAAATGGGGTCCACCATGTCTAATGAATAGGCTAGTCTACTAATAAAAACAACCATCATATTTATTTTAAAAATACATAAATTAGATAATGTAGAAGCATGAAAAATATGGGGTTCATGCGGATTAAAAATTGCTGCATAGGTACTTTGGGCCAAACAGGTCCGCATTAAGGAAAGTCGCATGACTGTTCAACGACATATGCGGCCCATCGACAAACAGCTGTAGAAGGAAGATATGCGGCCAAGAGGAGCAGTTCGACTGATAAAGCTGACAAGTCCAGACAAAGCGTAATAGTTCTGACACTTCGATAAGAAAGATAAGACGTGAGACGTCGCCCAAAAGCAGGGTTCGTATGCCTCTATACGGCCAGAAGAGTGTCATCTAAGACGCATGAACCTTATACGGCTCAGACTTATGCAGCCCCAAAGTTTCCAAATTTCATGCAGCCAAGAGTAACTGTGATCCAAGCTGCATGAGTCTCATGCGACCCCACATGATTGAAGACTGAGAAAACTACACGCAACAAGACACGTGGCAATCTGACCAAGTCCTTAACTAGCCAAATTTGTTGCAACAAAATCCTAACAAATCGACAGATGGCAGCCAAAGAGCGGATCTTCGTGTGCTAATCAGCCACGTGGCCGCAAGCCGTCTATGCGGCTCAACATACATTCTATTATAAATAGCAGGGTGCCACACCCCTGCAAAAGGCTGGCAACCTTCAAGAGAAAAGCAATTTCTTTACGAGCTAGAGACTGCATTAGATAGTCCATGGAGTAAGGCAGAGTTGATAGCACTTTCCTGAGCCTCCACCGTCACCCCAGAATCAAAACTAAACAATTGTACTTAGATTGTTTCCTAGAATTTCTTTCTAGGCTTTCCTTTGTACAAACGAGTTTGCAATCAATTTCAGTGTCATGTAATACCTGTCTTTGATTTTTTATGGGAAATACGATGGCGACACTGTTGGGGACATCCTTCTCTTCTAATGAGAAACTGGTGATGCAAACTGATGCGTCCAAGATCGGCTCTATGCAGCAAATGCTTGTGGTTCGCTTCGACCAACAAGCCTTCAAAGAATTGCTCTCTGAAGTGAGCGCCAGCCCGTCTCAGAAGCGAACTAACCCAAAGAGGACTCGCAAGGCGTCAGTGTGCAAAACTGTTGCCCCCGACCAAGTTCTCGAAGAAGCTCCTTCTGCAGCCCAAGATGGTGACCAAAGCCCTCCTGCGACTTTGCTTCCGACCGCAGAGGACCCCACTGTCCCCAAAACGAGCAGAGAAAAATACTACGATACTGAGTTTTTGGGGACACAAGGGAACTCCATGCGGACAAAGAAGAAGCAGTATAGAGGATATCGACAGTCTGTCCATGCGGCAGCCAACTCTGGCCGCAGGCAGCCAACTCATGCGGCAGCCAACTCTGGCCGTAGGAAGATGATCCATACGGCAGCCAGCTCTAGCCGCAAGAAGTTGGTCCATGCGACGACCAATCCTGGCTTTAAACAGGATGTCTCATGCGGCCCTGTCAGAAGCTCTGTGTTTGATCGCCTCTCACGCGGGCCCGACGCCATGCGGCCCACTGAGGATGCGGGATGTATCAATCTAGACTCTTTTTACTACACGCCTTTGGGTGCTAAGTCAAAAAAGTTTACAGCAGTGCGGGCCCAACTAGCCCAGTCAACTGTCCAAGTTGCTGACTGTCAGCAGGCCCCGTTGACTGTTACACGGGCTCCTGACAGAAAGTCATACAGAACCACCCGCGTCCAGTCCCCCAGGGCTAACGGACAGGGTGGGTCTTTAAAGTCTCCCTCTAAAGATCCAGAGGAAGTGCTTTTACTAGCCACGGATCAGGGAGCAAACATGATGCCTAAGCATCAGTGCGCTCGGGATTCCCGAGTTCACAAGTTTGGTGCAAAGGTAGACCAGCTTCCTACCGACTTACGTGACGTGATTACTCACAAACGCAAGACAGCATCATCAGCATGCAATGAGTCCATCTCGGGGCTTTGTTGCACCCAAGTCATCATCAACTACTGCTGCGACAAATCAGCAGCACCTGAAGATCAGCAGTCAGTTTTCTAGCGACTGCAGCAGCCAGCACCTGTCCGACAACAACTCAAGAAACAGGTACAAATTTTAAGGGACAAGGAGTTTCCTTTCGCCTCCTTTAATTCAACTTAAAAAGTTCCTCCTGGCAAGGAAGGAAAGAAGACAGGCTCTTCCAGCCCCGCCATCTCGGCCAATATTGCAAGAAGACCCTCATCTGGGGGTTTCCATCAACCACAGGGGGTGTCTATTTAGGCACTCGATCCAAAAATAAGCTTCCGGCATCCGGAGGTGTACCTTCGACCTCCTTGAGAGTAGATGAAGCTGGGGGTAGCAGTCCCCTCAATGTATATGACAATCCGGTGTACCAAGAGCACATACAGGGGGTAGAAGTCCCCCAGAACTGTACAACAGACCCAGATTTCCCTGTGGGCCACCACCCTCACCAGAACGATGCGGCTTCCTGCACAGGGGGTAGCACCCCTTCCGAGTCAGAGGAAGATGATATTCTGACATTTTTTGATGATTTCTCTATACAAGTGTATGGCACAGAGAGTACCTCTGCCACAATCCCTTCCACCTCTACCCACGTGATAACAGTCTTTATGGCTGACGATGATCATGAAGCGCCTTTCGACCGACAACGGCTAGAAGTACTGGAATCCATGCTCTTTTCCTTGGTCAAGTCCGTGGACGTGATCAAAGCCGCCTTGCCAACTCAACTAGCGAGGATGCCCGGACAAACAAGCTTGGGACCCACAGTCAACGCGAACTCCAACACGACCGCCCCTCCTTTGGGTGATGATCCCTTAGCACCATCCGTTCCTTCAGCTGCAGATGAAGCCAAGGAGGGAAGTCCAGGAGCTTTGGACAATGTTCAATGCCCGAGACTCCTCTTGGGATCTCAGAATATGGCAGCCATATCCCGTTGTATGGAGAGATGTGCCTTTCCTCTGCGGTACAAGCCATTCCATATCGATTCTTATGATGGAAAGACCTTTGCTAGTCGGTACATGACTTACTTTGAAGTCACAACCAACCACTTGCCGTATAGTGATGCCATCCTCACGTGACTATTCATCGGAGCATTGGAGGGGATCGCGTTCGACTGGCACCCCAACCTTCCCGACAACTGCATTCACTCTTTTGACGGCTTCAAACAAATATTCCTGGAAGGATTTTACGAAGTGGGGCATGACGTAACGATGTCGTCTCTCATAGATGTCGTTCAGGGAGAGAGGGAGCTAACGAGGAATTACATCGAGCGGTTCCGCCAAACCGCAATAAGATTGCCCCAAGGCAACTCCGAGAGCTCTTTGATTGAAATCTGTCAGAAGAAGCTGCTCCCTGCAATTAGCCTCTGGATGGGTGACGATCAGTTTAGGGATTGGACAACCTTCATCATAAGTGCTACCAACGCAGAGACAAAATTGAAGAAAGCTCGCCAGTTGGGAGTACACATCCTAGATGGAGAAGATAAGTGCAGACGTCTTAGGTCCACCTCCAGTAACAGCAACAGTGGCGCCACCACTAACCGGGATAATAAGGGCAAACAGGCCATGGTCACTGATGCGACTCAGAAGCCCGAAAAAAAATAGGTGGAAGGTCCGTGGCCCAAGGTCAATTACTCATTTGAAGATAGTCATGTCAAACCTATCTTCGATATGCTCTTGCAGGGGGATAGGATCCAGCTCCCTCCACCAAGGCGCGTGCCCCGAGCAGCAGAAATGGAGGAACCAAAGTATTGTCACTTCTACCGCTATGTCCATCATGCCACTCATGATTATTTCCAATTGAAGCGGTACGTTCAGAGTCTTATCGACTCCAAAGCTCTGTCGATAGACTTTGAAGAGGTTGTCGTGGTGGCAAACATGGTGTCTATTCAGTTCGGCGACTTTCCGCCAATATGCACTCCAGACGGGGTAATACCTGTCCCTCGGGCAATGATGAAGGTTACTAATCTTCCACTCGTCCGGAGCCAAACATCTGGATTGGTACCTCTCACCACATAGCGAGGAGAGATCATGTGGGTACATCCAGACTTGGTGCCCGGAGTTACCCATACGGTGTCATCTTCCACCAACAAGAAGAAGGACAGGAAGTCAAGAGCCTGCCACACAATTTTAGCCGAAGCTGAAGAAGCTGCAGATGTTATTACTCGGTCTGGAGCACAAGTCCAGCCCATACGGGATAGTCCAGCCGAAGATCCTCAGCCGGCAATGTTGCCTTCCTCTGATATTCCAAGGCTATCTCAGCCTCCACTGGCGGACAAATCTAAAACAAAGAAAACCCGCTTCAACAGGCCACGCCGCAATGATGCACCTTAGGAACTGGAGAGACCTTACAACTTCGACATATTAACATAATTGGCTAATACGCCAGCAAAGTTGTCGCTATACGAGCTCCTAAGGCTCTCCAAGGATCTTCGTGTCGCATTAAGCGAAGCACTCCAGAATGCTGATGCCTACTTAGCTCAGGTCAAGCCTCTAGGGGAAGACCCGCCAGCAGATCTACAGGGCGGCAATAACACAGATGCAATGCCCAACATCATATTTACTCCGCAGGACATGTTGATCAAGTCCAATTTACATGATCGCCCCTTGTACTACACTAGATACATAGGCGACAGTAAGGTGGATCGGATGCATATCGACCCTGGCTCGTCAATAAGTATCATCGCTAAAAGCCTGCTCTAACTTCTTGGCATCCCTATGCATCGACTAGCAGCAACCAACACTGCCATTAGTTGTTTTAACTCGGAAAGAAGCTGTCCCCTAGGGAAGATCCAATTAAAGTGCCAGATTGATGACCTGAAGACGGAAGTTACCTGCTACGTCATAGATGTAGACACATCCTACAACATCCTCTTGGGGCATCTGTGGATATATGACTACATAATCGTGCCGACCACCCTTCACCAGTGCTTCAAGTATGTCAGTTGGTACGGCTTTGTGAAGACTGTATTCGCCGACATCGATCCCTTCAAAAGGGTTGAGTCTTATTATTCTTCGGAGGCTTGTTTATCTGAAGAATCTAAGAAGTACATCATTAACAAAGTGGAGACCACCACAGGGCCGGAGGAATCCTTGATAATTTACCTCCAGACTCGTAAATCAGGCAAAGCAGCACCCCTTGTTGCAACCTTGCATGAAGAGGTGCCTGGTTCTCTCGTTCAAGCTGTGCAGTCAGAACCAATGGTCAGCCGACTCCCAAATTCAAGAGCCAAAGCCCATCATAGGGCCGATGGTGATCCAATTACCAAAATCCATCCGAAGACTATCGAAAGGCACAGAATCCTTTACCGAGCTAATTGTCACCCGTCTTCCCAAGATGAGCCGGCAACTAAATATCGATCCGACATACTCAAGCAAGCCAATATTTCAAGTTCGACCCTTGGTGGTCAAGTTGTCCAAGACGGCATCCCAACCTTTGGGATCGCAGTGGGTAGCTGATGGAACTGGGGATTCCCAGGACCCTTTCTTTGGTGTGCGTATTGATCGATAGAAAGTTAAACAGATCTAATACGTATTCTAACCCTTCATAGGCGGAAACTAGGGTTCACGAATTATACCTACGACGGAAAGGAGATAAGTAATTCCTGGCAATCTTGAGCGGACGACCCCAAGATCTTCTGTATGTATTCCTTCCTCGAGTTGGACGTCGTGTGGGTGACGATCTCCCAACCTTTTCTTCTCCTTAGCAGCCCTCTCTTTCTCTCCTTACGTGAATCATGAATTTAGAGAAAGTTTCAGATTTATGATCCAGAATATGGCGGCCAGAGAATAGAGGATATATATAGGCTACGGTAGGGACCATGAGGAGAAATTAGGGTTAGGCCTCCTAACGGATCTGGATATCCCATGTTCAGCCCGAACACACAATCCAGGCCCATTAACAATAGCTCGATCCACTAATGAGCTATTGTTGCACTACCTCCCTAATCCCAAATTATATTTGTGGACTCCTTTTATTATATGCTCGTTTGGCTCCCCATGTTAAGATATCGTATGTCCGTCGATCAAATTAAGTTACTGACAACTATATTGATTCGACATCTTTTATCCTTAAGTAGTACAGCTCAACTTTTTTTGTCATGTCAGATATAGTCCACCTGTAGGGTTTACATGACAATCCTTATGAGCTCCTGAAGGGGACATCATCAATCCGATGTATCGGGACATGGATTCCATTTATAATCAACAGCCCATCATACATACAATGTTATTACCCAATTCATAGAGGTTGTTAATCCATAATGAATCTCACTCTTTTATGAGTCAAAATAATGTACACTGCATATACATGTCCGTTATTATATCCGGATTAAGAGCACAAGCATCCATAATAACAGAGGTGTTTGTTCTCTTATGTAGTCAGTACAAAGAGAACAACCTCAAGTGGTCCTGTTTAATACACACAAAGTGTACTAGTATAAACCTATAGTCAAGATAGACTAATACCAGATTACACTATAACTTTTCCAATAGATTGTCCAAGTCCATCTAGGTTGTGAACTATTTATATACTCCATAGGAAACTGATAATATGATCTTCTGTGTGACACCACACACCATATTATCTACAATATAGAATATCAGACATTTGCATTAACACTTGCAAAAGATACAATATGCAAACATTTGCCCATATGATTCTCATTCAAAATTTAAGGAAATAAGATTACTAAAAAAGTGATGCTTTTAGTATATAACCCTAACAATCTCCCACTTATACTCAAAGCATTGCTTTTTAGTATACTGTTACAAATCTCCCACTTATACTTAAAGCCATGCTGCTACACATCTGACTCCCATTCCGTCAACATGACTATCAAAAGCCTTAGCTGGTAAGCTCTTTGTAAAGGGATCAGCTAGGTTGTCGGCTGATGCTATCTTGATCACAACAACTTTTTCTTTCTTTACGAAATCTCGTATCAGGTGGTACTTGCGCTCAATGTGTTTGCCAGTCTTATGGGCTCGTGGTTCCTTCGAGTTTGCAACTGCACCACTATTATCACAATAAAGTGTAATAGACTTAGGCAAACTAGGTACCACATCCAAGTCCAACAGAAAGTTTCTGAGCCAAACCGCTTCTTTGGCTGCCACAGATGCTGCCACATACTCGACTTCCATGGTGGAATCAGCAATACATTTTTGCTTGATACTCCTCCACACAATGGCTCTACCTTCTAAAGTAAATACATAACATGAGGTAGATTTCCTGGAATCCCTATCTGACTGAAAATTTTAGTCTGTATATCCCAAGAGAACTAAACTATCTGCCTCATAAACTAGCATATACTCTTTAGTCCTTTTCAGGTACTTCAAAATATGCTTTATGGCAGTCCAGTGCTCTTGTCCTGGGTTAGACTGATATCTGCTGACCATGCCTACGGCAAAGCAGATGTCTGGTCTCGTACATAGCATTGCATACATTAAGCTTCCTACTACTGAAGCATAATGAACTGCCTTCATATTCTCTATCTCTTTAGGTGTCCTCGGACACTGCTCCTTTGATAGAGCAATTCTATGTCTAAAAGGTAAGAAACCTTTCTTAGAATTTTGTATACTAAAATGAGTTAGTACAGTATCGATATAGGAAGCTTGGGATAAGTCCAATATCCTTTTCTTAGGATCTCGTAGAACTTTGATCCCAAGGATGTGACCTACTTCTCCCAAGTCCTTCATATCAAACTGTTTGGATAACCATATCCTTACATCAGATAACACCTTCACATTATTTCCAATGAGCAAGATGTCATCCACATAAAGTACTAGGAACACCACCACGTTTTCGTCACACTTTCTGTATACACATGATTCATCCTGACATTGATCAAATCCATAGAATTTTATCACCTGATCAAAACATATGTTCCAAGATCTGGAAGCTTACTTAAGTCCATAAATGGACTTCTTGAGCTTACAAACAAGATGCTCCTGGTCCTTTTCAATGAACCCGTCTGGTTGCTTCATATAGATGTCTTCCTCAAGACTTCCATTAAGGAAAGCTGTCTTGACATCCATTTGCCAAATCTCATAATCGAGATGAGCTGCAATAGATAAAAGAATCCGGATAGACTTAAGCATGGCTACAGGAGAAAAGGTTTCCTCATAATCGATACCCTCTCTTTGAGTAAAACATTTTGCTATAAGCCGAGCTTTAAAGGTTTCAACCTTACCGTCTGATCCTCTTTTTCTCTTATAGACCCACTTGCATCCAATGGCTTTTACACCAATGGATGGTTCTACAAGCTCCCAGACCTGATTAGAATCCATAGATTCTATTTCAGATATCATTGCTTTTTGCCAAGACTCTGCATCTTTATCTTGGAGTGCTTCATTGTAGGTACAAGGATCATAATCTTGTTCCTCAGGGATGAAGTCTGACGACTCTCCCAAGAACATATATCTATCAGGTTGTATCACAACCCTCCCACTACGACGAGGCACTATCGGTTGTGGTGTAACATTTGTGATACGTTGTGCAGTTATTTGTGGTTCATCCTCTTGTACTGTTGGTACTGAAGTACTTGGTGTCTCACATCTCAGTTCTTCTAGAACAACTCTACTCGTGGGTTTATGGTTTATCACATAGTCTTCTTCTAAGAATCGGGCATTGGTGCTAACAATGACCTTCTGATCCTTAGGACTATAAAATAAACCTCTTTTCGTTCCCCTTGGATAGCCTACAAACAAACGTACTTCTATACGAGATTCCAACTTATCTGCTTTCCCATTCAGCACATGTGCTGGACTGCCCCAAATGCGAATATGTTTCAGACTAGGCTTACGCCCAATCCACAACTCTGTGGGAGTAAGAGGTACTGACTTAGAAGGAACCAAGTTCAAAATATAAGCTGCAGTCTCTAAGGCATATCCCCAAAACGAATCTGGCAAATCCGAATAACTCATCATTGATCTAACCATCTCCATAAGAGTTCTATTCTTTCTTTCGGCTACACCATTCTGTTAGGGCATTCCAGGTGCAGTCAATTGGGATACAATCCCAGCCTCTGATAAATAATTTCTAAACTCTCCAAAGTGGTACTCGCCACCACGATCTGATCGTAATGACTTCATACATTTTCTATGACGTTTCTCCGTTTCAGCCTTGTACTCTTTGAATTTCTCAAAGCACTCAGACTTACGGCGCATCAAATAAATGTATCTATACCTTGAATAATCGTCAATAAATGTGACAAAATATTCAAAGCCACCTCTAGCTTGGATAGTCATGGGTCCACACAAATCAGAATGAACCAATTCCAACACATCTTTGGCCCTATACCCCTTTGCCGTAAAAGGCCTTTTGGTCATTTTACCTTCCAAGCAGGATTCATAGACTGGTAGTGCCTCCACTTTCAATGAACTCAAAGGTCCATCTTCAACCAGTCTTTGAATCCTTCTTAGGTTAATATGCCCCAATCGCAAGTGCCAAAGATATGTTTGGTTCATACAAGAAGGTTCTTTTCTCTTATTTAAGTTAGATGACATATTATTCATTTCCATAAGTTGTATTGTGGGCGAAATAGGATTAATGACATATAAATTATCAACCAATGCACCAGAACAGATAAAAATTTTATTCTTTCTAATAACAATATTGTTATTAAAATAAACTGAATATCCATCCTTAACTAACATAGAAACAGAAACTAAATTCCTTCTAAGTAAAGGTGCATAAAGACAATCTCTCAATGTCAAAGACATATTTCTACCAAAAGATAAAGTAACATCTCCTAATGCAACGACCGATACTTTAGTAGCATCACCCATGAACAAGCATATCTCTCCATCACTGAGCCGTCTGGTTTCCTGGAACCCCTGCAATGTATTGCAGACATGATTAGTGGCTTCTGTATCTACATACCAGGTGCCGGTAGATAACACCGCTAAACATGTTTTAACTACTAGTAAATGAGATATACCTTCTTTGTTCCCTTGTTTGAGAAGTGGACAATCAGTCTTCCAATGTCCTGACCCTTTGCACTTAAAATATTTGCCTTTCGGCTTTTTCACCGCACCTTGAGGTCCCATGCCCTTCTTTACTGTTTGCCTATTTCTGAATGTTATTCTTCTTCTTACCGCCTTTTGGCTTAGAAGTAGAAGCCTTTTCAGAAACAAAAATATGACCACTCTGCCTAAAGAGAGATTCAGCATCCTGTAGCTCTTTTGCAAGTTCTGCCAAACTATACAACCTTTTGTTCATATTGTAATTAAGGCAGAAATTGTCAAAACTTTTAGGCAGAGTCCCGAGAATGATATCGACCTGGGATTCCCCATCAATTTCAGCTCCAAGGATCTCCATCTCATTCAGATGACCCATCATTTTGAGAACATGATCCTTTACTGGTGTACCCTCAGCCATTTTTGTATTCATCAAACATTTCATAGCAAACTGCCTAGCTGCTCTACTCTGATGTCCGAAGAGTTCCTTGAGGTTATACATCATGTCATAAGCAGTGGCTATGGCCTGATGCTGATGTTGCAGTACATTTGATATAGATGCCAGAATGTAACACCGCGCCATCTCATCTACCTTTTTCCACTTCTTATAAGCCTCTTTGACCTCTTCTTCGGAGTTAACATCAGGCTTAAGTGGGCATTCCTTAACAAGTACATATTTGTACTCTTCAGCAGTCAGAACAATATCCAAATTACGTTTCCAGTCAATATAATTAGGTCCAGTAAGTTTGTTTTCTTTAAGAATCACCATAAGTGGACTGAAAGAACCCATTTTTGAAATCCTGAGAATCACATAAATAAAATTATGTAGGGCAAAAAAAACTTTTTGAATTAACTAAACATTGATTCCCTCAAAATAATAATAAAAAATTCACCAACACCTTGAACACCATGAATTTAGCATGCCACGATAGTGTGGACGTATACAAATTCAACTTTGTTCAAGTAGGTTTTTCTTATTAATTTTACTATCATGTCAACATAACTTTATGACAAATAAAATTAATATGCTGGTCTTGCTCTGGTCATACAAATAATAGCAGTGACTCTGATGGGGAGGATACCATTATTTGTATCTAAGTGTATACCTTTACTTAATACTAAGTCTATTACCTTGTAATGAGTTCCTTCAGATGGAGAAGTGAACACATACTAGGTAACTTTCTACAATTATCCCTAAGGAAGTTTGTACTGGTGATCCATAATTATACTCATCCGATATAGAGGAAAGCACTATAGCCAACACGCAAGTATAATTACATCACCTACAAACCAGTAATGGAGACCATGGGATTTAAACTAAATAAATATCCTCTTCCACTTAGTTATTTAACAATGAGGTTTTTTCTAATAGTTGATATTATGTCCATGTTGTCCATTATTAATGTAGGCTTAGTTTTTCAAAAAAAACAACCACACAATAATAAACATGCATAATCAGAAAAAGCAAAATGATAAAAATAAGAGAAAATATCCAACTATTATGGTCATCTTTGCTGCTCCGTCCTCAACTATCTGAATCCAAAATCTGGCGTTGTGCAGATCTATTCGAGGTTCGACCTGTCCGGTCAGGTCGCGGGGTTCGGGGCAGCGCCCCGTTTTTTTTTAAGGTTTTGGCTGTCGATTCCTTCATCGAAAATCATCTGTCTGCCTTTGGACTGCTTAAAACCAGCATCTCGTCCGACGTCAGAAACAGCCACCACCGCCATCACGATTGATCAAAAAAATTAAAATTTCATCAATCCTATGCCTCCCGAAGGAGTTCACACATAATCTAGATTGCAAAATTAAAATAATAAGCACGATCAACCCTCGTGATTTTAATTACATCCACAGCAACAACAACATCCACGACATGTTCGTGGTTTAAACAACACAATCAAAAATATGCATTGGACCATAATAGTTGGATCTAAGATGCCTGTAAAACCGAGTTAGAACAGATCTACATCTATCGACTATTACACAGCGCAGGTTTTATTGGACAACATGGACGTATCAATCAATACGTAGATCCAAAGTGGCTCTGATACCAATTGATGGAACTGGGGATTCCCAGGACCCTTCCTTTGGTGTGCGTATTGATCGATAGAAAGTTAAACAGATCTAATATGTGTTCTAATCCTTCATAGGCAGAAACTAGGGTTCACGAATTATACCTGCGGCAGAAAGGAGACAAGTAATTCCTGGCAATCTCGAACGGACGATCCCAAGATCTTCTGTACGTATTCCTTCCTCGAGTTGGACGTCGTGTGGGCGACGATCTCCCAACCTTTTCTTCTCCTTAGCAGCCCTCTCTTTCTCTCCTTACGTGAATCACAAATTTAGAGAAAGTTTCAGATTTCTGATCCAGAATATGGCGGCCAGAGAATAGAGGATATATATAGGCTACGGTAGGGACCATGAGGAGAAATTAGGGTTAGGCCTCCTAACGGATCTGGATATCCCGTGTTCAGCCCGAACACACAATCCAGGCCCATTAACAATAGCTCGGTCCACTAATGAGCTATTGTTGCACTACCTCCCTAATCCCAAATTATGTTTGTGGGCTCCTTTTATTATATGCTCGTTTGGCTCCCCATGTTAAGATATCGTATGTCCGTCGATCAAATTAAGTTACTGACAACTATATTGATTCGACATCTTTTATCCTTAAGTAGTACCGCTCAACTTTATTTGTCATGTCGGATATAATCTACCAGCAGGGTTTACATGACAATCCTTATGAGCTCCTTAAGGGGACATCATCAACCCGATGTATCGGGACATGGATTCTATTTACAATCAACAGCCCATCATACATACAATGTTATTACCCAATTCATAGAGGTTGTTGATCCATAATGAATCTCACTCTTTTATGAGTCAAAATAATGTACAATGTATATACATGTCCGTTATTATATCCGGGTTAAGAGCACAAGCATCCATAATAACAGAGGTGTTTGTTCTCTTATGTAGTCAGTACAAAAAGAACAACCTCAAGTGGTCCTGTTCAATACACACAAAGTGTACTAGTGTAAACCTATAGTCAAGATAGACTAATACCAGATTACACTATAACCTTTCCAATAGATTGTCCAAGTCCATCTAGGTTATGAACTATTTATATACTCCATAGGGAACTGATAATATGATCTTATGTGTGACACCACACACCATATTATCTATAATATAGAATATCAAACATTTGCATTAACACTTACAAAAGATACAATATGCAAATATTTGCCCATATGATTCTCTTTCAAAATTTAAGGAAATAAGGTTACTAAAAAAGTGATGTTTTTAGTATATAACCCTAACAGTAGCCGAAGAGGACGTCGAACTCGCCGAATACCTGGTGGCACAGACGGATGGTACCTCTTCTGATGATGTAATCTCCATGGACAGAGTTTTTTATCTCATCAATAAGAGGCTGCCGAAAAAAAAGAAAAAAAAGAGATATACTACCTAGAGTGTCGAGTTATGTACATCAGGTACCCCTGAACTTATACTCTGTTCTTTCTCCCGCATTGCTTCTCTACGAGTGACAAATCATGTATATTGATACCTCTGAACTTCGCTTTGATGTTTTGACTACCATATATCACGCCCATATCACCCCTGTTGGGTTTCGTTTCAAAATCTATTACCCGTACCACCAGTGCGCAGAAGGGTAATAGGTCTATAAAACTTATCATAATCTATTGCTCGCACCATCAGGGTAATAGGTCCACAAAATTCCCCCGACGAGGAAAATAACCACGTCCATATTACCTCTGAGTTGTTTTCCTACCCATCACTGACAAATCATCCAATACATAGAACTTCTACGTTGATAGCACCTCTGAGTTGTTCTATGTACCCCCATCTGGCCTACTCCTACCACGTCCTTATTACCTCTGGGTAGGGAGGCTATATTTTAGACCCATATTTACCACATCCCATTACCTCTGAGTAAATATGTCGGTCTTCTCTCCACTTGTTATCAGTACTCGCATCGCCAGTACACAAAAATGGTAATAAGTCCCCAAAAATTATCCTAATCTATTACTCGTACCATCAATGTATCAAAGAGTAGTAGGTCCACAAAATATCTTTCAAATATATTTGCTCGCATTTTCAAAAATGCACCAAAGGGCAATAGGTCCATAAAATGTCCCCCAGGGGATATTCTTCATCAAAATGCCATTACAAGCTTCTCAGAGCGGAGTGAATGTATTCTACTCCATTAGAAAAAAAAGCAAAGTCCACTACTTATCAGCAACACACAACTTGCTAAGAATGCCCTCCAGCTGTGCAGTTGAGCACTCAATTCTCAGTTTGACTCGGCGTTCAGTTTCCTGGGATAACCTCCCGGCGTCCTCCAGATGCGCATGAGCCTGCCAATTTTTTTCCAATTTCTTCAGTGCTCCCTCTAAAGCAGCAGAGGCTCGGGTGACTTCATCAGTCTCCTTCCATATCTTCTCACTCTCCTAGCGAGTGGCTTGAAGTTCAGTCTCCAAAAATGTTAGCCTAGACTGGAGATGGAGGAGCTGCTCGTTAGTTTCGGCCATAGCACGAGTAATGGTCTCCTCACGAGTCAAGAAAATCTCTCCCTCCCAGTTCAGCTTGTCATACTTAAGGGACAACTTCTGGAGGTCCTTCTCTAAGGAGGGCTTGGTTGTCTCTTGAACAGCCTTTACCTTTTCTACGGCTGATACAAGGAAAGCACGCTCCTGCTCCACCATGGCAGACACATCAACTTGTCACAGTTTCTGCAACTGGATTAGGCACTAATTAGCCTCTGTCAGCTTGTGCTCCAGAAGGACGGCCACCCCTTCTCCACCTGGAAGCATCTTCAGCAGGACAATCTGGCCTTGGGTGCAGTGGTGGGCTATGGCAAATGGAGTCCCTCTCCTTAAAGCAGCCTCGACCCCCCGTTTCAAGTGACGATAAAAGCTCTCGACTATGTCCCTTGACGATTCGTCCAAATTCTCCAGAGAGGACGACGTCGAAGGGATAGCACATAAGGAAGTCGAAGGCGTCCAGGAAGGAGGCACACTTGAGCATGATGATCCTGTCAAAAGGGAAATAAATTTCGAGCAATGAGACTCCCGCACAGCAGTAATCTTTTTTTCCGTAACCCGAAGAAGCCGAAGACTAGACAGAGAGGCGAGTTCAGTCTTCGGGGAAGAGGTAGCTTCAACCAACCCGGCACCTACCGATGCTGGTATAGGAACCATCGCCTCTGCCGTTGGTGGTATGAGGGGCTTTGAACTTAGCTCAGCAGGGTTCTTTTCGATTTGAAGAAGGGAAGGTCCATTTCTTCTCTTCGGCAGGAGGTCTGCCCCGACGTCGTCCGCTATCCCCTCCTCCGCGGTCATATCCACTATCGTTAGTGGAGAGGCAGGGCCTGTAGGTCCAGAACAACCAATAATCAGCTTGACTCGAAGGATATAAAGAAGGAGCGAAAATGAACCTCCTCGTCAGTAAGAATATGACATAGCTTACCAGGGGAGGGCAGGGGAGTCCGCGACTCACTCTCGACAGTCATAATTTTCCCACTGCCCCCATATCCCCCTCTACAGCAACATCTGAATCACCTACATCTGTCACTCCAGCCCCGATGAATCCAAAAGGAGGTGAAGCTGGGTTGGTTACGACCAATCGTGACCCTGCAGCCTCGATATTTGATTCTGTAAAACTGGCACCTTCTTCAACCAGAGTGCTTATAGCTGGAGAAGTCTCGAACGCAGCTCCGTGCTCCGGAGGGTTTATGTCTTCAAAAGTCTGCACGAAAGAAAGAGAGAGAAACAATAAGATAAAATACCAAAAGTAACATGGTAGTCGGCCGGAATGAAACTTACCTCCGGGAGGGCTTCGGTATCACTTTCCTCTCCCGTAAGGTCAGAACCTCGATTCTTAAACATGACCCGTTTTTGAGAACGAGGCCAGTTAGCAACAAAGGGTCCGTACTTACTTCGCTTAGGCGAAGGACTCGGCACAGGGGAAGGCAAGCGCGTCACTAGAGTATTCGCAGGAGGCAACGGATCGTTGTACTCATCCTCCTCTTCTGTATCAGTAGAATCGGAATCAGAGATTGCAACGGCCTTCGTCTTTCCTGTCCTGTTCCTCTTTTTGGACCCCTCGTGCTTTTCTACCAGCCTATTACCAGTTATGAAACTTATACTCGCATCAAAATTGTGGGGAGGCCCATTCACAAAGATGTGGTAGAGGGCTGCCATGTACGAGGTGCGCACTACATCCCTGGTATCAGAAAGAGAGAAGATGGTCTAGGTATAGACAGCACTGTAATAATGCCAGGCCTGAATACCATCTAGGACGCTGCCCTCATAACCTAAGCAGGGACTCGGGTTGTCTAAAAACAATTGACAATACCAAATTGTCTAGAGTACCGGCTGGGCAAATAAGGTTCCAAGAAGGCAACGTTACGGTTGCGGTACACCAGATGCGCAGGACGAATATTCTGCAACCAGCGGAACATCTTCTCAGATAAAATCTGGGGCACGATACTGCCATCAAGATGAAGATGCCTCATTTCCTCATCAGTGAAAGGCGGGACCGACACAAAGAAAGAATAAATGTCCACCCATGCGAGCATAACACGGCATTCGAACATGGTCAAACAGGTCCAAGGCATATCATGATATTGATAAATGAATGCATCGTGAATCGTCGCATTCCCCTCAAGGCCATGTCGCATCAGAGAAGGACAGTGTATTAACAGCCACCCCATCAGATAATGATAGGGTAGCTCAATTCGGTAGAAATTCTTCGTAATATCACGAGCTATGGTTCTGGCCATAAAGATACGAAGACCCCGATGGACGCTGCACACCATGGCTGGGAGTAGAGCTAGCCTGCCTCCGAAAACTAACTTGACAGCATGGAGGATCAGGTTACGGCTAATTCTCTTAATCGAACCAGCACCCCCCCGAGACCACACAAATCCTCAGCCATATCATCAGAAATCCAGCCAAGATGGCTTTATTGGACAAGGGTTGGGTATCTTGATAGAAGTAGTTGAATGTGTCGGACTGACTTTCGAATCTGTCACCAGAAGCTTTAGTTCTCTTGGCGCTTTGCACCTGAGCATCCACTCCCGCATAAGTCTGGGGGCTCCGAGGGACAACCCGGCCCGAGGCGCCAAGGTCGAACAAGTAACTGACCCAGCCTTGGTGTGAGGAAGGGTCCCCTCAGAACTTTTATCATTCTTCTTTGACATTTGTTGACAAGTGCTATGATGACATAACACCTTCCGGTAAACAGCAAGGAACCCGGGAAACCGCCGCTCTAATTCCTCAAACTCCTCATTCATGGGAGTATATTCTTCATAAACTTCATCCCCCACGGCAGCTTGGAGACATCATGCATCTCGTGAAGGGCGAGCCCCATCTCCCCAGTAGGTGTATAAAAGGTCCCCGTACGACAATTATACATCTCGAGGAGCGCTATGAACAGCTTTGCGTTCATAGGGAGGCCATAGCAAGTGCCTCTTATGGCATAGTAGAGGTCGAGCCGCTGTAAAATATCCCCATAAGTCGACATGATCCAGAGCGTCAAGTTGACCCATGGAGGGGAACGACACATCCAATTCTGCAGCGATAGTCTACCCGTGGGATATGATCCTTTACAGGCAATTTGGTTCAGGAAGGTGTCGGCCTCAGAGAGTCGATTATTGGGCCTCAAGTCATTTATAAAACTACCAGGGGCTAGTCCGACGACGGAACAACTGACCGACTCCTTGGTCGCGACCGCTGACCGCACTCGTCTATTATAATAGATGTTGCCTATAAAGATGGCTTGTTGGTCCTGAGTAATGGGGTTCGCTATTCACCTTTCGATAGGCACCATACTGAAACTTGACAGAGAGAAGTGGCGTTCCATCTGAGGAAGATGAATCGGTAGCTCATTTGAAAGAAAATCCCAGTTCTTAAAAAGCTCCAGGGTGCGAGAATTTGAGACAACTATAGCATCTCCGAACAAGAATAAAGGCTTCAGATGAATCCCCTCAGCTTCTCGGAATTCATTATACTGAGTAAGTAAAAAATGATTGGTTCCTGATCTCCCTTAACCTGTCTTTAGGCTGATTTTGGGTAATCTGAGTCGACACACGTTCGACTATTTGGTCAAATATCACATCCAACACAGATTGAGCATATCCTATCAAGAGTTCCCCCGAGGGAGCTAAGGGCAAGTCCAATGCAAAAGATAGAGAAGAAGTAAAAGTTAGAAGTTCATCCTTTCAACCTAGCCAAAACAAGACCTATGCGGCATGAAACGCATGCGGTTAAGTCATATGCTCATGCGGCACAGTTGGGGGACACTTAGGCCGATCAATCAAAAAAGGTGCTCATACAGCTCAGTCATGAGATACTTATGCGGTTCAGTCACAAAGTGTTCATACGACTCAGTAATGAGGTACTTATGCGGCTTGGAGTCGAAGTGCTCCTGTGGCTCGAGATATGAAACACCCATGCGGCTCAATCAGAAGACACTTATACGGCACAACTATGTAGTAGTTATATAGATCAGTCCTGGGTCATTTATGCAGCGCATATGCGACTCAGCTTATACGGCCCTATCATATAGAACACATGTGGTTCAACTGAGGTAGGGCACGCATCGACCAAGCTTATTTGCACAGAAAGCGATATAGTACGGGCCTGCGCATAAAAACATATGACATGGCCATCGTCTTCCCACTGTCCTTACCTTTGATGGGAGAGTACACGTCGGAGTGAGTGGAAGAAGAGTCCGCCGCTCTCGATGGAAAAGCAAGCCCCTTTCCTTTGGCCGTAGTCGACTTGGAAGCTTTGGGAGCCATTGAAGACAGAAGACGAAGATGAAAGAGAAAAAGGTAAAAGAGAAAATTTTCTCTTCAAAATTACTCATATTTATAGAGTTTCCAGAAAGGGTGCCGCTTCGATTCTCAAGATCATTAAAGGTAATGATGACGTTTGGGGATTTTATCCCTAGTAACTGTAAACTTTATCTCAAAAAAAAGAGAATCCAAATCCGAAATCGAATCAAGAATATTAAATACAGTAGTAACAGCTGGCAGGCTGATGGGATCTCCCTGCGGCTCAATATTTCTCTGTGACTCAAGATTTCTCTGCGGTTCGAAAAGCTTCTTGCGAATTGAAGACTCCCTACGGCTTGACATATTTTCATGCTTCTTATTCAAAGTATTCCAAATTTACAATTTGAAAACTTTGAAGGGGGTCTTATAGAAGCATGAAAAATATGGGGTTCATAAGGATTACAAATTGCCGCATAGGTACTTTGGGCCAAACAGGTCCGCATGAAGGAAAGCCGCATGACTGTTCAATGACATATGTGGCCCGTCGACAATCAGCTGTAGAAGGAAGATATACGGCCAAGAGGAGCAGTTCGACTGATAAAGCTGACAAGTCCTGGCAAAGCGTGACAGTTCTGATATTTCGACAAGAAAGATAAGACGTGAGACGTCACCCAAAAGCAGGGTTCGTACGCCTCCATGCGGCCAGAAGAGTGTCATCTAAGCCGCATGAACCTTATACTGCTCAGACTTATGCGGCCCCAAAGTTTTCAAACTTCATGCAGCCAAGATTAACTGTGATCCAAGCCGCATGAGTATCATACGACCCCACATGATTGAAGACTGAGAAAATTACACGCAACAGGACACATCTGACCAAGTCCTTAACTACCCATATTTGCTGCAATAAAATCCCAACAAATTGACAGATGGCAGCCAAAGAGCGGATCTTCGCATGCTAATCAGCCACGTGGTCGCAAGCCGTCTATGCGGCTCAACATACATTCTATTATAAATAGCAGGGTGCCACACCCCTGCAAAAGGCTAGCAACCTTCAAGAGAAAAGCAATTTCTTCACGCGCTAGAGACTGCATCAGATAGTCCACGGAGTAAGGCAGAGTTGATAGAACTTTCCCGAGCCTCCACCGTCACCCCCCAGAATCAAAACTAAATAATTGTACTTAGATTGTTTCCTAGGATTTCTTTCTAGGCTTTCCTTTGTACAAGCGAGTTTGCATCAATTTCAGTGTCCTGTAATACCTGTCTTTGATTTTTTATGGCAAACAAATAATTATAAAATAACAAAAATACCCCTATTCTGGAAATATGGTAGTGACACTAAGGCCATATATATATACATAGTATTAGGCTATTATAAATATAGTCATATATATATAAATTATATTTAAATCGATTTGGCCTGTATCACATACCAATAATAAATTCAGAATAATTTTACTAAGTCATGGTAACCTAATATGGTGCTACCAATTGGGGTTAGCTAGGTTAGGGTCAAAACTTATTTTATAGTCAAATCAAACCTGAAAAGTCAACCAATAAGTCTCTCGTGCTATTGGTAAATAAATAGCACATGGGAACTCGATTGAGTGGCATACCCTTGGCAAAGTCGTAGGCTCAAAATGGGTCAAAACTATATATTGGGTAAAATGGTTTTGATCTATGTCGAGTTCTGAACTCACGTTGGAAGTTAGGTCTAGAATTACAATAAATAATCAAATGGCCTAAATTTGACCCGATGTACGAAATCAAAAGAATGCTAGGGGATAAGTTTGGATGAGATATGATATATCAAATTGAAGGTGGGCTTGCCTACTTCAAAACTCATAAAGGACGTTTCGAAAGGTCGACATTTCTTGTGCTCCAAAAATTAAAGCTACGAAAAAGTACATCTATAATCATAATTAATAATTAAATATAATTTAATAAATATAAATTATTTAAAATAAATAATTTCCAAAAATTAATGTGCTTACACCCCAGTGTCCATAGATTGGCACTATGGTAGATCAAGTCATCACAATTCATTCTAACATTATCATTTGGTAGTGATCTCCTTAGTGAAGATCTTTTAGGCCACTCTCAAGGTAACTTATGTTCCTAGTATGTGCACAATGTCACGATTTCTATATCTTCAAAGGAAAAAAATTTCTAAACCTTAATACAACCATAAATTTCTATAAGGGTTCATATCTATCTTAAGTACAGTGTCTATTAAATCATTCTATGCTCAACGAGATCCTCGAGTCCTTCCAACGATAGTCTTGCACATGGGTGATCACATTCTAATTAGGGGACCATAAATATAAAATTTTATTATATAATCTCTCGGATCACTTCAATCACTACGGTTGAGAAACATATCATACATGTCTGACTGAACCTAATTAAACTTGTTATACCTCTAGTCCCTCTCTATCTAGCATAGGTAAGTTGTAGAATGGTTCTAGTCCATTGATCATAGTCTCTCGTTAGGGTTAAGTTGCCTATAAAAATCCTATACTACGAATCTGAGCTACCCAGTCTTTCTACTAGAGGCATCTATCCTACATGTCTTAATTAACTAATCCCCATCATCATTACCTTCTACCTTACAATAGAATATAACCCAAATGGTTCATTGAGCATGAGCATTCATCCTTTCAAATCAAAGAGTACATATTTTTTCATAGAAAAATATTACGGAAGTTTGGAGTTCAAAGCAAACTAGATTGAAATTCGATTCCAAGGTTAAATAGGTTATCCTATGACGATGGACGTATAAAAATTATACCAAACTCAGAAAGATTATTAGACAGCATAATAGGATGATAGAGGAGGATTTTAGGAACATTACTAGCAATTTGTTTGATGTCAAGAAGCATCACGAGTCGTCGGAAACAACCGTACACAGAAATTGATTCAGTTTGTACAAACCTTCGTGCAATGCACACCATGGACAAACGGAGTGGATCCACATACCGTGGCTCTTGGAGGTAGTAATGGACATATAAGGGTACATAGAATTGGTTTCACAGAGGTTTGATCAATAAAATTAGGAAATTATAGGTGTAAAGTTGACCAACCTCATGCGCACTACTATTGGGTTCGACTGGATAAAGGATCAGATCAGGGCTTGTGCCGACCACCAAATTGATTGGGGCTACTCGAGGGCTTACTGGGGTCAAATAAAGGGATGTTAGGGTAGCAATGGAGGTAGTGGTGGCGCTAGAAGTTGTCAGTAATGGGTGGTTTGGGCAGCTAGGGTTAAGGGGGTTGGCGACTTGGACTGTTGGGTATGTTGTCGGGTTTTAGGGGGTATAGGAAGGTGGCGGCCTGGTTATATGCAACTATATATATGATTTGGTACTTAAAGGGTCAAGGTTTGAGGGAGTATGGGTTTGGTGGCCCAAATCATAAGATACATATGGGTGCATCTCTAAAAGGTTTGATTGGGCTCTATATTAGGTAAGTGTGTCTTGTGGATTTAAAAATAGACTTAAATCTACCATGGTTGTATCATAATGAATAAAAATCAATCTAAAATCATCATATTAGGTTAGGATGACCTAGAATAGGCTCTATCATAACTTGTTGAGCTAGGTTTGGGTCAATGCAGCTATCGATCAAATTGGGTTTCAAAACCTATTAAATGTATCTTGCGTGACTTTTGTATATAAGTAACACATGGAAACTCGATTGAGTGGGACACTAGTGGTATATGTATACTAGACTCAAAATAGGTCAAGACCATATAATGGGTTGAAAGATTTGAGTCAAGATTTTGTCTCCAATTTAAATTGGAACGGACAATGGTTGCATGGTAGGTTCTAAAAATAAGATATTTGAATCGAAAGTTGTATAATAAAAATATAGTATAAGAGAATGAGTTTGAGTGTGACATGATAGTCATGAATGAAGGTGGACTCGCCTAGATCAAGCTGTGAACTTTGTTTTGAGAAAATGGCATTTGTTGTGCTCATAAAATCAAAGCTACAAAAAGGGTATTTAATGATAAAAATAATAGTGAGAAAATATTTATTTATAAATAATTTAAATAAAATTAAATAAAACCTAGAAAATTCAGATGGCTTACAGTTTCTTACCTCTATCCTTGACAGCCCATATGTGCGAACATTATCCCAAATTGCATGTTTAGCTAGTTCGTCTTAGTTGTACCCATGTGATCTTGTGGAGCGTGTTTATACTTACTGATTTTCTTTCAGAATGTTTATATATATCTTACTATGTCCCTCTGAGGACTTGGTTGTATTTCAAGCTAAGGTGATGGTGTTAGCCCACTTCTCGATTTTTTTATTTGATTATGATTTATTTTTATGGTCATTAGGAGTCGTACATAATCTCATAAGGAAGCTATAATCATATAATGATCATTTAGACCTTAGTAAGCATTGTTTAGCTATTTTATATCTTAGTATAATTTTTAGATATTTTTAGATATTTATTTTATTCAATTTTATATATTTTAAAGGCTTCCATTATTTATTATGAGGCCATTTGGGGATAATTTGAGGTAAAGTATTTTTAATTATATTTTAGAAGGTTAAATATATTTTCTATAATTTTGACAATTTTTATGGAATTATTTTGATAATTTTAATATTGGAAAACCTATTTTCTAGGACCTCTAGAATTTATTGTGCTAGCATATGAGCAAATGTTGACCCAAAATATTTTTCTAGGGTTCAATATATAATTTTATATTTTTTGGAATTTTTTCATATTTTTCTGGCTATTTTTAATATTTATTATGAGTTTCTGTAATTAAAACTGCTTTAAAAACTAATTTCTGGTTAATTAATTACACAGTCAGCACTGCATACCTACATGTCAGCCGCACAACGCTGACAGTGGGGCCTGCCTGCCAGTCAGCGGGTGTTGACTGTACCCACCTTTATGTATATATATTTTTTTGCGAAAATCAGAAAACCATAATTATTTCATGGCCGACTTTGAGTTTTAGTCTCTTTGAGACCCCCCGACTTCCCGAGACGATTGTCGTCAACTTCGACCTTGGATTCGCGTGCCATTTTTTCTTGGATTCGCCTCGAGGTAAACTTTCTGAATATATAATTTATTTTCATATAATTTGTCCCTAAATTTCTGGAGAATTCGTAGAGTGTTGGTTGTCCAAAACTTGACACATTTTGGTGTTTTCGAGATTTCGGGAGGATCGAAAATCAAAATCAAGAACCGTTTGAAGTTACGGAAAGCGAACACAAAGCTCTACGACATATATTTTTCCCAAAAATTAATTTGTTCATCTAGTATTTTAGTTATTCTGTTGAACTCAGAATTGATCGGTTAATCACCATTTTGGTCACGATTAGCCATAACGACGATATCTTTTAACCAAAGCGTGATTTCATGGCACGGTTGATTCCAGCACACTCATGGCACTAGATAGTCAACAGCACATCTCGATTTGCATGTTATAGTTTTTAAAATTGGAAATATGACTTTTGATGACGAAACTTGCATGTTTAGATTATATTCAGATTATTATTAGGTTAAATTAGGTTTTTAAGTAATTTATTCCAGAATTAACTATTATTAGATTAGTTAACCCATTAGCAACTTATTCCATGAATTTAGAACTAGAACCTTATAATTGACTTGTGGTTTTCATGCATGGTTCGTGGTACGATATATATTATTGGTTGAAAGCTTCTAGATTGGCAATTGTAAGCCCCCTAAAATTTTGGGTTTATTTTAAATTTTCTAAATGAACAATTTTCAATAAATATTATTATTTAATTACTTTTGATCATTAAATGTACTTTTTTGTGACTTTGACTTCTGGAGCGTCAAAGATACCAATATCTGGAAACTCTCTTTAGGAGTTTTATAGTAGACAAGATTATCTTCGTTTTGATATATCATGTCCCACTTAAACTAGTTCCCTTGTACTCTTTTTTCTTCACACAACTTTTGGGTTAATTTAGGCCAATTAATTATCCACCATAGAATGCGACCTGACTACCAATTTAATTTCGGGACCCGACATCGATCTAACCTAGTCGACCCAACATATGGACCTGGCCCACATGAAGCCTACTACCCACATGATGCTTGTGTCCTATTTAGTTTAGCCCCCACATGCTACTTATTTATTCGCGTCCATAAATGACTAAATTAATCTATTTATTTCGTCAAACCCGATTTTGACCCGACCCGGCTCAACCGAACCCAAACCCAAGCTCCATGTTATCCCCTTATGAACACCCCACACAATTCCTCTTTTTCCCTAGTTTAAAATATTTCTCTCTTTTATTTAATAAATATCTGTCACTCTTTTTCCAAATAATATATATATATACATATAATACTCTCTCTCTCTCTCTCTCTCTCTCTCTCTCTCTCTCTCTCTCTCTCTCTCTCTTTTATTACTCACACACACACACAACCCCCTCACCCTCCTTTACAGCACACATCCCCCCTCTCTAACCGACCTCTTTCTCTCTCCTCTCTCAAATATCTCTCTCTATTCTCACTCTCTCTCTCTCTCTCTCTCCTCTCTCTCTCTCTCTCTCTCTCTCTTTCTATATAGAATATATATACACACACACACACAAATCTCTCTCAAACCTACACACATATAAACCCCCCCTCTCTCCACAGCCGACACCCCCCACCTTCCTCACCACAGCCACCTCCCTCCTTCCTCTTTTACTCCATCATCACCCTTACCCTCACCGACACCATCACCAACACCACTCTCACCACCACCATCACCATTATCATCATCAACACAATACCATCATCAACACCATCTCCACACCACCACCACACCATCACCACCACTACTCTGAGCACCACCCCTGTACGTCACCGCCTCCACGGCCACTGTCGCCGGCGACCGCTGCCGAAGTCGCGCACGTGCGCCAGCACGCAGTAGCAGTATGCGCAGCAGCCGCGCGTGCACGGCCACGTACGCTGCCGCCGCCGTCGTGCGCCGCCGCATGGCCGGCCCGCCACCACGATACTCTTTCCTGTCCGACGTACCTGGGCGACCACCCCGGGTGTATCCCCGGCCTCCCCGATGTGTGAAACACATGATTCGTGCGTTTAGCACGAGATCCCGTCGGTGCGCACGAGTTTTGAACTCAGAATTCGTGTTTCAACGCTGTGACTTCGCGCACGTTTTTCGAGAAATTTGACCACTGGATCGACGAACTCTTTGCTCCGTCATCATTTTGGTATATAGTTCTTCACTCCCCTCAAGTTTTGTCCGTTAATTTTGTCGTTTGATACATCAAAACCGGCCGCCAAGTTGACCGTTTAAATTGTACTATTTTTGGACAGTTTTGTGGAGCCGACTTCGTCAAGTCGTAACTCAGCCGTCGCAGCTCCATTTGGCGTGCCACCAGTTCTTGTGTGTAGCTGGTATAACCCTCTTCCTTTCCCTTAAGTTTTGTTTCATTGTGAGCACGTTTGGTTGGTCGAATTTGATGCCAAAGTTGGTCGTCCGAATTCTTAATTTTGTACTTGTAAAATTCCATTTTTGAACCTAGGACTCCGAATTCAATTTCTGACACCACCAGTAGACTCATGGCATCGTTCTGGCATGATTTTATATAAATTTTGTTTAGATTTGGAGGACGTGGGTCCTGGCATGCATTTTGGTGCAAAGTGGGCCCCACAGTCCGAGTCAACGGATTATTTTGAGATCGGCTCATCGGAATCTAATTCCGAATATATCGTTGAGTTCGTATCGTCATTCTGGACTCGTTGACATATAATTTGCTGAGTTTTGAGGACATTGGCTTCGGCACGCATTTTCGTACAAATTGGATTCTAAATGTCCGGGTCAACGTGTCATTTTGAGATCGGCTCATCGGAATCCAGTTCCGGATATACCGTTGAGTTCGTATCGTTATTCTGGACTCGGTGACATATACTTTGTTAGATTTAGTAGACTTTGGCTTCGACACGCATTTCTGTACAAATCAGATACCAATATCCAGGTCAACGGACTATTTTGTGATCGGATCATCGGAATCCCATTTCGGACATACCGTTGGGTTCGTATCATCATTCTGGATTCGTGGATATATAATTTGCTAGGTTTTGTAGACTTCTATCCTGACACATTTTTCGGTACAAAGTGTGTCCAACGGCGGACATCATTTTGACCCAAAATTACCATTTTGTTCCTGTGTCCAAATTGGACTTATGGGTAGGCTACCCTAGCTAATTTCACCATTCTGGACACGTTGGTGTTATTTGTTTTGTCATCCGATGATATCTGTAGATTGTTGCTTATGTATCATCTTTAAATTATAATTAATTATTAATATTATTATATATATTTATATGCTTGGTTTTTGTAAAACTCTAAAGTGATCCTTGTGCTTCTAAGGACCCTAGTGTTGGTTTAGATATAGTATCACCCCACATTGGACTTTTATGCTAAGTTACCGCTTAGCTAGTGTCCAGTTAGGAGTCGTGTCACACCACTAGTGTAAAATCTTGAACATAGTTTAGAGACTGAGATTGTGTATCATTTTGACAGGACATCGAACATCTATATCTTCATACTCGTATTCTTGCCTTGTTCGAGGCGAGTATCCCTACAAACTCTATTTTACTGTATATGATAATGAATTGCGTATGAACCATGTTAATACAGTGATTTAAACTGAAAACCATATCTTACAGGTTTCTATATATCTAGCGTATGCTTCACATGCTTTAATTATACTGCTCTCAGGATCTTTAACATACTTTAATTATACTACACTCAGGACCCTCCACATGTTTTATACTGCTCTCAGTGCCTACCATGCTTATACTGCTTCCGGTATCTTTCACATGTTTTAAACTGTTCTCGTATCTCTCACATGTTAGAATCTGGGTTATGGAGAAACTGTTAGTAGAGTACGTGATCATGCCCCCTTCTCCGTATGTATTTATCGTGCACTGTTACATTCTATATGCAACTTTGTCATATGTCTGATCCCGCATTTGTGTGTGGATATACACTGATGCCGTTAAGTGTACGTATGTACACTTCAGAAAATTGATGTGTACCATTGTACATGCTATTTACCTATTGACTGATCATGTACATGCTACAGTTTTAAACTTTAAAACAAACATATATTGCCATGATGAAATGTATCCTTTACATGATAGATTTGTGATATGACATGATTGTGATACGACATGAGATATGACACGATTCTTATTTACTACATCTCTTTTCATTCCATGCTCAGTATGTTTAGTTTGTAGAATCAGTACTTGCTCCCGTCCTGACAGGATAACGTTGTAGGCATACTTTCGAAGGAAGATTTGCTCTGTGATCTTTTATATGGACCCACTACAGAGGACCAGGTCATTGCTCCCGAGGAAGTCCCCGCAGGGATCGCTTGGTAGTCTTCACTACAACAGAAATACCTTTTAATGATGGCTAAAAATCATCATTAATGACAAACAATGACGCTTTTTTTCCAAAGAAAGCATGATGAAAACGGGTGTTATAAATGTTTTTTAAAAGCGTCATAAAATAAACGTCATGAATATGATGAGTTTCTGCTACACTTATTTTCAGCGTAGTTTGAAAGCGTTATGAATAGATAATCTCTATAGACTCAATTCAGCACATTTATAACGCTCAATTCTGCACATTTATATATTACTTTCCAAAAAATTATAGATCAATGCTCAATGTTGCTCAATTCAATTTCAAAACATTCATTTTGAACCATATTCACAAGAAAACATCTAAATGTCATAGAGTACTATTTAATCCATTTACAAATATATACATAATATATATCACCATCTTCATTACATTTTTTCAAAATAGGACATCGAAATACATATATTTACAACTACTACTAGTAAGTAGACCCTCAAAACTATTAGTACATTGGCTTCAACTTTGAGCACATCAAAACTGTCGGCATCACGTAGCAAAACCCTGAAAAAGATAAAAAAAAATATTACCAAAAGACCACCTCATGTCTTAAGAGTTGGTACCAAGTTTCCAACAAGAAACTAGCAATTGAGGATCATGTAATAAAATACTTTCATATACCTTGAATCTAAAATTAAATCGACATAAAAGAAACAAGGGGTAAAAAGCATTAAAATACCTACCTGTAGTAATAAAAATAACAGGTTTGTTGGGGTCTTAAACCTGCACAAATAAAGAAGAACATGTGACTGATTTACCACAAAAGGTCTTACCTTAAATTTTGTTGGGGGTCTAAATAGTTCGGGTCTTATGGCTGATCCTAAAGACGAAAATGTCGAACTTGGACTCGGGCATTTTCTTTCCTGAATAGTGAATAGTTAATATCTTCTTACGAAAATGGTTGATGCAATGGTAATTCATGTGATGTTGAGTAATCTGAATTGTTTAAGAAATACAATGCTTCATCCATGCTTTTTGAAATTTTACTACCTCAGAGATGTATATATCTCTTCATTATAATCATCAGCTAAGCAAAAAAGTAGAATTTAGTTTGCACTCCAGAATTATAACCAATAAAATTGCCACCTTTGAAACCGCAGTATCTGAATCGATATAGGACCCTTCTAAATTGGCAGTTTTCAGGGGTGGGGGGTTAGCAGTTTAATTAGTTTGTTTCGGCTCAGAATGTTACTTCCTATTTCTTTAGGCTCAGAATGTTAAGGAAAGAAAACAAAATAAATCTCCAAAACAACCATGGACTAAAGTTTAACTATTTTAAGAACAAAGAATAAAAACAAACAACTTCCTTTTAAGATGCCCTAGACTTACCACTCCCCTCGGCCACAACATCTCAGTAATTTACGACAACTTATTACAATAATTTTAATAATATGAGCACAGAAGAAAGATGAAGATGAGTTACATTGGTTCAGCTTCGTTTACCTTTTGTTGAACGAAGCTGAGCTTCTTTTTCCTGAACATAGTTTATTGGCTTGATCTGTATGTAAAATAATGGAAGTTAGTAATAATATTAGAAGTACAGAATCCACAATTACAAGACAACTGGTACCAAATAGGCAAACATGCATGCACTATAAAAATTTATGGCTAATTGCAAAATTAAGTACAATAATACAGTCAAAGAAGTAGATAACAATCAATTTGTAACATAATGACAATCAAACTCAGATTAGTCAAGCTTTCTTAGCATGTGTCTAATACCAACATTATGTGCCAAAACGAACAAAATATATAATATAGTGCCAAGTATCAGAAAAAAATGTGCGAAAATATTTGCAGGCACGATAGCAAATATTATGTTCACATTATTTTCCTCCTTTCGGACTTAAACTAGAAACTAAACCTTGATCGGAACAACATTACCAACTATTTTATTAGATACAATACAACAAATGACATATTTTTTTTATCATCTAACTGTCGATTATTGCACAGCTTCCCAATCAAACATGCAATGAACAATGTAAGCTGATTCCTTTTGTTCTTGGATGTGCATATAACAGAGCATCTTGAATAAATCAATCTCTTATACTAGAAGCTAAGAATATCTCCTTTATCGACGCATGACCTCCTAAACAATTTTGAAACCTCACTTGGACGACGAACCAAGGAATCTGGACCTATCTTCACCTTGCCTTGCAAGGAATCTGGACCTATCTTGCAACAAAATCATCGCAATCCTTTCGAAAGTGGTAAGTCTAGAGCACCTGGGAATTTCAAAATTAGGGTTCAGAGATTTTAGGGGTTTTCTAGGGTTAGGGTTTGGTGAGACGTACTTTTGGGCGCTCGAGAGTGATGGGACGGAACTTCTGGGCGAAGCTGTCCGCGAAGAGGACGGCCTGGAGAGTGGTTCGGGCGAGTTCGTCAGGGTCATCGGAGTTGGCACGGCCGCCGCCGCCTTTCTTTGCACCATTGGAGCCGCCGATGGAGCCGGAAGAGAGAGGGAGTGGACTAGGGGTTTACGTACGAAGCGGTCTGAGCTGAGATATTTGTGGTTCGGGTTAGGGTTTTGGAGTTGGGGGGAAAGGAATGAGAAGAAGAGGAGGAGAAGGAGAAGACCAGAATGGGGGAGAGAAAAAAATTTGATGAAGCGCGGGCTGTTCTCAGCATTTTGCCCAAAAAATTGAACTTAAAAATATTACAAGTTTTCCACTGCTCTAAAATATTAATAACGTTTTATTTTATAAACGTTATAAAAAGTCCAAAATTAGCCCAAACCGTCATAAAAAAAAGGCATTTCGAACTTTCATAACGCTTTTTTATCAGCCGTCATGAAATCCACTTATCAAGCATCATTAATAGGTCTTTTTGTTGTAGTGCTTGCTTAGATTCTTTTTGGCTTAGTTATTGAACTGTTTAGACTATATCTTGTAGTCACTGGACTTTGTCTCCAATTTGATACTTTGGAAGTGTATTATTAAGATTGTACTTATTTTACTTTCGCTTATAGATGCTGTGTTGCGATGAACCTTTTAAATGTCATATTAGAACCGTTAGCAGCTTAGATCCTTTATTGTCTATACTTAGAACAGCTTACTACGCTTTAACCAAGCGTAGGCTGGACATGGCTCGGCCCGGCCCAACAATTTGGGTAGCGGGTCGTGACATATTTTTAGTGGTGGCCCATGCAGGTCAAGACTTAAGTTGTTTGGTTACGTTATTGTACCAAGCATACCTGCAATCAGGATCTTAGGACAACTTGTTAACACTAGGGACAACATTTAGAACACCTAGAGGATTTCTAGGATTACAACATAGAAAAACTCATCACAGCATATGACCGTTAACTAATATTTAGTCTTTTGTTTAAAATTTGGTAGATTATAATTTTGAACAAGATAGTACCCTTGGGATGACCCCTGAGGATCTCACTCTAATCTTACCTAGAAATCTGTTTCCACTTGTTTCTATTTGATCTTCCTCAATTCATTGTTGAAGTTGATTTTTGATTTTCCTTATTGACTTTGATCTTGCATCATGATAAATTTTGTGGATTGAATTGTGATATATCCTGATAAGGTAAATGTCTGCTTTATTTATGGAGTTTAGAATTTATTACAGCCATATTAGCTGGTATGACAAAAACATAGGGCCTGATTTTGGGTATACTTATCTTAGTTATGGAATTTAGATTTTTTTTCGCAGCCATACCGGTTGGCGTGGCGAGAATTCTAGATAACATGATTTTAGGGTGTATACCTTAGTTATGACTCTATCATTTATTGCATCTAAGCTTACTGGTGTGGCAAAAATTCTGGCAACATGATTTCAGGAAGACGTGTATGGTTATCAGATCATATCTCAACTTGGTTCGCTTCGTTATTACCAAATGAGCAAGAATAAATTCTTATTATCATTCTTTTCCGTCTTGATTAACTCTGTTCTACCTACATCCACAACTAGGATTATAGGTTCTCTAGGACTCTCCATCAGGATTGCTTTCATGTTATCTATTGGACATAATTATTTTTGTGTTCCATCTTTCCTATGACTTGACTAAACTCTTCTTCGTTAACCTCTTGGATAATTCTTCTTGTCCTTCTCGATAATTGTTGGAAATGCCTTATAAATTGATCCAAGGAAGGTTTGAGAAAGTAGATTTTAACCTTGTCTTACGGAATCGAGAGTTTTGCAGCCAGAGAAATACTGGCGAGACAGAACTTTAGATGACGGTATCATGGTTACCTATGTTTCACAGATCTTACTTAAACCATACCCTGTGTATTTGATTAATATTTTATGGACTTAGCCAAGATAAGTTCAAGAACCTGTATTATCTGTTGTGCACTGCAGCCATCCGTCGTATTACGGAACAAAGAAGTTATTTCAGCCAGATGCACACTGACTTGACAATAACTTCACGTGACCTAATCGCGGAGGTATATGGTTCTCGAGTTTTACCTCGACTACGTCCTATGCATCTCGTTGTCTTTGTACCATTCTTGGAGATATTCCGACAAACTTTTCTGTCTTGCTTGACCCTTTAACTTATTTGGATACTGTTATGGATTGCTCGACCCAGTCTTAGGCCTTGTTACCTTCTATTTGATAGACGACCGAAATAGCCAAACCTTGTTAACCGATTCTATAGTATAGCTATAAATGTTATTGTATAATTGTGATAAGTACTTTTCCTAGGGATTGGTTAGATTAAGCTTATAGGACAAGTATGGATGACTGACTATAGTAGACTTGGAAACCATTAAGAACGATTGTATTGATAGTATGACTTGATGATAGGCTATCTAAGATGGAATAATAAGATATTATATTGTTGTGACTATGGATTGAGGATTCGAATCCTGTATTTACAAATTGAGGATTTAGCATTTGTAGAATTTTGGTTGGTTACCTATAGCTAATTACATGTGATTAGAGGGTAGATCGATATGTGGAATGATATAGAATAAGTTAGAATGAGATATAATATTGCGTATGAGATTGGAAAGATATCAGTTAAAACGACAAGGAACAAGACAAAGACATATGTACGTTGGTAATTAATAAATCGGGAGTTTGAAATTGAGGATTTATATTCAGAGAGGTTATTAAGTAAAAAAGAAGAAGACTCTACGCCAAGGATAAGTATTGAACGTATAATTTCAAGGAGAAGCTGTAGAAAAAGATTGAAGACAAATAATACAAAGGGCCTGTGGACTGGTATAATAAGGATACTTAGGATATGATAAGGAAATCAAGTATTTACAATTGAGGTTGGAAATATGGTTGATGATTAAGCATTAATGGCTTATAAACATACCCAGAGAATGACCTATAGTTTAGGGTATACATCAATGTTCTATATTAGTATGGAAGATTCTAAAGGATACATGATGTAGTTTATGATAGAAGGACCTTTGTTGAACCTGAACCAAAAAGATTGTAAAGAGAAACAGAAGAGATGATCACAAGGGTAGCAGATTGAGTATCGTAGCCAGAGCAGCTACATGTTATAGTTTGACCTATTGGATGATTTTAAATTTCGAGGACGAAATTCTTGTAAGGTTGGTAGGATGTAAGCCCCCTGAATTTTAGGGTTTATTTTAAATTTTCTAGATGAATTATTTTCAATAAATATTATTATTTAATTACTTTTGATCATTAAATGTACTTTTCTGTGACTTTAACTTTTGAAGCGTCAGAGATACCAATCTCTGGAAACTCTCTTTAGGAGTTTTGTAGCAGACAAGATTATCTTCGTTATGATATATCATGTCCCACTTAAACTCGTTCCCTTGTACTATTTTTGCTTTATAAAACTTTTGGGTTAATTTAGGCCAATTAATTATCCACCGTAGAATGTGACCTGACTTCCAATTTAATTTAGGGACCCGACATCGATCCAACCTAGTCGACCCAACATATGGACCTGGCCCATATGAAGCCTACTATCCACATGACATTTGTGTCCCATTTAGTTTAGCCCCCATATGCTACTTATTTACCCGCGTCCATAAATGACTAAATTAATCTATTTATTTTGCCAAACCCGATTTTGACCCGACCCGGCTCAACCGAACCCAAACCCAAGCTCCATGTTATCCCCTTATGAACACCCCACACAATTTCTCTTTTTCCCTATTTTAAAATATCCCTCTCTTTTATTTAATAAATATCTTTCACTCTTTTTTCTAAATAATATATATATATATATATATATATATATATATATATATATATATATTATATATATATATATATATATATATATATATATATATATATATACATATAATATTTTCTCTCTCTCTCTTATTACTCACACACACACACAACCCCCTCACCCTCCTTTACAGCACACATCCTCCCCTCTCTAACCGACCTCTTTCTCTCTCCTCTCTCAAATATCTCTCTATTCTCACTCTCTCTCTCTCTCTCTCTTTCTATATAGAATACACACACACACACAAATCTCTCTCTCACCTACACACACATAAACCCTCCCTCTCTCCACAGCCGACACCCCCACCTTCCTCACCACAACCACCTCCCTCCTTCCTCCTTCACTCCATCATCACCCTCACCCTCACCGACACCATCATCAATACCACTCTCACAACGACCATCACCATTATCATCATCAACACAACACCATCATCAATACCATCTCCACACCACCACCACACCATCACCACCACTACTCCGAGCACCGCCCCCGTACGCTGCCGCCTCCACGGCCATTGCCGCCGATGACCACCGCCGCTGTCGCGTGCATGCGCCAGCACGCAGCAGCAGCAGTATGCACAGCAGCCGTGCGCGTACGACCACGCACGCTACCGCTGCCGCATGGCCGGCCTGCCACCACGACACTGTCCCCTGTCCGGTGCACCTGGGCGACCACCCCGGGTGTGTCCCCGGCCTCCCCGATGCGTGAACACACGATTCGTGCGTTTGGCACGAGATCCCGTCGGCGCGCGCGAGTTTTGAACTCAGAATTTGTGTTTCGTCGTTGCGACTTCGTGCACGTTTTTCGAGAAATCCGACCGTTGGATCGACAAACTCTTTGCTTCGTCACAATCTCGGTATATAGCTCTTCACTCCCCTCAAGTTTTGTCCGTTAATTTTGTTGTTTGATACATCAAAATCGGCCGCCAAGTTGACCATTTAAATTGTACAGTTTTTGGACAGTTTTGTGGAGCCGACTTCGTCGACTCGTAACTCCGCTGTCGTAGCTCCATTTGGCATGCCACCAGTTCCTGTGCGTAGCTGGTATAAACCTCTTCCTGCCCCTTAAGTATCATTTTATTGTGAGCATGTTTGATTGGTCGAATTCAACGCCAAAGTTGGTCGTCCGAATTCTTAATTTTGCGCTTGTAAAATTTTATTTTTGAACCCGGGACTTCGGATTCAATTTCTGACACCACCAGTAGACTCGTGGCGTCGTTCTGGTACAATTTTATATAAAGTTTTTTAGATTTGGAGGACGTGGGTCCTGGTACACATTTTGGTACAAAGCGGACCCCACAATCCGAGTCAACGGATCATTTTGAGATCGGCTCATCGAAATCCAATTTCAGATATATCGTTGAGTTCGTATCATCATTCTGGACTCATTGACATATAATTTACTGAGTTTTGAGGACATTGGTTCCGGCACGCATTTTCGTGCAAACCGGATTCCAAATATCCGGATCAACGTGTCATTTTGAGTTCGGTTCATCGGAATCCAGTTCCGGATATACCGTTGAGTTCGTATCGTTATTCTGGACTCATTGACATATACTTTGTTAGATTTAGTGTACTTTGGCTTTGACACGCATTTTCGTGCAAATCGGATACCAATATCCAGGTCAACGGACCATTTTGTGATCGGGTCATCGAAATTCCATTTCGGACATACCGTTGGGTTCGTATCATCATTCTGGATTCGTGGACATAATTTTCTAGGTTTTGTAGACTTCTATTCTGACACATTTTTCGGTGCTAAGTGTGTCCAACGGTGGACATTATTTTGACCTAAAATTACCATTTTGCCCCTGTGTCCAAATTGGACTTATGGGTCGGCTATCCTAGCTAATTTGACCATTCTGGACACGTTGGTGATATTTGTTTTGTCATCCGACGACATATGTAGATTGTTACTTATGTATCATCCTTAAACTATAATTAATTATTATTATTATTATTATTATATATATTTATATGCTTGGTTTTTGTAAAACTCTAAAGTGATCCTTGTGCTTCTAAGGACCCTAGTGTTGGTTTAGATATAGTATCACCCCACATTGGACTTTTATGCTAAGTCACCGCTTAGCTAGTGTCCAGATAGGAGTAGTATCACACCACTAGTGTAAAATCTTGAACATAGTTTAGAGACTGAGATTGTGTATCATTTTGACAGGACACCGGACATCTATATCTTCATACTCGTATTCTTGCCTTACTCGAGGCAAGTACCCCTACAAACTCTATTTTACTGCATATGATAATAAATTGCGTACGAACCATGTTAATACAGTGATTTAAACTGAAAACCATATCTTACAGGTTTCTATATATCTAGCGTATGCTTCACATGCTTTAATTATACTGCTCTCAAGATCTTTAACATGCTTTAATTATACTGCACTCAGGACCTTCCACATGTTTTATACTGCTCTCAGTGCCTACCATGCTTATACTGCTCCCGGTATCTTTTACATGTTTTAAACTGTTCTCGTATCTCTCACATGTTAGAATCTGGGTTATGGAGAAACTGTTAGTAGAGTACGTGATCATGCCCCCCTTCTCCGTATGTATTTACCGTGCACTATTACATTCTATATGCAACTTTGTCGTATGTCTGATCTCGCATTTGTGTATGGATATACACCGATGCCGTTAAGTGTACGTATGTACACTTCAGAAAATTGATATGTACCACTGTACATCCTATTTACCTATTGACCGATCACGTACATGCTACAGTTTTAAACTTTAAAACAAATATATATTGCCATGATGAAATGTATCCTTTACATGATAGATTTGTGATATGACATGATTGTGATACGACATGAGATATGACACGATTCTTGTTAACTACATCTCTTTTCATTCCATGCTCAGTATGTTTAGTTTGTAGAATCAGTACTTGCTTCCGTCCTGACAGGATAACGTTATAGGCATACTTTCGGAGGAAGATTTGCTCTGTGATCTATTCTATGGACCCACTATAGAGGACCAGGTCATTGCTCCCGAGGAAGTCCCCGTAGGGAACCTCGCTTGGTAGTCTTGCTTAGATTCTTTTTGGCTTAGTTATTGAACTGTTTAGACTATATCTTGTAGTCACTGGACTTTGTCTCCAGTTTGATACTTTGGAAGTATATTATTAAGTCTGTACTTATTTTACTTTCGCTTATAGATGTTGTATTGTGATGAACCTTTTAAATGTCATATTAGAACTGTTAGCAGCTTAGATCCTTTATTGTCTATACTTAGAATAGCTTACTATGCTTTAACCAAGCATAGGCTTGACATGGCTCGGTCCGGCCCAACAATTTGGACAGCGGGTCGTGACAGCAATCCCCTCATCCTTGACTTGTGACTATGGTTTATACAAGGATTCAGGCAAGTACAGTTTTGCATTTATGTTTTAGTTCATTATAACGTTTTCTCTATTGTTTTCTTGTTTGATATCCCGTTGAGACATTGCTTGATATTTTGTTGAGACACGATTGTGACACCGTAGTTATTGTACCCTTCTTAGTGTATCATTGACCATTATTGATTGTTAGAGAGTCGGAAGGGAAAATACTCGGTAAGTACGTGAACAAACCCATCTATTTTGATTGTGGATAGCTAAGTCATACACCCCACGTATGAGTTAGCTGTACCCTATTATTGTGGATAGCCATCGTATGATGTGCCATATTAGCCCAGCCGTTCACGTATTAAAAGGTATTTCACACACACATAGTTGTTCCTATTTTTTCTTTATCTAGTCTGTTATCTTGTTAGTTCATATCTTGTTAGTTCACATCTTGCTAGTTTACATTTTGCCAGTTCATATCTCGTTAGTTCATACCTTGCTAGTTTTATTCTGTTAGTTCATATCTTACTAATGCTAGTTCATATCATGTTAGTTCATCTCTTGCTAGTTCTTTATATACTCTTTGACATCATAACTTCTCGTTGTTCTAACTTATTTTGGACTAACAACATTAATTGCAATATGGTTGTACTCTGCTCCTTTCCTGACTGGATCGTTGTTATAAGTGAGGTTAACGTGCCTACTCTTGCGCTATGGACCATACGAGGGGGAGATAGAGACTCGAAGGTCAAACCATAGAAGACTAGTTAGTTGTGTGGTAGTTTTCTATAAATGTAAAAGCTTACATTCTTCTTCAAATGTAAAACTTCTATATTTTATAAAGTTGATTTAGTTGTTGTGAATGAGCAGTTAGCATTTATGAGCACTTTATTTATTGTGGGCTAGACAGCGTACTACTGCCAATATCGCGGTGTAGGCTGGGCTTAGACATGCACTCGTATCCCGAAAAGCGGGTACAGATCGTGACAAGTTTTTTTGGTGGCCCATACAGGTCGTTTTCGCAAAAGATTACGAACTTGTAGTAGTACTTAAGTTAGTCGTACTACTGCAAGTCTGCGACTAAAAAATTGCCCATTCACAATTAGGATTGATTTAATTTTAGAGAATGACTAGGACTATGAGTCACTTATTCAATTTGACCTTTGGGTGGTTAAGGTTGCTAATTAGGCAATGTGATTTAGCCAATGATTTATTGAATTCTAAACACTATTAGATATTTGATACGATGTTAGGATCAAAGGTGGGTAGACTATTCGTTTGGTAAGTTAGGCCTTCATAGAATCCAATTCCTAATTTTGATCATTTGTGCCATTTTATCTTATGCCTTCTCTAAACCTCGTTTTATTTTCAAAACTATTTTGCGATCGTTTTGTTTCCAAAACTGATACTTTTATTCAAGGACAGATACTTACATTTTCTTATCATGATCAACTTATTTGAATTTATAGAAGTTCCTTTGAAATTCTTAGGGATATAGTTGAAATAATTTTCGGTGACTTGCAATGGTAAGGCAGACGCGCACTGTCCCCTTTTATTTGAATTATTGATCCTGCAGGTTCACGGCAGCCAGCAGCGCACTGGCGTGACATGACCCCTAAGTTAAAATAATTTAAAGTAAGCGTAGGTTGTCAAATGTTACTAAAGCTATATCATAGTTGCATTATTTGATCCTTTGATTTATTATGTCAACATTGGATAAAGTTAATAGAGTGTTCGATACCATATTATATTTGGGTCATGATATCAAGGGTTACTGCAGTCAGATGTACATTGGCGGAGCATAAATTTTCAGTAAAGTGACTTTATGTATACATATGGTTTTTGAATATTATAAAGACTACATCATTTTGACATATGACTATTGATTTATTTCTTATCCTTTTACTTTGTTTCTTGAATATTTTTATCATATCCTTCTATTTTTGGAATGTTATTTGGCTCCTAGCAATCTTTAAAACCTATTTGATTTTCTTCTGCTAGATTCCTAATCTTATCTAGATGTTGATTCTTAATTATATCCTACGAAATTTCGAGGACAAAATTTTTCTAAGGTGGGTAGATTTGTAAGCCTACTTCCCGATTTTTTTTATTTTTTATTTTTATTTGATTATGATTTACTTTTATAGTCATTAGGAGTTGTACCTAAGCTCATAAGGGAGCTATAATCATATTATGGTCATTTGGACCTTAGTAAGCATTGTTTAGCTATTTTATAGCTTACTATAAATTTTAGATATTTTTAGATATTTATTTTATTTAGTTTTATATATTTTAAAGGCTTCCATTATTTATTATGAGGCCATTTAGGGATAATTTGAGGTAAAGTTTTTTTAATTATATTTTAGAAGGTTAAATATATTTTCTATAATTTTGACAATTTTTTTGGAATTATTTTGATAATTTAATATTGGAAAACCTATTTTCTAGGACCTCTAGAATTTATTGTTCTAGCATATGAGCAAATGTTGACCCCAAATATTTTTTCTAGGGTTCAATATGTCATTTTATATTTTCTGGAATTTTTCCATATTTTTTTGGCTATTTTTAATATTTATTATGAGTTTCTGTAATAAAAACTGCTTTAAAAACTAATTTTTGGTTAATTAATTACACAGTCATTACACAGTCAGTGCTGCAGACCCACATGTCAGCCGCACAGCGCTGATAGTGAGGCCTGCTTGCCAGTCAGCGGGAGCTGACTGTACCCAACTTTATATATATATATATATATATATATATATATATATATATATATATATATATATATATATATATATTTATATTTCGCGAAAATCAGGAAACCCTAATTATTTCGTGGCCGACTTTGAGTTTTAGTCTCTTGGAGACCCCCGACTTCCCGAGGCGATTACCGTCAACTCCGACCTTGGATTCACACGTCGTTTTTTTATTGGATTCGTCTCGAGGTAAACATTCTGAATATGTAATTTATTTTCGTATAGTTTGTTCCTAAATTTCTGGAGAATTCGTAGAGTGTTGGTTGTCCGAAACTTGACACGTTTTGGTATTTTCGAGATTCCGGGAGGACCGAAAATCAAAATCACGAACAGTTTGAAGTTTCGAAAAGCCAACACAGAGCTCTACGACATATATTTTTCCCAGAAATTAATTCGTTCATCTAGTATTTTAGTTATTCTGTTGAACTCAGAATTGATCGATTAATTACCGTTTTGGTCACGATTAGCCATAACGGCGATATCTTTTGACCAAAGCGTGATTTCGCGGCACGGTTGATTCTAGCGCACTCATAGCGCTGAAATCTACCAAATTGCATTTTTTAAATCTAGAGTTCACAACGTTTTCCTAGATAGTCAACGATATATCTCGATTTGCGTGCCATGGTTTCCAAAATTGGAAACATAATTTTTGATGACGAAACTTGTATTTTAGATTATATTCAGATTATTATTACGTTAAATTAGATTTTTAAGTAATTTATTCCAGAATTAACTGTTATTAGATTAGTTAACCCATTAGCCACATATTCCATAAATTTAGAACTGGAACCTTATAATTAACTTGTGGTTTTCGTGCATGGTTCATGGTACGATGTATATTATAGGATGAAAGCTTCCAAATTGGCAATACCTTCATTCTCGACTTGTGACTATGGTTTGTACAAGGATTCAGGCAAGTACAATATTGTATTTATGTTTTAGTTCATTATAACGTTTTCTCTATCGTTTCCTTGTTTGATATCCCATTGAGACATTGCTTGATATTTCGTTGAGACACGATTGTGACACCATTGTTATTGTACCCTTCTTAGTGTATCATTGACCGTTATTGATTGTTAGAGAGTCGGGAGGGGAAATACTCGGTAAGTACGTGAACAAACCCAACTATTTTGATTGTGGATAGCTAAGTCATACACCCCACGTATGAGTTAGCCGTACCCTATTATTATGGATAGCCATCGTATGATGTGCCAATTAGCCCAGCCGTTCACATATTAAAAGGTATTTCACACACACATAGTTGTTCCTATTTTTTCTTTATCTAGTCCATTATCTTGTTAGTTCATATCTTGTTAGTTCACATTTTGCTAGTTTATATTTTGCCAGTTCGTATCGTGTTAGTTCATACCTTGCTAGTTTCATTATGCTAGTTCATATCTTGCTAGTGCTAGTGCTAGTTCATATCATATTAGTTCATCTCTTGCTAGTTTTTTATATACTCTTTGCCATCATGGTTTCTTGTTGTTCTAACTTATTTTGGACTAACAACATTAATTGCAATATGGTTGTACTCTGCTCCTTTTCTGACTGGATCGTTGTTATAGGTGAGGTTGATGTGCCTACTCTTGCGCTATAGACCATACGAGGGGGAGATAAAGACTCGAAGGCCAAACCATAGAAGACTAGTTAGTTGTGTGGTAGTTTCCTATAAATGTAAAAGCTTACATTGTTCTTCAAATGTAAAACTTCTATATTTTGTAAAGTTAATTTAGTTGTTGTGAATGAGCAGTTAACATTTATAAGTACTTTATTTATTGTGGGCAAGACAGTGTATTACCGTCGATACTGCGACGTAGGCTGGGCTTGGACACACACTCGTATCCCGAAAAGCGGGTGCGGGTCATGACAGATGGGATCTTTCTCTTAGAGCATGGATAAGTAAACACTTTAGGATCAGTTCCATCCGAGGAGATAGAGGTCTACTCTGAGGAGTATTGTGAGTTACGGTAGGACTCCTTGTTGGGTTTTGAGTATCATTATCTAGTTCACCGATACTAGAACCCGATTATCCTTCTGTATTTTGTATATTATTTCAGTACATATTCATATTGGATCTATTCATTTCCTAATTTTATTTCCGTATATATATTTCAGTCTTTTACTTATCTATTGTGATTACGTTCTTGCTTTGTGTCATACCCCGGTTCTGTAGAATCGATCATTCTTGCTAGGACGTGATGTCGCATGAGCCTATGTTGCGCCCGCATAAGACAATTTTCTATAATGGACGATTACAGGCTAAGCGATAGGGTCGTCGCACAGAAGTTCCGAAGCAAAAGCATTGAATAAACAAAAAACACAAGTATTTGAACAAAATTAAGTCTTTTTATTGATAATAAAAATAAGATTACAAAGGCACGAAGCCAAGATCATAATCACTCATACTCACATTCTCTCTAGCTATAAGTTACTCTACTATCTTTCATCTCTCAATAAAACATAACAAGCCAGCGGATGCTTCAGAAGACGATGTACATACATTATGTCCCGTATAGATGAAGAATTCAATGCGCTTGCACGCCTCGAAGCACCAAGGAACTCCATGCCTCAGCACGTCCAAACGAGCTCTGTCCCAAGCGTGCTGATACCTGAACCTACACATGAAGACTAGTGGGGTATCAGTACACAACCGTACTAGTGAGTGAGTCCCTCGTCCACCCATATAAAAACCATCACAATATTTTAGTGAGTGCAAACTATTCTTTTGTGGTCTTTGTAATCTTACCTTAGAATCAGTTTTAAGACATAGACTCTTAGCCTATTCGTGTTACAATGACATGGTCATGCCATGAAATTCCTTCGTATAACATCATCGAGGGCGTGCCTTGCTACTCAGTGCATGTGCCAATATAAGCCCATTTGTGTTTCAATGTCGAGGTCGTGCCTCGAAACTCAGTATGACTTACCCATTCTTACCTTACGTTCTTTCATGCTTCAAACTCGATGACTCAATCCCAAACTTGTGGAACTTGTGTTAACGACTCAAACACGACACCACATCTCGTGCTGAAGCACTTGTCTCTGCTATAGCCAAATCTTAGGCTCTATAATTGTGTTGCATAACGTGCACCATTCCTTGACTCATTTGTTCTATGCATATACTTCTTGACTCAATCGACATCGTGCATGCAGATTGTCGCTCAGCACACTAATTCATCTATATAAAAGGTCACTGGCATGACAAGCCATCTTGGACATAGCTAGAAGAGACGATGGGTCGATCAATGCAGGTAACTAGTCCTATGAAAAGTCCATCGAATTCCTGGATTTTTATCCATCCTCAGCTATACCACGTTTCATCCATGGCCGGATCGATCCTGCGGCCCCAGGTTGTCATCCGAAGAAAGATCGCACTTGTGCGTGTTTGCCATGAATTATAAAAGAACAGAACAATTATATCAGAGGACTGGACTTTTACTTTACAATACAAACTCGTTCGTACAAAGAAAGCCTAGAGACGAAAACCTAGGTACAGCAATCTAAGTACAATTGTTTATTTTAGATTCTGGGGGGTGACGATAGAGGCTCGGGAAAGCGACGGCAGCTCTGCCTTACTCCTTGGACGATCGGATGTAGCCTTGGCTCTGGTGAAGAAATGCTCTTGGATCGCATGAGACTCCACTAAATTGGAGCCGTATAAGCTCGAAAACACCAATCAGTTCTCCTTGTCCATATTTTTAACTTATTTCTTTTGTCCTCTTTTTAGTGAATTTTCTAGTTAATGCTGCGGGGGAACCTCTGGTGGGTCAGGCCCAATTTGCTATAGGAGTCCGGCTTGACCAACTAGTTCGGCAGGTGGTAGAACAACTGCCCAAGAACGAGCCTGAGGAAAGGATGACTCTTATCAAGAACCAGTCCTTTCGCTTTCTCTGTGCCATGCTGAACTCAGGGCGATTGGAGGGAAAGTACCTGAAGCCGGCGTTCTTCTTCGGGGACGCCCTGACTGTGAAGAACTCTCGGGTATTGGATATATCCGAGAATTAGAATTTTATTTTTGCCGGGAGGGCAATCCACATCCCCAGATAGAGCGTCATTTCCTATTGGTGTGGTTCAATATGTTGCCGGTGGACAGGAGGATGCAGGAATCCTTGACGCCGAGCCGGTCGGGAATGATTGTGGGTAACATCCACTACAATAAGCATATTAGATCAGCGTACGCGGGCGGGGAACCGGTCAGCTGCTCCGTGATGGGACTAGCCCCGGGTACCTTCTTAAATGCGCAAGGTCCCAATTTCTCATTCTCTCAAGCCGACACTTTTCTGAATCGACTTGCTCGGAAAGGGTCTTATCCCGTTGGCCGGCTCTCGCTTTTGAACTGGATACGCCCCATCCCTTCGTGGGCCAATTTCATCGGGTGGATTTTACAAGAATATGGGACTTTCCTGCGTGAGGTTGGTCTCTACCACGCCATCCGGGGTACATGTCACGGACTTCCCATCAATAAGGAGTTGTTCATGGCTCTCTTAGAGATGTACAACCAGCGGACGGGGACCTTCTTCGTGCCAGGAGGAGAGATGGGTCTCGCTCTTCATGAGATGCACGCCGTCTCTAGGCTGCCTTGGGGCAATGAAGTGTTTGAAGTATATACTCCGACGAACGAAGAGTTCGAAGATTTGGAGCAACGACATCCGGGTTTCGTTGTTGTCAATCAGGAGTTACTGTGTCATCACAGTTACTGTCAGCAAACGACCAAGAAGGATAGTAACTCGGAAGGAAACCTTCTGTATACTAGGGCTTGGCTCTTCCACCTTTTTCAGCAAGGTGCCTCAGGCCGGGTTACTCCCCGAAATCCTCTGACCCGAGAGCAAATACAGGATCTGGTGTTAACTGCCAAGAAGTCGAAGGCCTTGAGCGACACGTTTGGGAGTCAAACTGATTCCTTTGATTATTTTTATCAGGATATCCAGCCGCTGTCGAAGAAGACAATCCTGGCAGGGTTCTTGATGGTATGGCTACGAAATTACGTGGTTTCAGGAGGAGCTGGTTCTATTGAGAGGATCAGCCGAAATTTTATCCTTCCTGTCGTGAAGCTGTCCTTCGGGGGGTCAGGCTGGCTCTTCTTTCGGCCATGGTGTGCAGTATATACCGTGGCCTCTGTACTTTTTCATCCAAAGTTATTGTACGTGACACAGCGATGAACTTTGAACGAATCGAGTTGCCTTATCACTATCTGCTTGGGTGGCTGTTAATGCACCGCCGGTCTTTGATGAGACCTGGCCCAGAAGATGGCGTAACTGACGATGATGCTTTTATCTTCCAATACCGCCGGATGTCCTGGGAGTATAATACTATGCCCACCTGTCGGAGGGCGCTGGCGAAGGTGGATGGATATAACTTCTTCGTGTTTATTCCCCATTTTTCTGCTGAGGAGGTAGAAAGTAAACATGTTGATGGTACCGGGCCTCCTTTCCTCTTACCTGAGAGGATGCTTCTTTGGTTGCGTAACATCCGTCCCTCGTACTTAGTATATCGCAACCGTAATACCGTCTACCTGGAACCTTACTTACCCAGCCGGTTCTCCCGCCAGTTTGGGTACAGCCAGCTGTTCCTAGAGAGTCCCAGCTCTTGCCTGGGCTTTGAAGGCAGTGTTCTGGATGGCATTAGAGCCTGGATCTATTATAATATTTCTCATACCTGTGCTAGTTTCTCGGTCCCTGACGCTGAGACGCAAGGAGAGATTTTGTATTTAGCGGCTCTCTACCACATCATTGCGAGCAAGTTTCCGATTAACTTTGACCCTCGTACCAGTTTTATTATTGGTACCGGCTTGGCGGAGAAGCCCCAGGGGTCGAAGAAGAGGAAGCATAGGTCGAACACGGTTCCTGTGTCGGACTCGGAGTCCACCACTGCGGATGAAGAAGATGGCGAGCAGGGTGCGGATGATTCTCTCCCTCCTCTAGACGAGGTGGCAGCGGAACAACCGCCCATTGCGTTCGATGAAATGGTGGCGGATCAGCCACCTGATGTGCCTAGCCTTTCACGTAAGCGGAGCAGGAGTGAGTCTGCCGATATCGACATGACTTATTCCATGAAACGAGCTGCTGTCAGATCCCGTCGGCTACTTATCGAGGATGCTGACATCGATTCTGAGGTGACTCGAATTATAGTCGTCTTCTCCTTCATTTTCCTGTACTATGGCCTAATCATTTTCTTTTACTCTTGTAGGCGTCAGAGGAGTCGGTTTCTCGAGAACCGGCCGCTGAGGTCAATCCGGCCCTGACCACTTTGGTCAATGACATGTGTACCGCTATTATTTCTGATGGGGTTCTTCCGGAGGCGGCCGAGGAGTCCCACCTTACTGAGGACTCAACCTATGGGGACGGGGGCTCTACTGTACCTGTCCCTGAGACAGTTGAATTTCAACGGGGTGACGCTGAACTGGCTGGATCCCTTTCAGGGGTGGCTGGGGCAGAAGAACCAGCTGAATTTAACTTGGAGGTCGCGGGTGAGGAGACCACGGCAGCTGCGAGCGAGCTGCAGCCTCCCTGCTCCTTCTCTGGTAAGATAAGCCAAATCTTAACTTGTGAGGAGGCCAATCTGCTCTATCATCACATCCTTCGGGTTAGACTGATTGATGGTTGCTCTGGACATACAGGTCCTGCCTCTTCAGTGCCGATGATGGACATTTTTGAGACAGGCTCTGCCGAAGGGGAACTGGCAAAGAGAAGCGTACCCCTCCCCTTCTGGCTCGTCTTGAGGGGCCTCCCGCTGGCTCGAGTTCGGGAAGTCAGGTGGCGGCACAGCCGGGACAGGGGACAATGGTCCTTGCGTCCTCTTCTTCTCAGGCGGCTCCGAGAGTCGACCTCTCTGCCCTGCCGAGTGTTCAGACTCTTTGGGTGGCGGAGGAGGAGTTAGCCGCTATCCGCGCATCTTTTCGCTCGGAATTTGTCTCCCTGGTAGCAAGTTCTAGCGCGCCTCGTTCGACGTTGCCGGCCACGCTTCCTTTGACGCCGTCCTCTATGGAGGTTCTGGACGAAGCGTCACAGGACGTGGTTGACAGCTTCTATCGCCACTTGAAGAGAGGGGTAGCGGCTGCTGTGGAACGAGGGACCTCTATTGCCTTGGCCCAACAATGCGCCCAGGGTCATATTGATATTCTTAAGACTCTTCCCGGTGGGGCGGGGGTAGCTGCACTTCTGGAGGCAAAATTGCTGGAGGCTGATCAGCTGGTGGCCCAGCTTCAGGTGCTGCGGCAAGCTGATCTGTCTGCTGCTATAGATCAGGAGCGCGGTTTCCTCACAGGTGCTATAGAGAAGTTAAGGGCTGCTCGGGATAAGACCAAGCCGGTCATACTGAAGGACCTCCGCGATCTGTCTGATCGATATGATCAGTTGAGCCGCGAGAGTGAAGATGTTATGGCTCGGAAAGCGACTGCCTCCCGTGGGGTCATTGACACGCGGGAGCAGATCCTTGAGCTTCAGAGGAAGTTAGCTTTCCTGGAGTCTGAGCTTGAGGCTGCCCGCACCGATAGGGGACTAATTATCCAGGAGGCTGACAGAGTTAATCGAGCTTCTGCTGGCCTGGAGCTTGCCCTGAAGAAGTTGGAGGACGGCTGGCGGGCACACATGGACTTGGATAATGCGAAGCGGTTGTCCCAGGAGGCCGAGCGCCGAGCTAAGCAGCGGCTCGAGCGGGGGACCGCCTTGGTGAAGAACCGTCTCCTGGAATTATGTACCGCCGAACCATAGACGGCTTTTTTCTTTCTTTTTGTTTTCGTTCTTTTCCTTTCTTTAAGTGGGACGTTGTTCCTAGAACATGTAGTACTTTTGCCTTCCAAATAAAAGAGTATGCTTTATTCTACCCTTTATTTGTACTGTTTGTTGTGCCTGTGGTGTTATGGTGGTGTTTGCCCTGCTTGGGGGGCTTGTTTGTGGACCTGTTACCATTGGCATACCTGGGTTTTAGGTACGGATAACAAGTTTGATGGGGGTACTTAGAACAATTCCACGGTAAGGTGGTTATGGACGTTCCGGGTATCGGGAGAAAGAATGCCATGGAGCAGCTGGGCTCCCGGGGCATGATGAGGAATGATGTGCATGTACTAGGAAACTTAGTACAGCATTTGTAGTCAGCAGAGGACATTTGTGGGCCTATTATCCTTGGCGTACCGTGGTTCAATATACGGATAATAAGACGAGAGAGAAAACCAATATACTTACTCAGAGGTAATGAGGACATGGCAAGTATGGGGGTTTTATCGCGGAGTCTTCCTACTCAGAGGTAATGAGGACATGGCAGGAGTGGACTCAACGGAGGATATTTGTGGTCAACAGAAGACATTTGTGGACCTATTATCTTTGGCGTACCCTGGAGTTTTTTTCCGGTACATATAATAAATCGAGAGAGAACCAACATATTTACTCAGAGGTAATGAGGACATGGCAAATATGAGGGTTTCTTCGATGGAGCCTTCATACTCAGAGTTAATGAGGACGTGGTAGGAGTGGGCTCCATGAAGGGGTACATAAAACGACTCAGAGATAATGAGGACATGGAAGTTCTATGTAGAGGAGTGATTTGTCTTTGGCGGAAGTAAAATGACTCAGAGGTAACATCGACGTGGTCATTTTGGAAATTTGTGGATCCGTTACCCTTTTGTGCACTGAGAGTGCGGGTAGTGGATCATGAGGGAGGAGCCTTTTCAGAAGAATAAGTTCAGAGGTATGGTCATACATGACTTACTATCTAAAAGAGTGACCGAAATATAAGTTCAGAGGCACCTGCGGGTACATAACTCAGCAATCTGGGATATTTGGAGGAAGAATGTGAGTTCAGCGGTACCAGCGGGTACATAACTCAACACTCTGGGATTTGGTGGATGTGATTTCAGCGGTTCCGGTGAGTACATAACTCAACACTCTGGAATTTGGTGAATGTGAGTTCAGTGGTACCGGCGGGTATATAACTCAATAATCTAGGATTTTGTGAATATGAGTTCAGCGGTACCGGTAGGTACATAACACAATAATCTGGGATTTGGAGAATATGAGTTCAGCGGTACCGGCGGGTACATAACTCAATAATCTAGGATTTGGAGAATGTCGCTTAGACATAATATTTCTTCAGGAACTTGCCGTTGACGGGCAACATGAGCAAGTCTCCATTTTGTTTTACGAGGCGGTAAGCACCGTTGGAGAATACAGCTTCAATGATAAATGGACCTTCCCATTTTGCCTGGAATTTGCCGGCGGTTTTATGAGTCACAACTATCGGCCTTCGAACTGCTAGAACGAGATTGCCCACTTGGAATGTTCTAATTTTAACCTTCTTGTTGAAGGCTCCGGAGATGCGTGCTTGGTATAGCTCGATTCGTTGTTGAGCTAATAGGTACTTTTTATCTAAGCCTCCAACTTTTGTAGCCGGCGACGGTAGTGATCGTCCGTCGTCAATTGGTAAGTGAGAGCAACACAGAGCGAGGGTATTTGAGTCTCCAACGGGAGAACTGCCTCACTCCCGTACACCAGGGAGAATGGTGTGTTCCCTGTGGCTGTTTGAACTGTAGTACGGTACGCCCATAAGCATTCACCAAGCTTCTCGTTTCAGTCGCATTTGTTGGATGATACGAACTTTTTGAGCAACTTGATGATGGTTTTGTTGAATGCTTCTGCCAACCCATTCGCTGCCGGATTGTATGACATTGAAGCAATATTCTGGATGCGGTGTTTATCGCAGAATCGATAGAAGTCGTGGCTTGCGAACTGCGGACCATTATCGTCGATGATCCTTCAGGATGATACTTATGGAAGAACCAGGATCAATGTGCATCCGGTCCACCTTTACGTCGCCGATGTATCCAGTGTAATATAACGGATGATCGTGCAGGTTGGTTTTGATGAGCATGTCTTGTGGAGTGAAGACAATGTTGGGCATCGCTCCTGTGCAAGCGTTGTCTTGGAGATCTGCAGGCGGGCTCTCTCTTGTGAGGTTGACTTGAGCCAGATATGCGTCGGTATTCTGGAGTGCATCGCTCAAAGCCGTGCAAACATCCTTGGAGAGTCTCAGAAGCTCGTATAATGACAATTTGGCCGGTGTGTTGGCCAATTGTGCCAAGATGTCAAAGTTGTAGGGCCTCTCTAGCCCATGAGGTGCCTCTTTTCGGAGGGATTTGTCAAAGCGAGTCCCCTTCGGCCTAGGCTTGTCGGTCGTCGGAGGTTGGAAAGGTCCCGGAGCATCAGCAGTAGCCGGCTGATGTTCTTCAGTCGAGTTATCTGGTGAAGGTTAGGATTGAGCACCTGACCGAGTGACGACAGCTGTGGCTTCTTCGACATCTACCGAAATTGTGCGGCAGGATCTGACCTTTCTACTCTCCTTCTTGCCAATAGGGAGTGGTGCGGACTGAGTTATTTCAGGTACCAAGTCCGGATGGACCCACATGACCTCCCCTCGTGACGTGGTAAGGGGTACTAGAACAGTAGCCTGATCTCGAGGAGGTGGAAGATTAGCAATCTCCATCGTCGCCCGCGGGATGGGTATCACACCGTCTTGAGTCTCTGTCGGAGGGAAGCTGCCAAACTGTACAAACACCATGTTGGCTGCCACGGTCACCTTCTCGAAATCAATGGCCAGAGCCTTCGAATCGATGAGATGTTGGATGTATCACTTTAGTTGGTAGCAGTCGTGTGTAGCATGGTGGACGTAGCGGTGGTAATGGCAGTACTTTGGGCTCTCCATTTCTGCCGACCGAGGTTCCCGTCTTGGTGGAGGGAGCTGAATTCTATCTCCTTGAATGAGCATGTCCAAGATGGGCTTGACATGGCCGTCATCGAAGGAGTAGGTCATTTGCGGCCATTGCTTGTCTGCCGGTTTTGACTCAGGTTTTTGGGCTGTGTCGGCCACCATAGCCTGCTTGCCCTTGTTGTCCCAATTGTTGGAGGAGTTACCACCATTGTTGTTGTTGGTATTAGGGCGCTTGCCCTTGTCCTCTCCCTCCGAGATGTGCGATCCCAGTTGGCGAGCTTTCTTCAACCTGTCTTCGATGCTAGTGGCACTGATGATAAACGTCTTCCAGTCCTTGAATTGACTTTCACCCATCCAGAGGCTGATTGTTGGAAGCAGCCTCTTTTGGCAAATTTCAATCAAGGAGGAATCCGGATTACCAGACGGCAACTTCATTGCGGTTTGGTGAAACCGCTCAATATAGTTCCTTGTTAGCTCTTTCTTCCCTTGAACGACATCCATGAGGGTGGACATTGTGATGTCATGTCCTACTTCGTAGAATCTTTCCAAGAACATGCGCTTGAAGCTGGCGAAGGAGTGGATGCAGTTGTCTGGCAGATTACGGTACCAGTCGAAGGCGACCCCTTACAATTCCCCGATGAATAATCGTGTAAGGATGGCATCGTCATGGGGCAGATGGTCGGTGGTGACCTCGAAGTAAGTGATGTACCGACTTGCGGAGGTCTTTCCATCATATGGATTGATGTAGAATAGTTTATACTTTGGTGGGAAGGGAACATCTCTCCACGCAGCGGGATACGGTTGTCGTATCCTGAGGTCTTGGCAGTTTTCTCGGGCATGGAACATGGCCCGGAGCTCCTGGACCTCTCTTCTTGCCTCCCTGGCTTCGTCTGCAGCGGTAGGAGCCGACATTTCAGGAGGATTATTGCCCGGGTTTGGTGCCGCTGAGTTCGAGTCCGTATTGACCGTGGGACCCAAGTTTGTTTGGCCAGACGTCCCTCCTTGCAGAGTAGGGAGGGCTGCTTTGATCTCGTCCATTGATTTGACCAAAGTGTGCAGTATGGCCTCCAGAGTGTCGATGCGTTGGCGATCACTTGGACCATCTTGTTCGTCGTTTGTCATGAATGTCGTTCTCATATGAGTAGAAGTGGAAGGGACGGTGGATGACGTGCCTTCCGAATCATACCCTTGTACCGAGAAGTCATCGGGGTATGTGGGAATGTTCTCCTCTGGTTCAAACTCAGAAGGAATAGTACCCCCAGCTTCCGAGTTTGCCTCGTCTTGAGAGTCGTGGACGTCCTCGGGGACGTCGGGATCTGCTGCATCTAATGGGAGAGCTGTTTCCCCCGGCTCGTCTCCTTGGAACATCGGATTATCGTGGATGTTCGGAGGAGTGCTACCCCCATTTCCAGCAACCCCCAGTGATGTGGATGATGAATCTTCCACTGTAGCAGATTTCGTCTTTGAACGGGTACCTTGGAAAACTCCGGTGGTGGGCAACCGTTTAGACGATAGTTTCTTAGTCACAGTAGTTGAAATCTTTGGGCTGGAAACGTTTATTTTCTTCCCACTTCTATCGAAGGGGATTTTCTGAGTAGATTTGTAGGAGACAACGGGAGGCGCCTCATCCTCTAAGCTCGGCTGTTGTAATCTTTGGAAGACGGACTACCGCTCTTCTCGTACCGTCGCGTTGTTGCAACAGCAGTTGACAATGACTTGGGTGCAGTGACGTCCGTGGGAGGACTCTTTGTACCCCGAGGCCTCTTCTCTTTCCTTGCGCTTGTGGAGGATAGCCTCACGCAAGTCAGATGGGTCTGGAACGACCATGTTTGTTCCCTGGGTTTTGGGAGACTTTTGGGAACCACTTTGTCCGTTTGCCGCCGGGGGCTGGACTCGAGTGGTTCTATACAACTTCCCATCAGAGGCCCGCATAACAGTATGTGGAGCGCTCGAATGGTCAGAGGTCGGGACAGCGGACTGAGCTCGCCAAGCTCGTACTGCCCTAGACTTCTTCACTCTAGTACGTGAGGGCACATAGTAGGAAGAGTCTAAGTGGTGCTGCAGAGAGTCAAACATATTTTCTCGGAAGCATGAGAGATCAGGACCATAGGAGAGGCGATCGAAGATTGAGCCGCGTGGAGCAGACAGCATGCGGCTGGAATCAACAGTCTTCATGCGGCTGGCAATCGTAGCCGCATGGGCTTTCTTCATGCGGTTGGAAGTTTCGGCCGTATGGACATCATGCATACGGCAGGCAATCTTGGCCGCATGAGTGTTCAGCCTGCGGCTAGTGCCTTTGTTCGGCTTCTTCCTGGAGCACACAGAATCACTCTTTGCCCCTGTAAGTCCAGTATCATAGTGCTTTCCTCTGCCGAACTTGGGGACAGCAGAGTCCTCTATGGCTTGAAGTGGAGCCGCATGAGAATTGCCTTCGCCGTCTTGGGCAGCAGAGAGTACTCCGTCCAGAGCTTGGGAAGGAGCAAATGATTTTGGCCTCCACTCCCTGTGAGCTTTCTTCGTACGGGTTCGCTTCTGGACCGGGCCAGCGCTCCCGTCGGAGAGCATTTCTTCAAACGCCTGTTGGTCGAAGCGGACGACCATCTTCTGTTGTGTGGAGCCAAGTTTGGCTGCATTCGATTGCGTCACCAACTTCTCAGCCGTGGAGAAGTTTGTCCCCAGCAAAGTCGCCATCGTGTTTGCCATGAATTATAAAGAACAGAACAATTATATCGGAGGACTGGACTTTTACTTCACAATACAAACTCGCTCGTACAAAGAAAGCCTAGAGACGAAAACCTAGGTACATCAATCTAAGTACAATTATTTATTTTAGATTCTGGGGGGTGACGATAGAGGCTCGGGAAAGCGATGGCAGCTCTGTCTTACTCCTTGGACGATCGGATGTAGCCTTGGCTCTTGTGAAGAAATGCTCTTGGACGTGTGGGGAGACTCCCTTGCGCCTTCAGTTGCTAGATCTCTGGATGTCTCTGTAGTGCTCTCTCTCTTTTTCTCTGCTCTTCTCTCCTGAATTCTCCCGCTCTCCTCAGGTCTCTCCTCTGTTTGCAAGGGAATGGCACCTTGCTATTTATAGGAGTGGGATGCGATCATTAGGGTTTACAATGATTGCCTCCTTGATAAGTCGACGGTTAAGGATCAATGAATCTGGGCCATTAATTCTGATTGTAGCAAATCTAGGTAATTAATGTGGATTGCATCAAATCTCTGTGGACAATAAATGTTGATTGCCATGAATATTTGTGATTTGTGATAGCCTGCTACGTGTCTAATTTACTTGATTCGATTTGATCTGGGCAATTATGACGATCGCAATAAATCTGATCAGGGAAGATAAGACTGCCACGTGTCTCAATTGTAGCGAAGAGTGCCACGTGTCTCAACTGGACCGTCCTGGCCGAGCCGCATATGGGGGGTCCTCTCAGCCGCATGAAACCTGCAGCCGCACGTGGATGGGCAGCCGCATGAGGATAGGCAGCCGCATACAGAGGGGCAGCCGCATGAAGGATGGGCAGCCGCATGTAGAGGGGCAGCCGCATGGGGATAGGCAGCCGCATGCAGATGGGCAGCCGCATGGGGATAGGGAGCCGCATGCAGATGGGCAGCCGCATGAAGTGAGCGGCCGCATGGAGTGGCTTCGGGACTTGTTGGATTTTGCTAGCTGTAAGGAGATTTTTTTCTCTTTTCCATGAACACGCCATCATGTCAGTCATTATTGCGTCTTTATGTCAGAACTGTCATGGCTGTTATTTGTCAGAGCAGCCGTCAGGGCATTAAATGTAGCCGAATGTAGAGAAGAACTGTTGAAGGTTGCGTGGCTTCTTTCTGAGCCGCATGGACTTCTGAGCCGTATGAGGATCCTGAGCCGCATGGGGACCTCTCTGTCGGAGCCGCATAGGTCTTTCTTTATTCTTTTCCATGCTTCTACAGTGCACAAGTTGTCCATGACCACACACCTACGAAAACATCTAGACTCACGTAAATGCATGGCCCAATTTATGGTACGACTCAAACCCTTGCATATCGTGCTCATAAACCATACTTTTTATACTTCGTTAGAGATTCCCAAATAAGGGACCGCCTCGGCAGTAAACGGTCACATGAACTTTCCATCTTTGAAACCCATAAAACGGCTACTGCATATCCTTCCTACTTAACTTGAACAAACATTTTCCTACCACCAATTCAAGTCATACTCTATATGACAAGTCTTTAAAACCATGGGAACGTGGCAATAAAACTGTGGGAACGTGCCTGCTATGTATAGCATTGAGACTGTGATAACGTGCCTGCTATGATTAGCATTGAGACCGTAGAAACGTGCCTGCTATGACGTTAAGTCGATAGCCCATGGTGTTACTTTGCTTAACTCCATACGTGTAGTCGAAAGACCGAGTGCCACTTTAAAAACCATCGTGGATTGATATCTAGGCAACAAGCTAACACTTCCAAGTTCTATACACATTTGACACAATGTGATTATTCTCTTAGCTATGTGGATTTATCTATTTTATTATCAAGCCTATTCAGTATAGTAAAAACTTACATTTATTAGTATGGAGGCTAAGCTGAGGCAATTTCACCGAAGTCATTCACCTAAACGAGGAGTTGCCTCGACCGAGTGGGACTTCGAGCAAGCCGTTGCATGGCTAAGTCCAAACGTCGTTGCGTTTTAATTCCTCCAGTTGAATTGAGCATAACGGGGCACTACACTTTGTCTCTGGATAAGATTAATTTACATGCCTGAGGATTATTGTTTGTGGACTGGAATTCACAGTTTTATAATGGAGTACGCTTCAGTGGGAGTAATATGACTGAAACTCTATGTAAATCATAGGCCAGGTTGCATGTTGTTTCCACGTATTTTGAGACATAAGAGTTAACATAACCCTTAAGTGACAAAAAATAACTTTAACAAAATGAATAAAAGTGTGAAATTGTAATATTAGTAAGAAAAAGCTAATGATACTTAAAACATAGGAGGGGTTTCCTCTAAGTTCCCTTTTTATATGTCTTCCACAAAAAAAAAATCTAATTTTGACCTTCCAAAAATTTAGTTATCTTGTATCTTTCCTCCAATCTTGTAGTCTCCTCCTATCATCTCGAAATCCCCTCATCTTGTTGGAGTGGATGGGGTTCCCAACCTATGTGGAGAAGACCCCGGAGTGCGACGAGCGCCATCTGTGTGTCAGAGAAGCTCGGGGAGGTGACGAGGCCATTCGGAGACGAAGAAGAAACTCGGGAGCCATGTTTTTTATATTCTGGAACAGGGGAGGCAGAATTCTGCCCGAATTCTGCCCCCATACAGAATTCTGCCCGAATTCTGCTTTTTGGTTCCAGAATGTTGTTGGTAGGTTCTGTTAGCCCGACACAGAGTTCTGGCCGAACTCTGTGTCGTCGGGGCTAAGCGGAAATTCAGGGTGATTTCTCACCGTTGGATCATATCTGATGGTCCAGATTTTGCTGCGGATTAGGGGAGTTAATATTAGGTTATTCCTAATCCTATTCATCGGAGAATATTGAAAAAAAGAGAAAGAAGGAGGCAAGAGTGACATTGCAACTTCGGGAGAGAAGACGGAGGATTGAAGGTCGTTTTTCGAAGGAGATCGCGTACGGGTAATCTCTACTCGTCGTTCTCGCTCTTCGTAGCCTTGTAATCATTGTTCTTACTTCTGAGTGTTGTGGGGATCCGATTTGGATCAGGAGGAGTTTGTAGAGGGTGTAATTCTTCTATTCCATTAGTAGAGGCTTCTCAGGGTTGGACTCCGATCGTCCCGTAGTTTTTTCCGCAAGGGTTTTCCACGTCAAAAATTCTCTGTGTCTGCGTGGATTGTTTTGTGTGGTTGTTTTTAGGTTCGTGCGTTGTATTGCTCGGTCCTCTCGCAGGTACTCTCCGGTTTGGGAAAAGGTTTCCGTGCTTCTTTCCCAACAGAGTGGTATCAGAGCCAGGTTCTGGAATTCAGAAGGGTGTCAGGAGTTGACAGAAACTAGAGAGGAGAGATGGACGCGAAGTCGGTGCGCATGGTAAACCTGAACGGCACCAACTATCACTATTGGCGGAGCAAGATAAAAGATTTACTGTTTGTCAAGAAGCTGTATCTGCCCGTGTTTGCATCCGAGAGGCCCAGTGATAAATCTGAAGAGGACTGGATATTCGAGCATATACAGGTGTGTGGGTACATACGGCAGTTTGTTGATGAGAACGTGTACAACCACGTTGCCAATATTGAGCACGCGAAGACGTTGTAGGATAAGCTAGAATCCTTGTATGCGAAGAAGACCGGGGTAAACAAATTGTTCATGATCCGAACGATGATGGGTCTGCGATACAAGGATGGGGCGTCTATTTCGGACCACTTGAGTGAGTTCCAGGGCGTGGTTGACCAGCTATCTTCTATGGGAGTCAAGTTTGACGACAAAGTTCAGGGACTGTGGCTGCTGTGTACTTTGCCAGACTCGTAGGAGACCGTACGAGTATCTATGATCGCTTCTGCTCCAGAGGGCGTGGTCAGTCTGGAGTTTGCCAAGAGCAGGGTGTTGAATGAAGAGATACGGAGACGTTCTCAGGGCACTTCATCCACATCCCACCACTCAGAGGCACTTGTTTCAGAGAGCCACGGAAGGAGCAAAAGCAGGGGTCCAGGTGGTGGCAGAGACAAGAGCAGGGGGAAGTCCAAGGGTCGTTACGAGGACTCAGAGTGTTACCATTGTGGTAAGAAGGGCCACATCAAGCAGAACTGTTTCGCTTAAAAGAGAGAGAAGAAGGGCGACAAGGGGAAGCAAGAAGAGAACACTACAGCGGCGGCCTCGATGCATGGAGGCGATGTGATCGTCGTAGGTGATGAGGTCATTACTAACCTCGCCTGCGATGACAATTCTTGGCTGGTGGACTCGGGAGCTTCAGCACATGTATCTCACAACAGGGCACTATTTGCCACTTACACAACAGGCGACTGTGGAGTGTTGAAGATGGGCAATAGAGATGTGTCGAAGGCAGTTGCCGTTAGAGATGTGCATCTGAGAACGAAGACGGGTGCGGTTCTTGTTCTCAAGGATGTTCGTCATGTCCCTGATATCCATTTCAACCTGGTGTCGGTTGGAAGGTTGGATGACGAGGGATTCTTCAGTCTCTTCGGGAACAGTCAGTGGAAGCTTTCCAGAGGTTCGATGGTGATTGCCAGAGGAAGCAAGAAGTCCGATCTCTACTATATGGAGGGGAGCGCACAGGGGGCACAGGAGGTTAACGCAGTCAGTGATGCGTCTACCGAGTTGTGGCACAGACGGCTCGGCCATATCAGCGAGAAGGGGATGAGCTACTTGGTGAACAGGAAAGTGATTCCAGGGCTCAAGTCTACAAAGTTGGAGAAGTGCACGCACTGTTTAGCTGGGAAGCAAAATAGGGTGTCTTTCCAAAGTCACCCAAGTTTAAGGAAGCCGGCGTTGCTCGAGTTGATTCACTCGGATGTCTGCGGTCCTATGAAGGTAAGATCTATTGGTGGTGCTTCTTACTTTGTAACTTTTATTGATGACTGTTCCAGGAAGGTTTGGGTCTATGCCTTAAAGACCAAGGATCAGGTGCTGCCTACTTTCAAAGAGTTTCAGGCCTCTGTTGAAAGAGAGACGGGCAAGAAGTTATTATGTGTTCGGTCCGACAATGGCGACGAATACATTGGTCCCTTTGATGCGTATTGCAGAGAGCAAGGGATACGACACCAGAAGACTCCGCCCAAGACACCTCAGCTCAATGGTGTAGCGGAGCGCATGAACAGGACACTGATGGAGAGGGTGCGGTGTTTGCTATCAGAAGCAAACTTGTCGGACAGTTATTGGGGTGAGACTCTTCTCACAGCTGCTTATGTTATTAATTTGTCTCCTTGTGCTCCTTTGCAGGGTGATGTGCCTGACAAAGTATGGTACGGCAAAGAGCCGTCATACAATCATCTGCGAGTGTTTGGCTGTAAGGCCTTCGTACATGTACCGAAGGACGAGAGGACCAAACTTGAGCCGAAGACGAGGCGATGCGTCTTTGTCGGCTACGGTCGGGATGAGTTTGGCTATAGACTCTACGACCCGGTGGGAAAAAAGCTCTACAGAAGCAGGGACGTGGTGTTCGTCGAGGATCAGACCATGACCAACACTCAGGATTCCGAGACGCCTTCTGAGGCTGAGGAATTGCCTGAGTTAGAGTCATTTCACTTCGAGCAGTTTCCAGAGGACATCGCAGAGGATCCAATTATGGGGGAGCCAGTACATGGAGTAGCTTCCAACCTTGATCATCAGCTTGCTGATGGTGGTCAGGGTATCCCTTAGGAGGATGAGCATGCCAGAGAGGCAGTTCCTGAAGGGGAGGAGGCTGTTGGTATACAGCCAGCACCAGTGGCTCCACTGAGAAGGAGCGACAGAGATCGTCGACCATCTACGAGATACTCACCGAATGAGTATGTGCTATTGACTGACGGGAGAGAGCCCGAAAGTTTTGCAGAGGCTATGGAAGGCGAACACAGACAGGAGTGGATGGAGGCTATACAGGAGGAGATGAGTTCCTTGCACACTAATTCCACTTATGAGCTGGTACGATTGCCAAAGGGCAAGAAGGCTTTGAAGAATCGATGGGTGTTTAGAGTGAAGCAGACGGATGATGCTGCTCGCCCTCGATACAAAGCGAGGCTGGTAGTTAAAGGCTACGGTTAGCGAAAAGGCGTGGATTATAATGAGATCTTTTTGTCTGTCATCAAGCATTCGTCGATTCGGGTGGTGCTAGCATTAGCAGCCAGTCTCGACTTGGAGGTCGAGCAGATGGACGTGAGACGGCATTTCTCCACGGTGATCTTGAGGAGAAGTTGTACATGGAGCAGCCAGAGGGATTCTGTGAGAAGGACAAGTCACATTTGGTCTGCCGGTTGAGGAAGAGCTTGTATGGTCTGAAGCAGGCTCCGAGGCAGTGGTACAGAAAGTTCGAGTCGTTTATGGGGGAGCATGGCTATGCACGAACGACGTCGGACCATTGTGCATTTGTGAGGTACTTTGCCGAGGATGATTTCATCATTTTATTGCTCTATGTTGATGATATGCTATTAGTAAGTCGAAATGCCACTAGGATAGCGGAACTGAAGCGCCAACTGGACGCGGCCTTCTCTATAAAGGATTTGGGCGCAGTGAAGACTATTCTTGGGATGGAGATCAGCCGAGAGAGAGAGTCCAAGTTGCTACATCTGTCCCAAAAGAAGTACATTCACCGGGTACTTCAGCGTTTCGGTATGGACGGGTCGAAGAAAGTGAGTTGCCTCCTTGCGGCTCACTTTAAGCTCACTGAGGAGCAGTGTCCATCTACCGAGGATGAAAAGGAAGATATGGAGCGGGTTCCATATGCCTCAGTTGTGGGAAGCCTTATGTATGCCATGGTGTGTACGAGGTCAGATATTGCTCATGCAGTTGGTACGGTTAGCAGGTATCTTTCAAATCCTAGAAGGGTACATTGGAGTGCGGTCAAGTAGATTCTACGATATCTTTAGGGCACTGTTGGTTGGAGACTTTCCTTTGGTGGTGACGAGCCAAAGCTGGTTGGGTATACCGACGCTGATATGGCTGGAGATGTAGATACGAGGCGATCGACTTCGGGCTACGTGATGATGTTTATGGGATGAGCGATGTTGTGGCAGTCGCGGTTGTAGAAGTGTGTTGCTTTGTCGACGACAGAGGCAGAGTACATTACGATGACGGAGACTTGTAAGGAGCTGTTGTGGATGAAGAAGCTGCTGCAGGAAATGGGACTGAAGCAAGAGCAGTATACTTTGCTTTGCGACAGTCAGAGTACTATTCACCTTGTGAAGAATCAGACATTTCATAGCCGGTCCAAACACATCGAGACTCGGTATCATTGGATACGAGATGTGGTTGAGAAGAAGGACGTGGAGCTTGAGAAGGTTCATACAGATGACAACGGAGCTGATATGTTCACGAATATTCTACCAAGGGGGAAGTTTGAGTACTGCAGGCAGATCGTCGGGATGACGACATCCTCCCCATAGTTGTGAAGGAGAAGATTTGTTGGAGTGGGTGGGGTTCCCAACCTATGTGGAGAAGACCCCGGAGTGCGACGAGCACCATCTGTGTGTCAGAGAAGCTCGGAAAGGTGACGAGGCCATTCGGAGACGAAGAAGAAACTCGGGAGCCATGTTTTTTATATTCTGGAACAGGGAAGGCAGAATTCTGTCCGAATTCTGCCCCCATACAGAATTCTGCCCGAATTCTACTTTTTGGTTCCAGAATGTTGCTGGTAGGTTCTGTTAGCCCGACACAGAGTTCTGGCCGAACTCTGTGTCGTCGGGGCTGAGCGGAAATTCAGGGTGATTTCTCACCGTTGGATCATATCTGATGGTCCAAATTTTGCTGCGGATTAGGGGGAGTTAATATTAGGTTATTCCTAATCCTATTCATCGGAGAATATTGAAAAAAAGAGAGAGAAGGAGGCAAGAGTGCCATTGCAACTTCGAAAGAGAAGACGGAGGATTGAAGGTCATTTTTCGAAGGAGATCGCGTACGGGTAATCTCTACTCGTCGTTCTCGCTCTTCGTAGCCTTGTAATCATTGTTCTTACTTCTGAGTGTTGTGGGGATCCGATTTGGATCGGGAGGGGTTTGTAGAGGGTGTAATTCTTCTATTCCATTAGTGGAGGCTTCTCAGGGTTGGACTCCGATCGTCCCGTGGTTTTTTCCGCAAGGGTTTTCCACGTCAAAAATTCTCTGTGTCTGCGTGGATTGTTTTGTGTGGTTGTTTTTAGGTTCGTGCGTTGTATTGCTCGGTCCTCTCGCAGGTACTCTCCGGTTTGGGGAAAGGTTTTCGCGCTTCTTTCCCAACACATCTCTAATCTCAAGCCTTCACATGTTTCTACATAAGTCTCTGATTCAGACCAACTTCCAATAGCCTATTTCTATGATTTCCCTTGCTCTTCCACTTATTTTCAATGTTTTTAAAAGCCTCCAAAATTTCTCTGGTAAACCCAAACGTTACTTTTAATCTTTCATACTGCCCCTGATTGGAAAACAATGTACACATATACAGATCAGTGTTTTAAAAATTGGATCGGACCGACCGGTTCAACTGGTTGACCCCTGAATTGATAGCTTTTCCGTACCGGGTCAGTGTTGACCCACTGTTTTTCAAAATCCGATTGTAAATACATATTTTTGTAATATTAATGTCCAGAAGGAAATCAACTTGGACCATTTAAGTTAATAAGTGATTGAACTACTAATTGAACCAACTTGTTGAATCGATTTGATCCGACCGAATATTTTATCCGAATCGATCCCCAATCCTATTTTTAAAACATTGATAATGTAGATAGATACAAAGCATGAGCTTATCTATTCAATCTTATTTTGGATAAATACCTTATACATACATATAAAGTAGATAGATACAAAGTACTATCTTATCTATTCTGTTCAGTCTCATTTTGGATAAATACAATTGTTACCGGTCACAATCAATGTTCTTTTTAGTAATATTATACCATTGTTACCCCTTACCTACCATTCACAATCATGAAGGTAGGAAGAATTTGTTTTTTTTTCCTTCTCTCTTCCTTCTAAAAGAGAGAAGAAAAAAAAAATGCTTAAACTAAGAATTTTGTGTCTAGCGAAAGGTTAATCTTCTTTTGTTATCTATATATTTGGAGTGAGCAGAACCTTCACACGCAAAAAAAATCCATTCTTTCTATTTTTACTTTCTCTCCTCCAAAAGCTTAAAAATCCAATATTCCATCTTCTTCCTCTTCCAAAAGCTTAAAGATCCAATCTTTTTTTATATGGGTGCTCTCTAAAAAGCTTAAAGAGCCAATCTTTTCATCTCCAAAATCTAAAGATTCAATTCTTTTCTTTTTTCGTTCCAATGTCTGGACTCAGGGGGAAGCTGTCTTCCTTCTTCAACAACAGATGGTTGGTGTTCGTGGGGGCAATGTGGATGCAGTCCTGCGCCGGCATCGGCTACCTCTTCGGAAGCCTCTCGCCGGTGATAAAGGGCTCGCTGGGCTATAACCAGCGCCAGATCGCCACCCTCGGGGTGGCCAAGGACCTCGGCGACAGCATCGGGTTCCTCGCCGGGACCCTCTGCGAGGCCCTGCCCCTCTGGGCTGCTCTCCTCGTGGGCGCGTTGCAGAACTTGGTTGGCTACGGATGGGTCTGGCTCATCGTCACCGGCCGCTTCTCGGCCTTGCCTCTTTGGGGGGTGAGTGGGGGATCAGCTAGCCTTGTAGTCTTGATCTACTTTTAGTACTTATTCTAGCTAGCTTTTGTAGCATGTTTTTTATTTTTTATTTTTGGGTCTACAATTTGCGTTATAGAATCATCATCTCTAATTGTGCTTACTTTTAAATTGTGCTGATAGTTTGGGCTTGGTGAATCATTTTGCTTGCAAAGTCTAGCTAGTTAGCTAATTTTTTCTTATTCTTGTACATGCTTCCTTTGTATATGATGGTCTTGTTGGAGTGACTTATTGGAGATTCCGGGTTGGTTATTTCTAAGTCCTAACATATAATGTTCTTAGTGAATATTACATTTAGGCTGTGTTTGGTTTGAGGGAACATAAAGGAAAATGGAACCATTTCTAGTAGAAATGTGATTCTATTTGTATAGGATTTTGTTAGGAAAGGTGCTTCCGTTTGTTTGCACAGGATATCATTTTCTGTTGAGAAATTTTGAGTTGCTCCACTTGTTTACCATAATTCAAGGTGCACCCCATCAAACCGTCAATGACCAACAATCAACTCCTTTGACCCCATTTAAGTGGGGTGCACCTTGAATTATGACCAAAATACCATTAAATAAGTTGGGTGCACCTTGAATTATGGTAAAATAAGTGGGGTGCAACTCAAAAAATTTTCTTTTACTTATGTACGTCAAATGAGGTGACGGTTAGTGGTTTCCAATAAAAGTGGGAGTTTCATGCATTATGGTAATTCGGGTGTGTGTGTGTTGGGTTGGGGGGGGGGGGGGGGGGGGGGGGGGGTGCACCTTAAATTATTGTAAAATAAGTGGGGGGCAACTCAAAATTTCTCTTTTCTTTTTGTATTGCTTATTTCATGGATTTGATATGATCCTATTCATGTGAAGCATGCCTGGCTCATTGTAACTGGCGGAGTGGTATTGTTGTTGTGCGTTTTTTTATATTATTTTTTCTACCTTTTTTTTTCTAGTTTATTTCTTTTGGGTGGGTGTGGCAGATATCTGGTTGCCTATTTTGATGACTTTTAGTTTGATTTAGTTGTTATTTGGTCTTTTGGTGCTGGTAATCGAGAGGACTGGGGAGATAAGAATTTAGGCTTCGGACATGTTACTTATATGCTAATTAGTTGGACTTTTTATTTGTTTCTATTGGTTTGTAATATGAAGCTTGTACAGTAGATATTGATCTGTTCTTGTTGGTCAGTGAGGCGAGGTTTAGTGTATCTGCCCTTTGGACTAACGAGTTAGATGCATTTGACATTAATCTAATCATGCAGATGGTTAGAAGTTGGTGAGGTTTGGAGCATTAGATTCTAGCTAAAATCAGGTTTTCTTTTTTACAAGTTAACATTACTATGGTTTTTTTACTAGTTCAAATTTTATCCCTCTTTCTCGGGTTTCCTTTTCCCATTTTTGTGAAAACTCGTTTGACAAGATCCAATTTAAAGCTGTGGGTATAGGTTAGGGAGGAGATAAAGTTCAAATTCAGTATGCATATCCCTAGTTGGCATTGTCAAGCAATGTTATATATTGCTTTGCTTATCCTTTTCTTTTTTCCGTAGATCCTATAATGTTGTAGTATAAAATGGTAACCTTGGCATTGTTGATCAGTAAATTATTCTTACTTGAGCTTGCTGAATTGTTCTGGTCCTCTATGGTATTCATCTCTAACTCTACATTTCCTTAATTCTCAGATGTGCATTCTCATCTTTATTGGCAACAATGGGGAGACCTACTTCAACACAGTTGCACTGGTTTCGTGTGTGCAAAACTTCCCCAAGAATCGAGGACCAATAGTTGGGATCTTGAAGGGCTTTGCCGGATTGAGTGGTGCAATCTTAACCCAAATATACACAGTGATACACACCCCTGATCATGCTGCTCTCATCTTTATGGTTGCAGTTGGTCCTACTATGGTAGTCATTGCCCTAATGTTCATCGTGAGACCCGTCGGAGGCCACAGACAAGTCCGCCCATCCGACAATACTAGTTTTATGTTCATTTATAGTGTTTGCGTCCTCCTTGCTGCATACTTGATGGGTGTCATGCTTTTGGAGGATCTAGTAGACTTGAGCCACACTGTGATCATCTTGTTCACTGCCGTGCTTCTCTTTCTCCTCTTAGTTCCAGTGGTGATTCCTCTCTTGCTAACCTTTTTTTGTGATGCGACCTCACCTGACCAAGAGCACCTATTGCCCGTGCCTCAAAAAGAGGAGAGCAGTAAACCAAGACCTTCTGTTGAGGTTATTTTTAGTGAGCTGGAGGATGAGAAGCCCAAGGAAATGGACTTACTTCCGGCGTCGGAGAGGCAGAAGAGGATTGCACACTTGCAAGCAAAATTGTTTCAAGCTGCAGCAGTGGGGGCTGTGAGGGTGAAGAGAAGGAAGGGCCCTCATAGAGGAGAAGACTTCACCTTGACGCAAGCTCTTATAAAGGCTGATTTTTGGCTTATTTTCTTCTCTCTCCTCTTGGGTTCAGGGTCAGGGTTGACAGTCATTGATAATTTGGGTCAGATGAGCCAATCATTAGGTTATGATGAGACACATGTTTTTGTATCCATGATCAGCATTTGGAATTTTCTTGGACGTGTTGCTGGAGGGTATTTTTCCGAGATTATCGTCGGGTAAGATCTTATAACACTTATATTTTCAGCAGCAGCATGTTGTTATACCTTATAGTTTAAACTGTAGACTGTAATATGCTTGCTTTTCCAGTGAAGAGCATAGCTTGCCTGTGAAAAATATGTGCATATCATAGAGATGAATAATCACTGCTCCTAGACATCCTTTTTGGGGAAATTTGTGAGCATGGATTTTGCACAACTGCCTTTTAAACATAATACTAGCTTATACATGCTCCCGAAGCCTAATAATTTCATGTATCAGTAAACATATGTTGTGCTAGATGCTATTCTACACAAGACATGAATGCACAACTTTTCTCACTGGTTATTTATCATAGTTTGAACACTATTTTGAGGTCATTTTAGTTAGAGACGACATTTACAGGCGATAGCATGCACAAAGCCCTTGTCCCAAAACTACGGGGTTGGCTACATTAAGTTTTTTTATTGCAAAATTAGCAACTATCAGTCCCCTTTTTACAGCTTAATCCACTATGGTTTTTGTTTGCCATGGTCCTAGGAACTCCAGCTACAAGGGTATTACTTCTAATTGATGCACCTACCATTATTTGTTCCACATTACTAGACCTGCTTCTAAAGAATAAACCCCATATCTGCAGATAGCAGGTTGATACTTGCATTAAACCAGGGCCATAATTTATAATTTAAAGCTATTGAAGAGCACACATGCATGTAACACATGAATAGTCCTTCATGGAGCCAAACGAAGCAAATCGGTCACATACAAGGTTCTAAACGGCGGTAGGCGGGTGCACGGCGGAAAGAGTACGCCTACCGCCTAGGCCCCGCCTAAGCGCCGCCTAGGCGGTCGATACATTTTGAACATTTTTTTTCTATTTTACCACTTTTTTTTTTGCATAATATGTATATTTTAAGGGTGTCCATGCATAACTAAGTTGTAGAACAAAGATTTATAAAGTTTTAGTTTTGTAAAAGTGAACCGTAGGCCCATAGTGCTTACAAAACCTTTTTGGCTAAAATATTTTGTTAGGTATTGCTCTGCCTAGGTGCCCGCCTACGCCGTCTCACCTCCGCCTATGCCGCCAACCTCTGTTGGCCGCCTACTCCACCGCCTATCGAAAAGCGGTGCGGAGAGAGGCCGCCTACCGCCATTTAAACACTGGTCACATAGATCACCTTAATATTTGGGATTTACTTTTTGTTGTTGTACATGAACATGATAGGCGTATGATGTTAAATTCCTTGCCACTACACCAAACTCTAGAGTTAAGGTGAGGTCGAGGGTTAATTATTTATTTATTCCTCCAATATGCCCCATAGGTCGAATGTGCATTTATGGGTTGATGGATCAATTCATGCAGCGGTATAATCGTTTTAATAAGATTCACTTAAAATAACTGCGGGCCGGATTCGAACCGCGCTGGTGCCATTTTGTGGTCCTTGCCTATGCACTAAAACTCTTAGAGTTGTGGTGAGGATTAGCTATTTATACTATTTCTCTAATAATATGGGAAGCAACAACTTTTAACTGTCCAAATTTCAACTATTTTTATTATTCTAACTTAATGTTATAACCATTTTTTATAATGAAGAGGTGAATAGGAATTATGCAATTCCTTGTGTTTTTCTTTTATCATTGTTACTTGCAGTACCATTGGACCATTATAGAAGGAAATTTAGCTGATACCCTATATAGAAAAAATAATATAATCTTGCTTTTACAAACCAAGATGCAATAAATTGGCTGATGGACAATACATGTTGTTCATATCAGATGGAAACATAGAATTATGGTTAACAGCCAAAACATATGGATACCAGCAATATATTGGCACGCACTGGCCGATATTTAAGTATCTCAGTGATACAAGCCAATTTTTTTGCTGATATCTACTGTTATTATATGGCCAAAACAAATGAATATCGGCGATAAATCAGCTGCTGCCAGTTGGCTGGGTCTGTATCTTCCCGACACATGCTGATATTTGCCAATATCAAAATAAATGACCCATACAGATATATCGGTTCTTAAGATGATACATAAGAAATTTTGGTCAAAAGTGGTAAAAAGTGACTAAAATTTGATCCAAAGTTGCAAAAATAGACCTAACCAAAATTTGGCCCAAAGTGGTGAAAATAGGCTGAAAATTTGAAATTTAGTCAAAACTTGCATTATAGGCAGTACAAACCAAAATTTTGCCGCAACTAGTGAATTTAATACCTGAAAATTTGTCAAACCTGCAAATACATGCCCCAACATGGTTGAAACTGACCAAATTTTGGTATAATTTGGTGGAGGAGGTTAAAATTGGTCAAAAATTGCAAAAACATGTGTCAATGTGGGGCATAGTTTGACCTAAGTTGGTGAGAAAAAGCCAATTTTTGGTCAAAACTTGGCAAAAACAAGTTGAAATTGGCTGAAGTGCCATATATTGATTAAAAAAAGGATAAAATTAGTCAAAATATGTCAAATTTTACTGAAACATGCCAGAATTGGCTGAAACAACACAAGCCTAAATATTACTGAATATGCTAAAATTTCCGAATTTTTCCTAAAAATGTATACTTGATTTGGCTTGAATTCAGTTCATGCTTTCAAAAGACTAAAGACTATTTAAACCATTATTTGGTAAGATGGATATTAAACTAGGAATTATCATGTTATATAACGCAATTATTTATCAAAACAAACATATACATAGCTAGATTAGTCATAAAATTATATAACTTCAGAACTCTTGGAATAAAATAAATATTCAACCTTGAACCATCACCACAGATATAGAGTTTTGGTGTACTAGCAGGAACTTTTTTAACATTGTTTGGGAGCAACTCATGTTTGAATCCTCTGGCACGCATTTTGAGCGGATTTAAAAAATTATATTGCCGTGTGAATCCAGTTCTCTACCCAAACTGGGCCTACAACCTAAGGCCTGTGGTGTGTGCTGGAATAATACAAATATTTAACCCTTGAATGTTCACTACAACTCGAGAGGTTTGGTGTAGTGGGAAGACTAGCAAAAACTTTCTTCTCCTATGTTTTAATTTTCCAAAATGATTTAGAACGTTTCTTAACTGTTGATATCTAATACTACGTTGCTGGCCTGTGTCACTATTTAAACCATTATTTGGTAAGATGGATATTAAACTAGGAATTATCATGTTATATAACGCAATTATTTATCAAATCAAACATATACATAGCTAGACTAGTCCTAAAATTATATAACTTCATAACTCTTGGAATAAATAAATATTCAACCTTGAACCATCACCACAGATATAGAGTTTTGGTGTACTAGCAGGAACTTTTTTAACATTGTATGGGAGCAACTCATGTTTGAATCCTCTGGCACGCATTTTAAGCGGATTTCAAAAAATTATATTGCCGTGTGAATCCAGTTCTCTAGAATCTCTACCCAAAATGGGCCTACAACCTAAGGCCTGTGGTGTGTGTTGGAATAATACAAATATTTAACCCTCGAATGTTCACTACAACTCAGGAGGTTTGGTGTAGTGGGAAGACTTTAGCAAAAACTTTCTTCTCCTGTGTTTTATTTTTCCAAAATGATTTAGAACGTTTCTTAACTGTTGATATCTAATATTTTGTGACAACTGCTCCCGCAATACGGGTACCGTCATGTGACACAGGCCATCAACGTAGCTACAGTAGATGTCAACCCCCAGCATAGCACGTTACGCTTCTTTAGCGAGTATCAATGCAGTACCTGTGAACAACATCCAACAATAATGATCAAGAATTACATACATTTAACGAAATAAACAATTAATATTGTAAGACATTCTTACTTAAATGAACCTTAATCTTCTGCTGCAAAGCTCTTCGTTTCACAGCGACAAACCAATACATGTATCTCTACTAAACCTGGCATACAAGTCCAGGTTCGTCGGAGCACACGAACATAGCAAGTGGTTGAGCCAAAGGAAGTACCTTTTGCAATGTGTTAAGAGTATATTAGTTATGGGCTTTAGTCCCACATCGGGTAGAGAATAAGGAGGAGGCTCCTCCTCCTATATATAATCCTTCATTCAATAGTAATCCATTCCATTATTCCCATTCTACATGGTATCAGAGCCAAGCTTCCTCTCTTCACTTAACAAAACCTAACCCTAGCTGCATGCCTTCCCCGCCCTTCACGGCCACCTTCCCTCCTTCCCCATCCTCAACTGCCGTCGACCCCCCCCCCCCCTTTTCCACGCTTCATGCGGACCCCTTCCTCTTCATAACAGCCTCCTCCCCCCCCCCCCCCCCCCCCCCCCCCCCCCCCCCCCCCCACGGCCTCCACGCCTCCTGCAGCGCCCTCCACGCTTCCTGTAGCACCCCAAACCTTGACAACACCCCTCCTCATCTGCCCCACGCTTACTGCCAGCCGCCATCTAACCCCAAACCCTAGCCTCATCTCATGGAAATTCTAGTCGTCATTTTAACCCTAACCATGCAAACCCAGCTGCCATCTATCCCCAAACCCTAACCATAGTCGTCCTTTTTAACCAAAAAAATCTAGATCTGAAAAGAAAAACATATCTGAACAAAAAAGAGAACAAAATTGTCGGCATTGAGAATCTTTTGAGGATAAACAATAGTTTGTTTGCGTGAACTTCTGAATCTCGACAACGGCATCAGGAGTTAACAAAGAGCAAACTTGCTTTGCGTGAATCTTTATTCCTGACCCAGTGTTCCCATCAGGATTAAATAGAGAGCAACCTGGGTTGCGTGAATCTCTGTCCTGGTTTGTGTGATCCACATTCAAATCTCTGCCAATATTGTGCATGTCACTTCTGGCGACGTTGATTGCTTATTGACGAGATTGATGTAAATATCAAATCGGAACGATCATCGACAGTCAAATCAAGAACCTGAATATGACGAACACTGCGGTGAATAGCAGTGCTGGTAGCACCAGTATCGGGTACACAGAGGTGGAAACACCGATCACTAGTACAACTGTACCTTCGATGCAACTGGTCGATTGGAGGTTGTATAGTCTAGACACCTACTCTACGTGACACAAGAAGGTCGAAAAGACACTTCGGGCATGAGATTGTCAAAGCATCTGACTGAGAACCCCCCAACAATGAATGATCCTACAATGGGAAGTGCGAGACAGACGATAGTAGTCTGTTTACACAGTTGATAAATTCGATAGAACCAACAGTTGCGGACATGGTTCAGAATGCGAATTCAGTAAAGAAGTTATAAGAGGTCCTTGCGACTGATTTGATGGCAAACGTGATCTGTCTCACATCCATAACTCGGTCGTTAGCATCTACCACGCCGATCAAGGAGACAAGTCACATAAGTGCCACTTCCGTGCCTTTGCGGCACTCACTGATGAGGTAGATCATATGCTACCCTTGACGATGGATATCAATGAAGCTAGAACACAATGTCAGCAACTATATGTCATGGTGTACCTTGCCTTCCTTCGTCCTGATACAGACTCTGGGAGGTCGCAGATTATTGTCGGCGCCGAGGTCCCATCTCTGATGGAAGTCCACTTTCGTGTTATACAGACAGCAAAAATAGTTGAAATTGATACAAGTGACGCACTTGTTGATCAATCTGTTTTGGGTACTGCTCGTGGTGGATTCCATGGTGGTCGTGATGGTCGACGTGGTGGCTGGAATACTGGTCGAAACGGTGGTTGAGTTGATGGTGGCCCTGATGGAGGCCGACCACGGACAAATTTCAACTGTGGTCAACAATGACACTTTTAATGGCGGTATCCCAAAGCACCTACCGTTAACGTCGTATCCTATGTTCCTGACAATGTCATGTTATCTGTGCAGATGACAACAAATACCTATGCATAATTCCAAACTTAACGTCGTGGTAAAGCTTTTACATCTGGATCCACAGCCAAATATTCAGTGGCATATGTGGTAAGGTCGAGGCAGTGGGTGATTGGCTTTAGTGTGTCTGATCACATAATAGGCGACGCAGGTATGTTGTGCAATTATGCATCGGTGGGTCGTGTGATCGATATTAATATTGCGAATGGCAGTTCACTGAAAGTTCGTGGCAAAGGAAGTATACGTCTTTCTTCCGGTCTGTCACTCATTTCAGTATTACATAAACCGGGAAATCCATTCAGTTTAGTCAGATTACTCGTGACTTGTAATGGTCGGTAAATTTCTTCCTAATGGTTGTGTTTTTTAGGACCTGAAGATTGGAAAAACTATCGGTAAGGGGCATGTGGCTGCATGCTTGTACCTGTTTGACATGAATTCTTCTGTTACCTATGCCGGGGCGTCACTCGATCTAACCAAGCTATCGGTAGGGGGCACTGTCGGTTATGTCACCCATCTATCCAAGCTTTCCAGAAAATGTGTCCATCTTTAGATTCTCAAGTTTCTTTTCATCGTGAGTCATGTAGTTAAATGTTTAAAGAGTAACAATGTTCGTGAGTATTTGTCTCGTGAGTTCAATTCTCATCTGTCTAAACTTGGCACTATCCATCAAACTTCCTGTCCTTACACACTGTAACCAAATGATGTGGTCGAATGCAAAAATGGTCATCTTTTGGAAACAACACGTGCTTTTATGTTTCATGCGCGTATTCTCAAGAAATTTTGGTCGTATGCAGTCCTTACAGTTTGCTATCTGATCAATCGCATGCAAGGTTGTGAAAAGCACTAGGCGCTAGTTAGCGGGCACTTGTCGCCTAGATCTAGGCAGTTAAAAAAAGTTAAAAGTTCGAAAAAAAACCTACTAAAAATTGTAGAAAAGTCCATAAAATAAAACATGCATAGTCGGACGTCTAAGGGACGAGGCAGACGCTTAGGGGGCATCAGGCGGACACCAAGCGCCTAGGCGTCGTATAGACCGCCTTTTAGAATAGTGATCACATGCCATCTTCTGTTTTTAATGGTGATGCTCCATTTTTCGTATTATATTCCAATCGTATGCTATTTCCTCTTCCTCTTAAATTTTTTGGATGCTTGTGTTGCGTTAGGGATACTAGACCTACCCTTTCTAAATTGAACCGAAGGCAATCAAGTGTATTTTTCTTGGGTATTCTAAGGATCATGAAGGGTATCGTTGTTTTTCTCCAACCTTGAAGAGGTATTTTGTCTTGGAATGTTACTTTTGTTGAAATCGAGTTTCCTCCACTCCTAGGGGTGAGCGTTCGGTTTATTCGGTTTCAACTGAACCGAATGAGTCAAAACCGAATAAACCAAAAATCTAAAAATTCAAAACCGAAACCGGATCGAATTAGCCAAAACCGAAACCGAATCGAACCGAATAATAAATTCGGTTTATTCGGTTTGTTCGTTTCAATTAATGGGCCGAACCCAATGTTGGGATCATGGTTAAATTATATTAAAAATTATAATTTTTATACACATATTTGTTGAATTTTGAAGTTACGTACAAAGTTGGGCTAGTTGTTAAATTATCAATGTTAGAATTCAGAACACACATAGAATTATTGTTTTCAAAATATACACATTTTTATATTGAGAATATTTACATAATTGTATAATTCTTATTCGGTTTTCGGTTTTGGACCAAAACCGAAACCGAGTGAGGAATTTTTTTATTTTGAAAACCGAAACCGAACCAAATATTTTTGAAACCGAACCAAATCTCTTATTCGGTTCGTTTTTCGGTTTGAAATCGAATAATGCTCTCCCATATCCACTTCCATTAACTACAAATTCTGTTCCCAATGTTTACCCGGAAGAGAGTTTTGTACTGTATCCAGTTCAAACTCAGCAGCCCCCCATAAGGGCCTCCCCTGCTGAGCCAGTCTCCTAGTCTAGCTGTCCGCAAACACCAGCCTGCCAATATAAGCTTCAGCAATGGTGCCCACAGCTGACGAGTCGGTATCGTTATCAGTCCTCCAGCTCCACCGGTTCCTCACAACCAGATATACCGACTCGATTTTGTCGTGCATGTCGTGACCATCCTTTGTATGTTAATAACTATAAAGGACTAGCGAGTCGCACCCAGTTTTTGGTGGCTACTATTGATGAAATTCAGATTTTCAATACTGCTGAGGAGGGGCTTCAACATCCTGGATGACGCGTCGCTATGAAAGAAGAGTTGAAAGCGCTTCGGGAGAATAGTACATGGGACTTTAGATTTACTTACTCGTAAGGGGGCGGTAGGCTGTAAGTAGGTGTTTACTATTCAGGTGAAACCAGATGGTACCCTTAATCGTCTGAAAGCTCATCTTGTGGCAAAAGGGTATTCACAAACTTTCGATGAAGATTATTTCGAGATCTTCTTCCCAGTTGCCAGGGTGACCTCTGTGTGCGTGTTCTTGGCCTTAGCCATCCGCTATGACTGACCCATTACTGGATGTGAAGAATGTATTTTTTTATGGGGATCTTGACGAAGAAGAGTATGCGATGCAACCTTCTGGGTTCGTTGCAATGGAGAGTAATGTATGTCATCTGCGGAGGGCTCTCTACGGTCTCAAACAATCATCCCATGCTTGGGTTTGGTCGATTTACACATGTTCTTACCCAGTTTGGTATATGTCAATCGAAGAAGGTTCATTCGGTATTTTACTGACAGACATCAGCTGGAAGGATACTACTTGGTGTCTACGTTGATGGCATTGTGATTACGTGAGATAATAGCCATGATATTGTTGGGCTGAAGAAGTTTCTGGGTAAACAGTCTCAAACCAAGGATATGGAATCGTTGAAGTACTTGGGCATTGAGGTCACACGGGCTAAGCAGGACATTGTAATATCTCAGAGGAAGTATGTATTGGACATCCTAACTGATGCAAGGATGATACAAGCTAAGGGAGCAACCTCGTCCATCGATCCAGGGGTAAAGTTACTCCCCGATGAGAGCGGAAGCCGTTTTGTTTGTTGTCTCCATCCCATGCTAATACTCCTACTGCTGCTTTTATTTCTTTCTTTTCTTGGTCTACGGGGAAGCTGTAAGAGGGGCAACTGAGACTGAAAGGTTTGCAAATCCGTACGAGGAGGTTGGTAATGGTGTGACGACGATGGGTGTCGGACTTGGTTTCAAAGGTTGGTGCAACATGGTCTGGACCCATGGGTTCTCAGAATGGCGTTGGCGCGGTCGAGGCGAACAATAAGTCAGGTTACAAGTGGTGAAGAAGAGGTGAACAGTAAGTCGGGTTACAAGCGGTGAAGAAGAGGAGGCGAACAATAAGTCAGGTTACAAGTGGTGAAGAAGAGGATGGAGAAATGGCTCACTGGTTATATTTAGGAGGCTTTTTGTAGGTTTGGAAGGGAAGTAACATGGCTTTTGGCTGGTGGAAAAAATATAGGAGATGAATAGAGTTGGGTTCTATTTATAGCCTCTGAAATTGGAGTTGCTATCCTTATCTTATTTTTGTTCTCCCAATATAATATATGTACATATCCTAAACATGTTATACTAACACTAAGATTATAAATCCTGTAGTTGATATCTAAGATCAATTAAAACGATATAAATTTAGAAAATAAATTAAACACGTTTGAAACTATTAACTAATTATGTTTCATATGAAAATATTAATTCCTAAGATATATATTTATCTATAAGAAAATGTAAATCCACTAAATTCAAATACTATGAAGCTTTCATAAAATCTCGATAGTAATGTTAAAGACAAATCTTAATTCATTATCCAATTTACATCGACAATGTAATACAAATCTTTAACAAGTCCATTCAGATTTAGGATTATTAGTTGACTAGTGGCTATACCCCCAATAACCAAAAGTAGAGTAATAAATCAAAAATAAAATGTAGAAAATGTAAATTAAATCTTATATAATTCACTGAATCAAAATTGGTAATATTCTGTAATTTACAATACCTAATTACAATGTATACAAATATGTGGGTGTTACATACTCCGATCCAAAACTTTCGATACTCTTTGAGTTGTTCCACTAAAACAAGTTTGAACCTTGTTTTATATATATATATGGAACCAGGTAAATTGTTTTTGGAATCGCTCCCACTGGGATTCGAACTCCTGACCACTCGGGCCGCATGCATCTCTCTTAACCACTAGGCTAGAGATCATATATATATATATATATATATATATATATTGGAAAAATGGTAAATTTTATTCCAAACTCAACACATAATCGTACAATCATACAATCAGAGTGGGACTCCCATCTGAAATTCACTATCTAATCCATCTGAAATTTTATTCGATTCAAAATTATATATATATATATATATATATATATATATATATATATATATAATCGGCCAAATGCTAACACAATGATTTGGTGATTTGGTTGTGTAGAAGACTGACATGACATATTATATAGATAATATTCAATATCGAAACATTGTAAATATTAACGTTTATCGATGTTGTATATTTATAAATTCACTATCTAATCCATCTGAAATTATTCGATTCAAAATTATTTATTGTGGATGCACTTATTCTAAATGCAAGTAGTACAAGAAACATTATCTATTACGTGTGAAGGATTCAACAGTGTTGAATATTACTCCATTTTACAAAAAATTATGCCAGAATGTATCAAATATTTTTCTAACTTTTTGATATTTTTATTATTATTTATCTCAAAGGTACATTGGCTAGGAATTTGCACCAAAATAGAAGGTTGGCGTCAGGTCGATAGCCGGTCATATAACTTTGTCAAATCTTGTATGGATCTTTCTTGTGAATAGCCGACCCTATTCTAATGGGAGAAGGCTTGGATGACGATTATTTGGCTTTCTGAAACCAATAACTTAGAACTTCAATATGCAACTGCAGATAGTGCTGCTACCAATACACATAAGAAGGGTCCGAGACCATTTCCTACACCATACTGCAAACCTTGATATATTTTTCATGAAAGGCTTATGATCATTTAGATTTAATCATGAACCTTACATGATAGTCTGGCTTCACCGTATTTGTTCTAGTCCGTCTCATTATTCATAAATCATGCTATCTGATTCTGATTTTCTATGCCTTCAATCAGGGAACATGCTTATCCAAGGCCAATAGCTTTGGCACTGGCTCAGGTTATAATGGCAATCGGCCATTTCTTCTTTGCTATGGCTTGGCCTGGAACAATGTACATCGGGACTTTGCTGGTTGGACTTGGATATGGAGCTCACTGGGCCATTGTGCCTGCTGCTGCCTCTGAACTCTTTGGCCTGAAGAACTTTGGAGCCCTCTACAATTTTCTCACTGTGGCAAATCCAGCAGGTTCATTGATATTCTCAGGTCTTGTCACCAGTAGTATATATGACTATGAAGCCGAGAAACAATCTCAGAAGCACCATAACCCATCATCTTTCCTTGGGAGATTTCTTTACAGTGCAAAAGTTCATGCGGATGAGCCACTGAAGTGTGAGGGTGCCGTGTGCTTCTTCTATTCCTCCTTGTTAATGTCAGGACTTTGCATTGTTGCAGTTGTATTGAGCTTGATTCTTGTGCATAGAACGAAGGTCGTGTATGCCAACCTTTATGGGAAGTCTCGCAGGTGAGTTATACGTGTTAGCTAAGATGGTAATATATGTAATTACTGGAATCTACAGAAGGTGAGATCTTGATTCGTGTTCGCCTTGAAAGTTCTCTTTTTATGTAGTCTAGACGAGCTAGCGCAGGGATCATTGTTGTATCGCCTGTGTGTTTACTGTTTGTTGTAAGATTTACTACACTGTGGACAAAGTTATGAGAGTTATTGTCGCGTCACCCTTTTTTGATCATTTATTTTCATGCTGTTGTAACATCTACTACTGTGGACAAAGTTATTAGAGTATTGTCGCATCATTTGTACTCTTTTTGGATCATTTATTTTCATTCTGTTCAAGCTTATTCATGTGTATCATGGAATATTGTAGAACATTTGTCATTTATATAATGAGAGATTTTTATTATTTTGCTCGTTGGAGACGTGTATTGATATATTTAGTAAGAGAATATGTTATATTTAGTATGGAAATATCCTGAGGACATATTTGGGATGCCAGAATATGCCACAGGATATTCCATTGGATATTCCATGATGTAAAGGCTATATAAAGCCTATGAGATTATTAATAAAACATATCAATCAATCTCTACATAGTATCAGATCCACCTTTCCATAAACCCTAACCCTAGCCGCCACCAAAATCCTAACCCTAGCCCCTTTTCTTTCCCCGCTGCCGCTCCTGCGGCCGCTCCCGCTGCTGCTACTGCTGCTGCTGCCGCGGCACTACTGCTGTCGCGGCTGACTGCCACTGCTGTCGCGGCTGCCTGTTGCTGCTGCGGCTGTCTGCTGTCGCTGTGGTTGCCGCTGTGCGCCTCCATCGGAGGACGACGAAGACGAAGAAGAAGACGAGGACGAAGGAGATGCCGAGGCCTCGATCCGATGAAATCAGACATGTTCGGATCTAGGAGAGGACGACGAGGACGAGCGTGAGTCGTGGAGCAAGCGTGACGTGATCGGAGAAGAAGTATCGATGGAGGCGATCCTCAAGAAGCTGGATGCTGACGATGTGGCGACGTTGATGAAGTTGATGAAGGTGTCAGCTGGTGAGAGCACGACATGAACGCCGCCAAAGTTGGAACTACCCTCCATCGATCAGAAGCTGGACGGACCAGCCATGTCACGCCCCAGAACCAGAATACTGGAGAGCGGGGGAATGACTCAGCCAGCTACGTATTACGGGTAGATGAATACCGTATAATACGATCAATGCTGTCTAAAAGACGAGGGGGTGCATACTACATAAAAGTCTCACTATGGTCACTTCCCATCTATTGTCTCAATCATTCAAACAAGAAACAGAAATAGAGAACATGTGAGATAAAGCAGTAAGGCGTTCCAAACGCTCAGTCAAAATGTTCTTGATATCTGGCTTTACAAAATACAGCCAGATGATGTAGTCAGTATACACAATTGTTATCAGCTGCAGCCTGACTTAGTTACAATTATGCAAAAGTAGGTACAAGACAATCCGACTAACATGTCGGTGCCCAACGACAAAGTATAAAGTATTTAACAAAACGAGCGGGGAAGTAAGAAAACCCACTCGAGCCCTCCTGCGATCATCCCTCTAGTGTTGACCATCGTGGAGGTAGAAGTAAGCTGGATCCTCGGGGACCGGCTCTAAATTTGGCCATGCAAAACCAGAGAGGTTAGACCTCTAACAGCAAGTACCGCAAGGAAGCACGATATGAGGGATTAAAACCAGTAATGAGAAAATATGATAAATAGATCTCTGCTTTCTACTGGGATTCACATAGTATCACGACACTTCGAACCAACCTCCCAACCAAACAAGGACAGAAGTTGGCACGCCATGTCCTGACATTCTGATCATCTTAGTTAGGTAACAGAGGACATACAGTACACAAACAAATTAATTTAAACGGCCATTCAACTACTACGGCTTGCTACTGTGAGTTCCAAGTTATCCTGGAATTATGCAATAGAGATTCCTCAGTTCTTACTATGTGCAAGCAAGGCTAGTTTATCCAGTCAATCAATTGCGTCAATCATGAATTAGACGAGTCCCAGCAGGACGTCCGTCATCAATATACAATATACAATAGATAATATAACCAGATACCGCTCCCTGCCCGTGTGGCAGATTTGCAGTATCTGTGGGGACCAGCCGGCCTGTCGGGCACTACTAGTCCCAAGAGGGCTGCCATGTAAGAACTCGGGAATCCATTCTCTCCATGCAATTATTATTTTATTTAACATAATAGTCTCTACGTTAAGTAAAATCCCATGCCGTGGGTCATGGTCATTCAAATGAGTACTTTCGTACGGTGTACGATATGCACAACTCTACAACGATACCAGTGCGGTTAGGTTGCAGGTCTTACATAGCGTAATGCAACAATCAGAACTAACCACGGAGTAATCATGCCTTGACCATAAAGTACACATGCTGCTTTTGTAAAATAAATAAATAAATAAATAAATAAATAAATTGAAGCCTGCATGTGCCTGTATGTCAATATTCGGGATCAGCCAGTCGATTACAATAGTTCATAATTAATATGAACGTGTCTCATTCATTCAATTCAATAAGACGACTAGCCAGTCTCTTAGTTCCAACTATGAACGCATGATCAATTATTAGTCAAAGTAACAGTCGGGGTCAATTCGTAACAAGGCATGAAAGTCAAATTAGTATTAAGCATGGTCGAGTCTATAACTAGCATAAAATAGTTGGTAACACATTCTTGAAGCCAAGAAAAAGATCTACAACTTTCATGTTGGGAGTTAGAAGAAATTCTAGCCATAATTCAGTCAAAATAGGACATATAACAGTCAGAAACAACCAAAATAGGCATATGCGGCCTATTCTGCGACATGCATGCGGCTCAACTGCGACATACGGTCTATGCGACCCAACCGCGACATCTATGCGGCTCAACTGCGACATGCGGCCTCATGCGGTCCAACCGCGACATCTATGCGGCTCTACTGCGACATGCGGCCTCATGCGGCCCAACCGCGACATCTATGCGGCTCTACTGCGACATGCGGCCTCATGCGGCCCAACCGCGACATCTATGCGGCTCTACTGCGACATACGGCCTATGCGGCCCAACCGCGACATCTATGCGGCTCTACTGCGACATGCGGCCTCATGCGGCCCAACCGCGACATCTATGCGGCTCTACTGCGACATGCGGCCTCATGCGGCCCAACCGCGACATCTATGCGGCTCTACTGCGACATGTGCCTCATGCGGCCCAACGGCGACATCTATGCGGCTCTACTGCGACATGCGGCCTCATGCGGCCCAACCGCGACATCTATGCGGCTCTACTGCGACATGCGGCCTCATGCGGCCCAACCGCGACATCTATGCGGCTCTACTGCGACATGCGGCCTCATGCTGCAGATGAACATAGAAGTTTGACCAAAATTGTTTTGGCCATAACTTCCTCAAAATAAATCGGAATCTAACTTTTCAAAAGCCAAACTTTAGCAGAATTAAATTCTCTACAACATGGAATCACTTATTTTTGAAAACAACAAAGTTTGATAGATCAAAACCATAAAATCCATATGAAAACCAAAACCATAAAATCCATATGAAAACCAAAACTTGAAACTTAGATCTACACCCAACCATCCATGGAAATCAAGAACTTCAAGACCTAAACTTGTAGAGGATGAGAAGATGAACAACATAGACTAAAAATAAATGGGGATGCATGAAATCCCTCATGGTGTGCAAGATGTACTTGCCTCTCACAGGTGGGTTAGGGTTTGGTGGAGGAGTAAATGTGAATGAATGAAGAGAGAATGAAAGAAGAAGTTTTATATCAAGGTCAAGTGGATCTCCACCATTCATTCTCTCCACCAAATCCAAGTCATCCATTCCTTTCCATGTTGAACCAAACCGAACCAAGTTGGTTTACCATGAACCGAAATGAACCAAGAGCCAAGAAAAGCAGAAAATAAAATACAGAAAAATAATTAGCATGAAATTAAAAGAATTAAATATAAAATAAATGCATGACAGATACTAAATAAATTCGGGCAAGCGGTATACGTATAAAAATACGCATTCCGGGAACGGGGAGTGACATCTCTACCCACCTTAGATAAATTCCGTCCTCGGAATTTCAAATCCAAGCAGGATAGAAAAAATCGAGCTGATCTAGGTACAAGAAACTTGAGCAAGCAATCATTCTTCAATGTTTAACTAGCAGATAACATATCTATATTAACAATCTACGATATCAAGTAGTTCTATCTATGAGGTGACAAGCATGAGGGGTTAAGGCAATCAAGGTACACGGAAAGAAATATACCTTGTGAGTCAAACAGATGTGGATACCGTGATCGGATATCATCCCCACGTTCCCACGCCGACTCTCCTAATGAGTGATGACCCCAAGCAACCCGGACAAGGCTAATTGTTCGGTTCTTGAGTATCTTCTCTCTCCGGTCCAAAATGGACACCGGCTGCTCCTCGTAAGACAAGTTGGTACCAACAACCAACTCAGAATGATCAAGGATATGGCTGGGGTCCGATACATACCTTCGCAATTGAGATACATGAAACACGTCATGCACCTCTCGTAATGAAGGTGGAAGGGATAAACGATAAGCAACGTCGCCTACCCTATCAAGGATAACGAATGGTCCTACGTATCGTGGACTCAACTTCCCGCGAACGCCAAATCTAATGACCCCACGGGTAGGTGAGATTCGCAAGAACACGTGGTCCCCAACAGAAAACTCTAGCGGTCTACGATGCTGGTCCGCCCAATGACGATGCCTGTCCTGTGCAACTCGAAGTCGCTCTCTAATTCCCTTGACCAATTCAACTGTCTGAACAATCATTTCCGGGCCTAACATCTTCCTTTCCCCGATATCATCCCATGCTAGTGGCGATCTACACTTCTTACCATTTAGAGCTTCGAATGGCGCCATCTGGATACTGGCTTGATAACTGTTGTTGTATGAAAACTCAACTAAGTGCAGGTGGCTCTCCCAAGATCCTCCAAAATCTAGGGTGCAAGCTCGCAACATATCTTCTAAAGTCTGAATTGTTCTTTCTGATTGTCCGTCCGTCTGGGGATGGTAAGCCGTGCTAAATCTTAACTTGGTACCCAGACTATGATGTAAGCTCTTCCAGAAATGTGATGTAAAGCGGGTATCTCGGTCTGACACAATGCTGACGGGGACTCCATGCTGCCTGACTATCTGTTGCATATACAACTCTGCCAACTTTTCTGTAGATTGCCCTACTCTGAAAGGAAGAAAGTGTGCCACCTTTGTAAGCCGGTCCACTATCACCCAAATAGCATCTTTACCACTTGGTGATCTCGGTAAACCGGTCAAAAAGTCCATTGTGATGTGTTCCCACTTCCATTCCGGGATAGGAAGTGGTTGCAATAACCCAGCTGGCCTCTGCTGTTCTGCCTTCACTTGCTGACATACCAAGCAACGGGAAACGAATCTAGCTATCTTCCTCTTCATCCCGTTCCACCAGAAGTGCTGCTTGATATTTTGGTACATCTTGGTCCCTCCAGGGTGTATAGAATATTGAGAACTGTGAGCTTCTGTCATAACCTCATGTCTGATATCTCCACTAGGCACACATAGGCGTGATCCAAACCTAAACGTACCATCTTCATGAATTTGCATCTCCTTTCTGAGTCCTGACTCACATTCTGCTCTACGCTTCTGAATCCTTGGGTCCTGTGCCTGAGCTGCCTTGATTCTGTCTACCAAGTCAGATTGAACTTGTAGACTTGTTAGAACTCCTACATCACTAGGAAGTATAACTTCGATGCCCATCTCCTGAAGGTCTTCTAAGATATGCTTCTGGGTTGTCAACATATATGCGCCGCCTCTCCTGCTAAGAGCGTCTGCTACCACATTAGCCTTGCCTGGATGATGCTGAAGCTCCACGTCATAATCCTTGATCAGCTCTAACCATCTTCTCTGCCTCATGTTCAGCTCCTTCTGAGTAAAGATGTACTTCAGACTTTTATGGTCCGTGTACATATCCACTCGATCACCATATAAGTAATGCCTCCATAGCTTCAAAGCAAATACTACTGCCGCCAACTCCAAGTCATGAGTTGGATAATTCTTCTCGTGGTCCCGAAGCTGCCTAGATGCATACGCTATCACCTTCCCATGCTGCATGAGGACACATCCAAGTCCTTTACCTGACGCATCACAATATACTGTAAAACCTCCGGGTCCAACTGGCAATGTAAGAATAGGCGCTGATATCAACTTCTGCTTCAAGGTGTCAAATGATGCCTGGCACTCTGCCGACCAGACGAAGGGCACATCCTTCCGTGTCAAGCGGGTCATGGGTGCTGAAAGTCTTGCAAAATCCGATACGAATCTCATGTAATATCCTGCCAATCCCAAGAAACTCCGTACATCATCTACGGTCTTGGGTACTGGACAGCTCTCTACTGCTTCTACCTTCTTGGGATCTACTGCTACTCCAGCTCCTGATATGATATGACCCAAAAATGAAATGTGATCCGTCCAGAACTCACACTTGCTGAGCTTGGCATACAACTGGTTCTCCCTCAGAACCTGCAACACTGTCCTGAGGTGGTCTTCATGCTCCTCTTCACTGGCAGAGTACACAAGAATGTCGTCAAAAAATACCACGACAAACTGATCTAGGTATGGCATAAAGATGCGGTTCATCAAGTCCATAAATATTGCTGGAGCATTGGTCAAACCAAACGGCATTACTAAGAATTCATAATGCCCATACTTCGACCTGAATGCTGTCTTGGGAATATTCTCCTTCCGAACCCTCACCTGATGGTACCCTGAACGAAGATCTATCTTGGAGAAAACTCTAGCCCTGCTCAACTGATCAAATAAGTCGTCGATCCTTGGTAGTGGATACTTGTTCTTTACTGTTGCCGCGTTAAGCTTCCTGTAATCAATGCACAATCTGGATGATCTATCCTTCTTTCCTACAAGTACCACTGGTGCTGTCCATGGCGATATGCTAGCTTGGATGAACTTCTTCTCCTTCAGTTCCTCTATGTGCTGATATACCTTGGCCTGCTCTGAATCCGCCATTCTGTAAACTCGATCTGATATCGGTTTAGTTCCAGGTGCCAATTCTATACTGAACTCAATATTCCTAACCGGTGGTAGACCTGGAAGTTCTTCAGGAAATACATCCAGAAACTCTTCAACTACCTTCGGAACTTGAACTTCTTCTATTGTCGTCACTACTCCCTGCTCTTGTTGAGTTGCCACTGATCTGAATAAGGTGAACCTCTTCATGCCTGGAATATCAAAAGATACACTCCCTCTACGATAATCTATTGTCGCATGACTGTCTTTCAGCCAGTCCATGCCTAAGATAACGTCGAAATTTCCAACAGGAAATTCTATCAACCGGGCGGGTAAGGAATGCCCGCAAACTACAACGCTATACGCTAGAATAACTCTACTAACTCCTACGAGCCCATTGCCAGTGAGTATATTCAACCTCCCTGGCAATGCCTCGAACTCCATTCCTAGCCGTGTCGCAAATTGTGCAGATATAAATGAGTGTGATGCTCCTGAATCAAACAATGCTACTGCGGGATATGAGGCGACGAGAATGTTACCTGCCACAACATCTCCCGATGCTAATGCCTCTTCCAAGGACAGAGTGAATGCCTGCCCTCGACCTCCTTGTTGGTTTCCATGCTGCGGCCTAGCCTGGTGCTGCTGCTGGCCCCTTCCTTGATGATGCTGGGGTGGTCTATGCTGGTGTTGCTGCATCGGCGGTCCCTGCTGCCGAAACATCTGAGCTTGCGGCATTAACGGACGCTGGGCCAATGGTCTCACTGCCACTGCGGGTCCTCGATACTGTCCTTCTCCTGGTGCTGGCAGAGCAGGAAACTGCTGCACTGGTCCTCCTGACCTTGAATTCATGGGACATGTGGTAACCCGATGATCTGGATTTCCACATATCAAACACAGTCCGTTCAATGCCCGACACACATCTCTAGTGTGCCCTATCTTTCCACAATAAGTTCAGCCTGCCGGGGGTTGCTGGTTCTTCCTCTGTTGCTGTTGTTGCTGCCTGGATGGTGGTGCTGGCCCTCGTATTGTCATATCGTGGATGCGAATGCCAAGGGATGGTGCTGTTGTTCGGGGCGCTGCTCCCTCTCCTCCTTCAATCTGACTGTGGGATCTCTTCTGACCTCCAGTCCTAGTCGTGATCCTCTCAATGGTAATCTCATGCCTTCGGGTTGCCGTCAATACTTCATCAAAAGTCTGGTAGTTGTGCCCTTCTATCAATTGCAAGAGCTCAAGATGAAACCCTTGCTGGAACCTCATAGCCCTCTGGCTCTCCGTTGCTACCATCTCTGGGGCGAACCTACTCAATCTGCAGAACTCCGCTGCGTAAGCATCTACCGTCTTGTCGGCCTGCTTGAGGTTGATAAACTTCTGTTGTAGCTCAAACTGCGCTACAACTCTATAGTACTTCGTCTTGAATCTTGCTGTGAAATCGTCCCAAGCAACAGGACGTCTGATACCTACTTCCTCTGATTCCCACCAATCACGTGCGAGATCCTGAAGTAACAACTTCACTTGATCCACACGTTCTTCTGTCGGCACCTTAGCTGCTATCAGAATAACCTCAATATCTTTAAGCCATGCATCTGCTGAGATGGCATCTTCCGTGCCCTCGAAACGACGGGGGTTGTACTTGCAAAACCTGGCTGATGCTCCTGAATCTGGCCTCGTCCCTCTTTCCAATGCCGTCTGCAACCCTTGGTTGAGTAGTACGTTCTGCTCCTGCAACTGAGCGTACATGCGCTGCTGGGCTAACATCTGGTGTTGCTGAGTAGCCATCATTCCTCTCATGATCTCCAGAAGGGCCGGTGTGTCTACTTCCACAGGGGTAGGTGGAACTGTTGCTAGTGGTGGAACATCCGGATACTGCGGTCCAGCTGCTGCTTCCACTATTACTTCTTCTTGGATGGTCTCTTGAGTTAGTACCGGCCCTTGTTGCTGATCAACATGGTCAGGTTGTCCGTGTTGCCCTTGTTGTTGTTGCCCAGTCCTGACAGATGCGGACGAGGTGTCCCTAAGAAAAGGGACAAGAGAACAATCAAACGATCGGACTGGAAAGATCAATGAAGTCAAAGGATACTAGAATGTCAAGCTAGAGTCGAGAGTAACGAATCATGAGATCAAGGGAAAACATGTGTGATTGAGACATCCTATAAATTAAAACACCCCACAAGTCTGAAACCAGACCTGCATGGGCCACCACTAAAACCTTGTCACGCCCAGAACCAGAATACTGGAGAGCAGGGGAATGACTCAGCCAGCTACGTATTACGGGTAGATGAATACCGTATAATACGATCAATGCTGTCTAAAAGACGAGGGGGTGCATACTACATAAAAGTCTCACTATGGTCACTTTCCATCTATTGTCTCATTCATTCAAACAAGAAACAGAAATAGAGAACATGTGAGATAAAGCAGTAAGGCGTCCCAAACGCTCAGTCAAAATGTTCTTGATATCTGGCTTTACAAAACACAGCCAGATGATGTAGTCAGTATACACAATTGTCAGCCTGACTTAGTTACAATTATGCAAAAGTAGGTACAAGACAATCCGACTAACATGTCGGTGCCCAACGACAAAGTATAAAGTATTTAACAAAACGAGCGGGGAAGTAAGAAAACCCACTCGAGCCCTCCTGCGATCATCCTTCTAGTGTTGACCATCGTGGAGGTAGAAGTAAGCTGGATCCTCAGGGACCGGCTCTAAATCTGGCCATGCAAAACCAGAGAGGTTAGACCTCTAACAGCAAGTACCGCAAGGAAGCACGATATGAGGGATTAAAACCAGTAATGAGAAAATATGATAAATAGATCTCTACTTTCTACTGGGATTCACATAGTATCACGACACTTCGAACCAACCTCCCAACCAAACAAGGACAGAAGTTGGCACGTCATGTCCTGACATTCTGATCATCTCAGTTAGGTAACAGAGGACATACAGTACACAAACAAATTAATTTAAACGGCCATTCAACTACTACGGCTTGCTACTGTGAGTTCCAAGTTATCCTGGAATTATGCAATAGAGATTCCTCAGTTCTTACTATGTGCAAGCAAGGCTAGTTTACCCAGTCAATCAATTGTGCCAATCATGAATTAGACGAGTCCCAGCAGGACGCCCGTCATCAATATACAATATACAATAGATAATATAACCAGATACCGCTTCCTGCCCGTGTGGCAGATTTACAGTATCTTTGGGGACCAGCCGGCCTGTCGGGCACTACTAGTCCCAAGAGGGCTGCCATGTAAGAACTCGGGAATCCATTCTCTCCATGCAATCATTATTTTATTTAACTTAATAGTCTCTACGTTAAGTAAAATCCCATGCCGTGGGTCATGGTCATTCAAATGAGTACTTTCGTACGGGGTACGATATGCACAACTCTACAACGATACCAGTGCGGTTAGGTTACAGGTCTTACATAGCGTAATACAACAATCAGAACTAACCACGGAGTAATCATGCCTTGACCATAAAGTACACATGCTGCTTTTGTAAAATAAATAAATAAATAAATAAATTGAAGCCTGCATGTGCCTGTATGTCAATATTCGGGATCAGCCAGTCGATTACAATAGTTCATAATTAATATGAACGTGTCTCATTCATTCAATTCAATAAGACGACTAGCCAGTCTCTTAGTTCCAACTAGGAACGCATGATCAATTATTAGTCAAAGTAACAGTCGGGGTCAATTCGTAACAAGGCATGAAAGTCAAATTAGTATTAAGCATGGTCGAGTCTATAACTAGCATAAAATAGTTGGTAACACATTCTTGAAGCCAAGAAAAAGATCTACAACTTTCATGTTGGGAGTTAGAAGAAATTCTAGCCATAATTCAGTCAAAATAGGACATATAACAGTCAGAAACAACCAAAATAGGCATATGCGGCCTATTCTGCGACATGCATGCGGCTCAACTGCGACATGCGGCCTATGCGGCCCAACCGCGACATCTATGCGGCTCAACTGCGACATGCGGCCTCATGCGGCCCAACCGCGACATCTATGCGGCTTTACTGCGACATGCGACCTCATGCGGCCCAACCGCGACATCTATGCGGCTCTACTGCGACATGCGGCCTCATGCGGCCCAACCGCGACATCTATGCGGCTCTACTGCGACATGCGGTCTCATGCGGCCCAACCGCGACATCTATGCGGCTCTACTGCGACATGCGGCCTATGCAGCCCAACCGCGACATTTATGCGGCTCTACTGCGACATGCGGCCTATGCGGTCCAACCGCGACATCTATGCGGCTCAACTGCGACATGCGGACTATGCGGCCCAACCGCGACATCTATGCGGCTATACTGTGACATGCGACCTCATGCGGCCCAACCGCGACATCTATGCGGCTCTACTGCGACATGCGGCCTCATGCGGCCCAACCGCGATATCTATGCGGCTCTACTGCGACATGCGGCCTCATGCGGCCCAACCGCGACATCTATGCGGCTCTACTGCGACATGCGGCCTCATGCTGCAGATGAACATAAAAGTTTGACCAAAATTATTTTGGCCATAACTTCCTCAAAATAAATCGTAATCTAACTTTTCAAAAGCCAAACTTTAGCAGAATTAAATTCTCTACAACATGGAACCACTTATTTTTGAAAACAACAAAGTTTGATAGATCAAAACCATAAAATCCATATGAAAACCAAAACTTGAAACTTAGATCTGCATCCAACCATCCATGGAAATCAAGAACTTCAAGACCTAAACTTGTAGAGGATGAGAAGATGAACAACATAGACTAAAAATAAATGGGGATGCATGAAATTCCTCATGGTGTGCAAGATGTACTTGCCTCTCACAGGTGGGTTAGGGTTTGGTGGAGGAGTAAATGTGAATGAATGAAGAGAGAGAATGAAAGAATAAGTTTTATATCAAGGTCAAGTGGATCTCTACCATTCATTCTCTCCACCAAATTCAAGCCATCCATTCCTTTCCATGTTGAACCAAACCGAACCAAGTTGGTTTACCATGAACCGAAATGAACCAAGAGCCAAGAAAAGCAGAAAATAAAATACAGAAAATAATTAGCATGAAATTAAAAGAATTAAATATAAAATAAATGCATGACATATACTAAATAAATTTGGACAAGCGGTATACGTATAAAAATACGCATTCCGGGAACGGGGAGTGACAAGCCACCTATCTGAGTTGGTCACGGCGGGTGAGAATAACCCTTACAGGAAAGAACCTGGAGGGATTCTTGAAGGGCAAGAAGACAGAGCCGGACGAGGGCTCGACAGGACTCGACGAGTGAAAATCAACTCATATGGTGATTTACATCTGGGTTCTCAATTCCTTAGTCCAGTCTATTGTCTCCACAGTAGATGGAATTGAGATGGTGAAAGACGTGTGGGAGAAGCTAAGGAGAACCTATGATGGTGTGGGGAACAACCTACGGATCTTCCATATAAAAGGAGAGATCGACGACACTGTAGAGGGAGAGAAGACGGTGCAGGAGTACGCCACAGAGTTGGAGCGTCTCTGGCTGGATTATGATCACTCCTCAAAACGGGCAAGCTGCGGGGACCCAAAGTGCAAGGAGAGATGTGTGTGTCTGCAGGAGAGGATGATAAAATTCCTCAAAGGGCTGAATACTGCATTCGCACAGAGGACAGCCTTACTCCTCGCACAACCAGAGATTCCTAGTCTCGAGGAGGCTATCTCAGCTATGATCCAGGAGGAGACGCGCATCAGACTACAGGCGGGAACATGTGGTCCCCCCGAAGCAAAGTCAGCACTAGCGGTTACTAGCTCGGGCGACAAAGGACCCAAGGGAGAGCTCTGGCAACAAAATCGACAGTGCTACAGCTGCGGGAAGATGGACCATCATCGGTATGATTGTACCAAACCACCTAAGGAGGGAGACTCAGGTGGTGGACGTGGACGAGGATATGGTGGACGTGGTCGAGGAGGCCGACAAGGCGGCCGAGGAGGTTATCGGGAAAACCTGCTGGTAGCAGAAGGGAATGGAGGAGCTGGTGGCAACTTTACTGAGGAGGATCAGGCACTGCTGGACCTGCTGGAGAGAAAACAGAGAGCGTCCACCGAAGAAGAGACATCCACTCCATTCTTCGTTGGAGACAACGCCGCTATGTATGCCCACTCATCAGAAGGTACTGACGAGTCACTCGCTCTTGCATCTATGTCTTTTCTTAAAACGTCAGACTGGATTATCGACTCAGGAGCATCTCGGCATGTGACCGGGAACGCTAGTAAGTTTTCTTCATATACTCACCTAGCATCAGCAGACACCATTCAGACTGCAGATGACACTTTCCAACCAGTGGTCGGTAGGGGTACTGTTAATTGTACAGGTTCAGTAAGATTATCCAATGTGTTACATGCTCCATCCTTTCAAGTCAGTCTCTTGTCTATTAGTTCTATAATTCTCCAACTGAAATGCGTTGTTTCTTTTGATATTCCTAAGGTGATCTTCCAGAAGAAAGGGACGGGACAAAGACTTGGGACTGGCACCTGGCATGAGGGACTGTGGTACCTAGATCGAGAAGGACTGGACTCAGCATTGGTATCTATGGCAGAGAAGGCTGGAATGGGAGAGCTGCAGCAGAGGACTGAAGATACTTTGATACTTCATCATAGGAGGATGGGACATTCTTCCTTTGATACTCTAAATAAGTTATATCCAGAGATGTATGCAAAATCAAATAAACAAAAATTAGTATGTGATGCATGCGAGTTAGTGAAACTTACTAGGAGCTCATATGTTGGCACTGGTCACAAGAGCTCTTTTGCTTTTGAGGTAGTACATTCTGATGTTTGGGGTCCATGTGCTACTAACACTATGAATGGGTATAAGTACTTTGTTTGCTTTATTGATTGTGCATCTCGTGTCACCTGGCTGTATTTGATGAAAAATAAGAGTAATGTATTTTCTTGTTTTCGGGACTTTCATAAGCATGTCCAGACTCGATACAATGCAGTGGTGAAGGTACTGAGGTCTGACCATGGCACGGAGTATACCAACATGATGCTTGTAGAGTACTTGTCAGCACACGACATACAGCATCAGACCACTTGTGCATACACACCAGCACAAAATGGAGTAGCAGAAAGGAAAAATTGACACCTTCTGGAGACCGCAAGAAGTATGATGATCGACATGAATGTCCCACAAAATCTATGGGGGCATGTAGTGTTGACAACAGCTCAACTTATCAACAGGATGCCTTCAAAAGTCCTGGGATGGAAGTCTCCATGTGAAGTATTACAAGGCAATAATAGTGGGATACTTCCACTGAAGGTGTTCGGGTGTGTGTGTTTTGTGAAGGACAACAGACCATCAGTTGGAAAACTTGACCCTAGAGCGGTCAAGTGCATCTTTGTGGGCTACGCAGTGACTCAGAAGGGGTATGTGTGCTGGAGTCCAGTAGAGAAGAAGAAATTTGTTAGTATGGATGTCCACTTCCGAGAGCATGAGCCATATTACCGCCAGGAGGGAATTTTGCACAACACGCCTAATACTACCAGTATAAGGCGAGAGGGGGAGATGGACTTGGTGGTAACCGATTTAGAAGTTTGGCATAGAGACATGGTTAAGGAGGAACATGAAGGTGAAGCGGAACAGGGGGAGGAGATGAGAAGTGTTAGACCTACGGCTCAAGGGGACTTACCTACAGCAGGAGAGAGAAGCAAACTGCAGGACTAGTACCCATAGAGCCAGTGCTAAGTCCCTTGCCTGCGTCTGTCCCTTCTCCTGAGACACCTACACCACCATCCTCCTCATCTACACCACTATCCTCCTCAGGTGATATCATTCATCCTACTTCTTCCACACCACTATCTATACGAAGGACTACTCGCAGTAATGCAAAAAATTCTCCGGACAGATATGGTTGGGATCTTGCTAAGTTTGTTTCTTATGATTATATCTCTTCTTCTCATGTAGCATTTATAGCATCTTTGGATACTATTACTGTACCTAACAATTGGCAGGTTGCCAAGAACGATCTAAAGTGGAAAGCGGCGATGCACGAGGAATTGGGAGCTCTTGAGAAGAACCACACTTGGGAGCTGGTGAGCCTGCCAGAAGAGAAAAGAACAGTCGGATGCAAATGGGTTTTCACTGTGAAGCAGAACCCAGATGGACAGGTTGAGCGCTACAAAGCTCGACTGGTGGCAAAAGGATACAGTCAGACGTACGACATCGACTATGACGGGACCTTTGCACCAGTGGCGAAGATGAGCACTGTCAGGACCTTGATCTCCCTGGCAGCCAATGGAGGGTGGAAGCTACACCAACTGGATGTGAAGAATGCATTTTTTCATGGGGATCTAGTGGAGGAGGTGTACATGGAGATACCACCAGGATTTGGTACCAAACAGACAGAAGGCAAGGTCTGCAGACTGAAGAAGTCCCTCTATGGACAGAAGCAGTCTCCTCGAGCATGGTTTGACAGGTTCAGGAGAGCAATGATAGGGATGGGATATCAGCAGATCAATGCTGATCATACTGTCTTCTTCAGACGAAGTGGAGGCCACATCACCATGCTTGCTGTATATGTAGATGATATGATTATCACAGGCGATGATGAGTAGGAGATCGCCCAACTCAAAGAAAAACTTGGCAAGGAGTTCGAGGTGAAGGATCTTGGCCCTCTTCGATACTTCCTTGGGATTGAGATTGCTCGAGATACAGAGGGAATTTTTCTTTCTCAAAGGAAGTATGCACTGGACCTGCTTACGAAAACAGGGATGATAGGATGCAAACCAGCTACGACACCGATAGACCAGAAGTTCAAACTGGATGCTGAAGCTGGAAAACAAGTTGACCGGGATAGATATCAGAGATTGGTGGGTAAGTTGATCTACTTGAGTCACACTCGACCTGATATCAACTTTGCGGTCAGCGTAGTGAGCCGCTACATGCATGACCCCCGGAAGGGTCATATTGATGCAGTGTACCAGATTCTGAGGTACTTAAAGAGAGCCCCCGGGAAGGGACTGATTTTCAGAAGAAATAATCACGTGAGCATCGAGGGCTATTGTGATTCTGACTGGGCTAGCTATGCTGACGACAGGAGATCCACATCGGGGTACTGCATATTTGTAGGAGGCAACTTGGTCTCTTGGAGGAGTAAGAAGCAGTCAGTGGTGGCTAGATCAACAGCTGAAGCAGAGTATAGAGCTATGGCCTTGGGAGTCACAGAGCTATTGTGGTTGAAGAATATGCTGACGGAGTTAAAGCTGGACCAGAAAAATAAGATGAAGCTATGGTTGACAACCAGTCAGCTATTAGTATTGCCAATAATCCAGTGCAGCATGACAAGACCAAGCATATCGAGATTGACAGATTCTTCATCAAAGAAAAGCTTGATAAAGGACTACTAGAGCTGGGCTACGTTCCAACCAAAGATCAAGTAGCAGATGGATTGACCAGGGGGCTTAGCTCTATCAGCATGATGAGAGGATGTGACAAGATGGACTTAGTGAATATCTTTCGCCCATCTTGAGGGGGAGTATTGATATATTTAGTAAGAGAATTTGTTATATTTAGTATGGAAATATCCTGAGGACATATTTGGGATGCCAGAATATGCCACAGGATATTCCATTGGATATTCCATGATGTAAAGGCTATATAAAGCCTATGAGATTATCAATAAAACATATCAATCAATCTCTACAACATGTTTTATTCTAACTCCTTCCTTGTGATTGTGCACCCTATTTGTAGAATATTATGTTGTTTAATATACAGTGGGACTGTCAGTATTGGTTCTGTGCTATCTGGACAAATTTGTTTTCTGACTCGCAGAAAGTTGTCTTGAACTGTTGCAAACCTGTGTTAGTATGTTATATATTGCAAAGGCTCTCTCTGAGGCTGTACTAATTGCTTTTGTGGTGTTAAGCTAAAAAAGTTTGTGGAATGTTCCAATTTCCAAGCGAAATGGAAGAATGTATATGAATATTGAGGTTGTGTTATCTCAGTTGTGTAAAAAGATTGAAGAATATTTTCTTGTTCTTGATTATCTGCAGGATCGGGCCAGAGGTAAACCAGACAAGATTTCAGACTTAGGTAACCCTCCTGTACATAGGACAACCCCATGGTTCAGCATGATCCCAATAGAGATTGGGATTGTAGGTGACCCTCCATGATCGGCCTACAACAAGGGTCAAGAGACAACCAAAACTAGTTCCGCATAGGCCAATCCAACCCCCGGTTTGGCCCTGATACTAATGTACTTGTAAGATGAGGTATCCTATTTACTCTCGAAAGCAAATCAAGGTATCTTGTTGATATTATGAGTTTGTTCTATCGAAGATCGTAAAATGAAGGTTTTGGTTGAAATATTATGAATTTGTTTTGTCGAAGATGGTGCAACAGACTTCTGAGTAAACACTTGTATAGGTGCAAGGAATAGGTCGTATTAGAAGAAGAGGACAATGCACTAGGCAAACAAGGTTCATGAATCAGTAACAATTGTAGTATCCTTTTCTTGAGGAGAGGAACTAGTGGTAAGAGTGTTGAAAATAACACTCGATCAATAGTACTCCAAATTTGAAGAGGAACCCGACACGTTGGTAATGTCGGTGTCACCAAGGTACTTATCATAAACTTCGGAGCAAATCGCGTCATCTAAAGCTGAAAAATTATTATCCAGTCAAGATTGGAGAAAGATCACCATAACACTAAGCTACACAATATAATATACAAGCATGAAGAAACAATAGTAAATGAAAGATGAATTGTAGGCATGGTACGATATGATAGAAGAGCACAACTATGACATGCCAACAATATGAAAGTAGACTCGATGGAAGAGGAACAACTAAATAGCAATAAGAATCGAAGTCACATGTATCGTATGTTTTAGAATACTAACGTTCAGCATGTGGCAGGGCCGACTTTGAGTTCATGGGAGCCCGAGGCAAAATTCCAAAATGGCCCCCCATACATAATATAAAAAATAAAGAAACTAAAACACAAGTAAATTGAATAAAAACTCTCATCACCAAAAATTGAAATAAGGACCTTATATATGCAAATCTATCATAGGAACCACTACATCATAATTGCTTTGTGTTAAGTGGGGCCCATAAAACATACTAGGTCTATGTTAGATACAAAAATATTAATATATTTATATTTAAACTGATTTATTTTGGGCCCCACGGATTGAGAGGGCCCTGGACGGTCACCCTGGCTGCTCTAGGTCACAGCCGGCCCTGACATGTGGTTGAGTTAGGAATCAGACAATCAACACGTGAGGTGTATTGACTGAATAAACAATGTAAGATAGTCCCCTAACCGAATAAACATTAGGCTAGATCTATTTGTGGGGTACCATATGTCTACTAGTTGTATTCTCCCACCCAACTTACTTACAAGTACATGCTCTGAATTAAGGTAAAAACAATGATACGATAAACAGTAAATCATGGTAAAAAAGATGTGAAAATGTACATATGACATAGCAATACTAACTCTTGTGCATAAAGTAGAAACATAAACAACTGACACGAATACATGAAGCATAAAATAATGACAACATTGATCATAGCGATACTGGCCTCCTCCTGAAGATGTTGAAGACACAAACTCAAGACGTCATGAGCCCGATTTACTAGCTATACCATTATACCATTATCCCACGAACCCCGTCCCATAATTTAACGCAAATTAGAATTATCTCTCCCACATGAAAAGTGGCTAAATAGGTTTCCTAATTGTAAACCCCTGTATTTTTCAAAAAAATTATTTTATATAAAAACCATATTTTATTAATTTTTAAGGTTTTTCTACTTATTAATATAATTATTTTGATTTAGCCGTCATAGCGATCAATGGTAACATTATGTACATTTATGACGAAATGTACATCATAACGTTAGAAATTTTATAAAAATATTTTAGAATTTTTTTAAAGAATTTTATGTATTTATTTGGATTTTTAGAAATAATTTTCATATATATATATATATATATATATATATATATATATATATATATTTGAAAATATATATATATTTTATATATATATATATATATATATATATATATATATATATATATATATATATATATATAAAATATATATATATATATATATATATATATATATATATATATATATATATTTTCATATATATATATATATATATATATATATATATATATATATATATATATATATATATAAATATATAAAATATTTATTGTAAAGCAAAAAAATGAAGAAAGAAAAATGGAGAAAGTTGTTTCTTCATTAACTTATCTCAATCATCTTGAGAAGAGCCCTTTATATAGGCTTACAATGGAGGTTTAACATCATCATGATAATTAAATGAGAAATGCTAAAAGACATAAGTTAAGGATAACCAAATGTCATAGGTTATGGATAACCAAAAGACATGTTATGTACACTAAATAATAATATAAATTATCCATATTTACAACACTCTCCTTTGGATATTCACCATTAATTAGTTGGTGGTGTATGCGCATTTATTGCCTCGTTAAAACCTTACTAAGAAAACCCCAGCAGAAAAAATCTTAGTCAAGGAAAAAGAGTACAACGTGCAAAACTCAAAAATATTCTTCATGAGTCATACCCCCCCTCGATATAATGGATTTGCTTGACTTCGTTTGACAACTTTCGTCCTTTGGAGCTCATGTGCTTAAAATAATTTTGGTGAAAGTTGCTTATTCGATCTCCTTTGATGAATCCCTCTCGGAATTGTGTAATGCAAGCCATATTGTCTTTGAATATTATTGTAAGCCAATCTGTAACTGTGTTTAGTTGACAATTTACTCTTATATGATGAATGATTGATCGCAGGCACATACTTTCTCTTGTTACTTCTTGTAATGCAATTAATTCTGTATGGTTAGAGAAAGTTGATACTGAACCTTGCTTTGTAATTAGTTCTACATAGTTAGAGGAAGTTGCTACTGAACCTTGCTTTGTTGATCGTCAAGATATAGTTGCATGGTTATTAATAAACACATAACCCATTTGGAGCAACCCTTATGAAGGCCAGAAATATGTTTGACTCTGCACAACCAACTAGACAGGAATTGTCAGTGGAATCATATAAATAAAATAATCTCATGTCAGTTGTTCCACAAAAATATCTCAATATGTGTTTAACTATATTCAATATGTAAGTGGAGGTGCAGAACTATATCTAGATAATAAATTAACAGAAAAATGCAATATCTGGTCTTGTGCATTGACTAGATATAGTAGTGCTCCAATGACACTTAAATACGACATTTCTGTACCAAGAACTTTTTTATCTTCTCTCTATGGTCGTAATGGACATTTATCCAAATCCAACTTGCGTACAACCATCGATCTACTTTGTGGATGTGCTTTATCCATTATGAATCAGTTCAAAATTCTTTCAATATATTGGAAATGATGAACTAATGTCCTACTGGAACTTCGTTCTATTTGCAAACCGAAACCAAGCTTTGTCTTTTTCCAAGTCTTCATTTCAAACTCATTCTTCAAATAGTTTACAGTTTTCTCCAATTCTGTAGGAGACCTGATCAGGTTTTATATCATCCATATATACTGCTACTATTGAGAATTCATTTCCGAATTTCTTAATGAAGACATATGGGTAAATTTGACTATTTTGTATCATTCTTTAGCCATATATATGATAAGACGATTATACCATATTCTTGTGGATTATTTCAATCCGTATGATGCTCGTCTAAGATTAATTAAACATATTCCTTTTGACTTAGTCTCTAGCATTGTAAATCCTTCTGAAATTTTCATATAGATATCAATATCTAAGTCTCCATACACTTATGCAGTTACAATATCCATAAATCTTATATCAAGATTTTTAGAAACTACGAGACTAATTAGATATCTAAAGGTAATGACATCCATAATTGGAGAGTATGTGTCAACATAGTCAATTCCAGGTCTTTGAGAGAAACCTTGTGCTACAAGTCGGAATTTATATCTTTCAACTTTGTTCCTCTCACTTCGTCTTCTCACGAAACATCCATTTAAAATCAACATGGCTTATGCCCATTGGTGTTTCCACTATAGGTCCAAACACACCACGTTTTTCAAAAGATTTAATTCTGCTTGAATAGCATCTTTCCCGATTGATCAATCTTTTATTTGTCGACATTCATTTATACTACGTGGTTCATTTTCACAATCATCATTGTCCTTTGATATTTCAGAACCTACTGCATAGCTAAATATGTCATCGATGACAAATGATTTTCTATTCCATAATTCACCTGAACATGCATTGAATATGGAGATCTCTTCATTTTCAGGTACCTGTGCCTCTTTAGAGGCATCCAGAGGCATTTCAGTGAATTTGGAAACATGCACATATTCATTATTTGTTTTTGGAGCACCAGCCACAATTGGACTTTTATCAGGACAAGATGTTTCATTAGCTCTCCTCTTTCTAGGAGCACTATCCTTGGAATCTATAGGCCTACCATGCTTTTGAGTGTAGTAGTGGATTCATTTGCCGCCTTGTTTGAATTTTGTCCAATTGGAACAATGATTATGGCTGGTGTAGTGTCCCGCTCCTCGCGGTCCACTATGTAATACCTACGGCTTGCTGACTCAGTCTTGAACTGAGTATTTGGAAAAACCTTTGCCGGTATCGATTGATCACGGATGAAATGCAATGAACCTTTCCAATTGATGGATTGGCTTCTATTGAAATGAATCCAAGAGTTTTGTTGGATGTTTTCTTTCGCTGTTTGGTTTTGATGAATGCATTTTCGTGTTAGTTTTCGATGATTGGTTTTCATTGTTCGCTTTCATCGTATTTCGCATTCATTCCGAATCTTGAGAGAAAGAGACCGAAGTATGCTAATCAACTGTTGGTACCAATGTAGGACGCGTGAACTGTTCGTGAACGGCACGTGAAGTCCCTCCTTCTCTCAACTAAGATTCATCTCGGTGAGTTGCTTCAATCGAACAAACATTGATTTGTACGCCTAATAAAAATGATCTCTAGTCTACTCTGTTGTCTCGTTCCGATGATCAACGATACCACAACAACAAAAGATAAGAGAAGATAATTGAATTGAATCAAATGCGAGATCATGTATTGCTACTCTATCTGCTCTATAAGAATGATCATCTGTTCGGTTACTATGTATGCTTGTAAAATATAGACATGTACAGACGAACTTGTACGTGTTAAGATGAATAAGAAGGCACGAAATAAACGTGTCGTATATCTGTGCATAAAGTCCAAATCTATCTCATCTGATAGAACTGCTAGAGCATGCATATAGTCTCGGACAACTTGTTAACAAGAAAATATTTGTCTCTCGGGTGGTATCTGAGGGCACTTGGAACCGCTCGGCCTAGGAGAGATTAGGGCCTCCATGTGAAAATGGGAGTCGATATCTGAGTCCTTAGCGACGAGCTGAACCGGAGAGTCACAGCGGCTAATCATGGGGATACCCCCATGTACCATTATGTAGAATATGCCACCTACATGATCCTAATTACAAACTTCAATATCTGCAAGTATGAAACATGAGTTATTCGCTATGCAAATTGTGCTAACTTATTCTGTGCAGGGATGACTGTCGGCGATGGTAAGTTGCTTATGAAATATTTTACTATCATGTTCTTATGAATTGTTAAAAAGAACCTAGACAAGTAGAAAGATCACTAGTAAATATTAGCTCCGCATGTTGATTTAGTGCAGAGATTTGCGAGTTCGACCAAAAGCCGCTCGCCAGTACATGATATGTGCTGATCCACGTTGTGGGCATCCTTTTTAGAAAGCAAAGGAGACAAGGGGATTTCAAGTGAGGCACTAAAGCTCGTCTAGCCCAGTAGAGCTGTGGATTGCCTCAAAGCTTCTTTTTCTTTTCTAGTCAAGTTGCAAGTTTCTTTTTCTTTGAAGGTATCTTTTCATTTCCAGCATGTAATAAAGGGATATGATGTATGGGCATTGCGACTATTTTCAAAAGAGAGTTTTAAAGAGAATCATATAGCCAAGATAAGGCAAATCCGAGTTTGTAAAGGTTTGTACTTGTATTCCTATCAAGTTTATCAATAAAAAAATATTTTCTATTTCAAATCTCGGTGTCCTATATTTGGTTTTCTACAATAAATGGGTGTGTGCGTGTGTTTTGTTTGACTAGTTATTTTGTGCAGGTACTTGGCCTTGTGCAAGCGCAACTTAGACTTGCACGGCATCACGCCTTAGCGATGACGAACGATCTTGCAGGGATCCAGGCAAGACGGACAACCCTAGCGGGATCAGGGCGTGACAAAGTGGTATCAGAGCACGATTTTACGTCCTTGGTCTCTTGCAAATATCGTTTTCGAAAAAGTATATAAAGTATTTTGATGGCATTCAAAGGTCCCGATTTTGAAGTTATGAAAACCAATGCCCCATACAATAAGTCCATAATATTTTATGAGACTAACAGAAGTTATACTTTTTGTAGAAAAATGCTCCTCCTCGACCATCTGGCTCAACCGATCCGATAGAGCGGATCATGACCATGATGGAACTACAGAGGCAGGATAATGAGGAACATAGCCAGATACAACAGGCCTGACTGGAGGCCCAACAGAAGCAGCTGGATGCCTTGACCCAACTTGTAACTGCGCTAGCGGCAAATCGAGATACCACCGCAGCGACCAAACCAACGAGAACACCCGAAATTGAGCCCGTGGATGGTGACGAACCCCAGCCGGCGCAAAGGCACTCTTCCTTTAAGCCAAAGGACTTTTTGGATGTGAAACCTCCAAAATTTGAGGGCAAGACATCACCAGATAAGGTGGTGGACTGGATCGATAAAATGGAAAGTCTGATCACATTCGTAGGAGTTCTGAGTAGCAAGAATGTAATGTGTGTCGGTCTGCTACTACGGCTGCGGGCAAAAGACTGGTGGAAAGCGAAGAAGCCGACGCTGCTCGCAATGGCTAGGAATGAGAAGATTTCATGGGCCTCATTCAAGAAGGCATTTCTGGATCAATATCTGCCTCCAGCCATGAGTAAGAAGATGGAGAATGACTTCATCACTCTGAAACAAGGAAATATGTCCGTGGAGGGCTATGAATCTGAATTTGCTAAGCTAGCAAATTTTGCTGCTGTTATGTTACCCACGGAGCAGACTCGCATAGATCAGTTCGTTGAAGGTATGAATGAAGACATTCGGTTGAGTGTGCTGAACCGAGAATGTGAGTTGTATTCTCAGGCCTTTGAGGCGGTGCTACAGGTGGAACAGTTTTGCCTGAAGAAGGCGTCAACTAAAATACAGTACGGTCGAAATTAGCCCGAATCAGCCCGCTAAGAGATATCACGATGGAGAGAAAAAGACTGACAGAGAACAGAACAATAAGCCAGTGTGCACCTTGTAAAACCCCTATTTTTTAATTATTTTTATTATTTTATTAGACTTCAAATTTAATTTATACAATTTATGGTTTTTATTAATTATTAAAATGACCTTAGCCATTGTTGTGTTTTGAGCACAAGGCGACCATGAATTTTGGCACGAAAGATATAGCAGTGTACTTTGACCAGTATATTAGCCATGTCGTGGAAGGCTTAGCCATAGTTCAGTCCGAACAAGGAAAACCAGGCCGAGTTGTGAATTGACCCATTTAAATTATTTTAATTAAATATTATATTATATATTGATTTTTAGATGACCCGGTTTGTCCAATTCAGTCCGAACTGGGCCCGAACCAAATTTTAGCCCATGTAAGCAGGTAGTGTGACCAAATGTGGCCATGTAGACATATTTTATGTACTTAGAAATATCTCCTAAATTATTTTAGAATTTTATGTACAATTTCTAATTATTTAAATATTTGTACAATTATTGGTATTTTATTTTTAAATAATATTTTATAATATTGTACATGTTCCTGGACCCGGATAAGGGTGTGTGGTACAGTCCCCCCCATTGGAGCAATTTTTATTAATTTAATATTATTAAATTTATTTTGTAGAGATTTATTAAAACATGTTTATTCTATTAAAATATTATTATTACTTTGAGTGGATTTATTGTGAATTGAATTTATATGTACAAGTAGATATGTTTAAATATATATTTAATATTTGGTTAGATAATATTTAAATTATTATTTGGATTTAAATAGATTTTTATGGATATATGCATATATATGTATAGATATGTATAACTGTTAAACAGATTTAGAATAAGTTTAGTTTAAAAAAAAAATTTAATTAAACAAACACAATGGGTGGTCGGCCCCACTCGACCACCCACTTGCATACGTATAAGGAGCAGCAGCTCCTACATGGGGCGCCCCCCCTTTTAGCAAAGCTACATGCGCGCCCACATTATTAATAAGAAGCAACAGCAACTACTTGGCCGAAACCCCTCATCTATATATTAAAAAATATATATATATATATATATATATAGATGACTCTAAAGAAAACCCTAGTTTCTTCTCCATCTTCTTCCTCCTCCTCCATCTCCTCGGCGTGCGTGCCAGCCTCGCCGGAGCGACTGAATCCCCGCCTCCCAGTCGTCACGACAACAACAACAACAACAACAGATTCCTACTTTAAGGTACCCAACTTCCCCGTTTGATTTCTCTCTCGATTCTATTCCGTTTTTAGATCCGTAAATTCGCATAGAAAGTCCACATGACCCTCTTCAAGATCCCCCAGGTGGATTTCGATATGGCCATCCAACTTGCTCGAAAAATCGAGACGAAGTTGGAGAAAAACCCACTTTTCTGAAATATTAAAAACTGTTGGAAAACATCAACTTGTCGGCCACTTTTCTCGCTGACCATTAAACTTTCGTAAAAACTAATTAAAGACAGTCAAAGACAACATAACCGAGATTGTAACGCACCTTTTGAATTCACATTTCATCTAGTATGTAGAAAGTTACATATTAAAGTTTCACGAAAAATTGTAAATTCTGTTTTCAAAAAGTGGAAAAACACCCGATACGACGTGCGCCCCGACAAACCGGGCGACGTGGTCGCGCACTATATGCATCGAAAGACGCGTATGGATGTTGTCGACGTGTGGGAACTGACGGAACCCGATTTTATTGTATATGCACGACGAAATCAGTGCGTATCCGTCGAGATACCCCGTATCGAGCCTTTGCAAATTAATTCACAACTTTGTGCACACTCATCATATCGTGATGAAACTTGCGTCATTGGACTCGAAATATTTTTCTGGTCCTGTGAGCCATGTTTGGTCCGATTCTGAGACCGTTGATCGGGACGCTATTTTGGCGGGCCTACAATCCCACTTAACGGGCGATTTTGTGCACGGCTCATCAGAATCCAAAATTGGACATACCGTTGAGTTCATCTCGAAAAAACAAATCTGTAGACATATAGTTTGACGACTTTAGAGACAGTAGGTTCTGGCACGTATTTCGGTACAAAGCGGGTCCAACGGTGGACATTATTTTGACCCGAAATTACGAATTTCCTCCTGTTCCAGAATTTGACTTTTGGATAGGCGTTTCCTAGGCATATCTTTTATTCCAAACTCGTTCGTGATGTTTGTTTCAGCATCCGGAGCTTCTTGTGGATTTTGACTTTCGTGTTGACGATTCTGATTGTTGGATTTTTGCTGCTTCTCGCACCACCCTCAGGCAAGACACCTTGCCATTTGCTGTTTATTTATTTTAGCTCATATTTCATGCATTATTTATTTTCTTTATACAATATAAACTGTGATACATGGCATAACCTGTTAGAACTTACTGTTCATTTATATTTCCTGCTATGTATTATTTTTCTTACACATTAAACCTAGATTTAAGGGACCACCTTTGTGTGTTGCATTCATGGCCTTGACACATTGTACCACGAAGTTGTGTGTCGCATATAGAACACGAACGTGCGTGATTGGCTGGCCACCAGTACGTACAAGCCGTGCGATAGGAATAACCGCTAATAGAGGTTGCATGCTTAGTTTGACTTAGCGGTTATAGAGGTTCTCTGTTGTGGATACAACATATTAGACATTGGGTGGAAAGAACAGTTCCTTAATGTATGGGTCATATATGCACTGCCCTGATTGTCGGTTATCTCCAATGGGAGGTACGGTCCTGATTGCCGGTTATCTCCAGTGGGGGATACGGTCCTGATTCCTGATATTCCTGATCCGGTCCATGCGTCAAAGATTTGTTCTTATTGCATTCACTATAGTACGGTTAGGTACCCTATTGCATGCCTCCCTTATTTATTTTAGCAATATTTATTCAGTTTATATGGGATGATATTATGTGTCTTGTTACGTCCCTCTGAGGACCTGGTTATCTCGCCAGGTGTGTGCTATTGTCTTTCGCAGGTGTTCTAGCTCTAGCCGTGTTCATCGCTATTTTTTCGAGGATGATTGCACTTGGATCGTCTTCGCTTTGCTCGCCAAAATTATTTTATTTTTTATGTATTTTTCTTACTTGTTGGTAGTGGATTTGTCTCCGCCCAACATATTGTATCAAGACAATTCTTTATCATTATATGCTATCTTTTTATTTTGTGTGGATGAGATTAGTTATGGTTCTACTGCATTTTACAGCTTATGTATCCATACGAGATTTTCATATTGGAGTATACTTCGTATGAATACAGCTGGCATGTCGATGTACCTAGTCCTACGTATTTTGGGACTGGGGCGTTACATATTTTTGTGGTGGCCCATGCAAGTCAAGATAAATTATTTGGTTACTTTACCGTACCAAGCAAGCCTGCGAATAGGATTAGAAGTCTAGGATCTCATCCACATACTTGACCTCCTATCTCGATTCTATCTTCAAACTCTCACTTAACTCATTGATTGCATCTTGCTTGATCCTTCTATCGTAAATCTCATCTTTCCACGGGCTAGGGACGAAATTGTTGGAGGAAACACGAGTTAAAATATTAATGGTGGGCCACAAAGGTAGCCCTAATGAGTTAGAAGTATTCCACACTAATTGCCATGTCACTTATGACCATGATAGTAGTATATACACAAGTGTTGTTAGTCATCTACCCAGCTATGTGACTGTATTTCCACCTCGACTTACTCGACCTTCCTTCAATTCTAGATCTTTTTAATTGTGACCTTCTAACCCATTTGCAATTTGAATAATGAGTTAATGGTTCCTTAACTGTATCCATCTAGGAGACTATCTTCTCTCCGAAATTGTGTTACTAAATTATTTTTACTGGATTCTCTAATTAATTTTATTTCATGATTTAACTTAATCTACTTTATTTTGTGCATTAATTATCAACTCGTGAACTCCCACTTTCTATTTTTGATCTTTTGGCGTCCCCTACCGTGACTTGTATATTTTGAGTACAACACTACACTTTTCTTTCCAACAAATTTCATATATAAGACCTAGACAAGCCCACCTTCCTGTAGACATATCATGTCCCACCAAAACCCATCTCCTTGTACTTTATTTCTTGATATTACCTTATGGTCAAAATGGCCAACTATAATCTTTACCATGATACCGATATATCTTTGACCACGGATAGGGATTCAACCTCGACTCAATTCTTTCGACCCGATATGTGATTTTGTTCTACTTAATTCCTTAAATGCTTAAATTTGTGCTTTATCTTGATTGCTTGACCCATTGTCCCATCACACTACTAGCTTAACTCTTGTAAGTTGGGTAGAATACCTCACAGTCCAACAAAGCCTTTGTCCTTGTGACCTATATTGATAAGTTTACTTAGACTATGGAATCTGAAGGATTCTAACCCATTAGCCAACCAAGCCATAAGCAAGCAAACACTAGGACGATTGCATAAGCCCACACTTCGGGCAAGACTTGATTTTAAAAAGATCTTGGACTATTTAAAATTTTCTTCATCAGTACCTCCCTTGCTCATATTTTGACTATCTCATACTGCTAATGTAGCTTCAGTTTTGCAAGCTTATTTCGTTATCAAGTTTGATCATGACATATTTTATTGGGTGCACCCACTAACATATTGTCTAATCAGAACCGGTGCATGATGGTCTGATCAACCTATTGCACTTTGGTTCGCTTTTCATGTATTATTCTATGTGGATGGAGACATAGGTAAACTTGCCTTAGAGTCTCATCCGCGACAGCATTGACAACTCCCATTTGAATTATTTCCGTCGCCTATGAACCACGTATTCGTACTCGATAGCATCGTTCTTGAACTCTTTATTGTTTTTACTTTACTTATATTAGAAAGACCAGGCACTGTGCATGATAGATAGATGCAAGATATCACCTTTCGTTTTCCTATCAGTTGTTTCAACACGAATTTAGATAGCCACCGGCCCACTCATGTGGCTATATCCTCACCTTAAACTCTTCTTCTCCCCAATCCTAGAAATTTCATTGTGCCCTTCCAACCCCTCTTGAACGCACGAAAGTGATTCTAATCATCACTTAATCAAACCCTCGACCAAGACGACTAGTATCCAGTTCTCCCTTAAGGAATCACATCTCTTAAACGTCTAATTTATTCTCTTTGGTCTACTCAAATCCTTACTATTTCCTAAACTACATTATGAAATTTTGTTACCATCACTAGTAACTCTTATTCAATTTCATAATCATGATATATTTTTGTATATATCGACTCCCCAAATTTTCTAATGCATGGTTATGTTGAACGTCGTTTTATTGCCTCCTCCAAAAATTTAATTGTATTTGGTATTGACGAACTCTTCCTATCCCTCAACCCTATCTACCATATTAATCATAAATTTCGAGGACGAAATTCTTGTAAGTTGGGTAGGATGTAAAACCCCTATTTTTTAATTATTTTTATTATTTTATTAGACTTTAAATTTAATTTATATAATTTATGGTTTTTAATAATTATTAAAATGACCTTAGCCATTGTTGTGTTTTGAGCACAAGGCGACCATGAATTTCGGCACGAAAGATGTAGCAGTGTACTTTGACCAGTAAATTAGCCATGTCGTGGAAGGCTTAGCCATAGTTCAGTCCGAACAAGGAAAACCAGGCCGAGTTGTGAATTGACCCATTTAAATTATTTTAATTAAATATTATATTATATATTGATTTTTAGATGACCCGGTTTGTCCAATTCAGTCCGAACTGGGCCCGAACCAAATTTTAGCCCATGTACACAGATAGTGTGACCAAATGTGGCCATGTAGACATATTTTATGTACTTAGAAATATCTCCTAAATTATTTTAGAATTTTATGTACAATTTCTAATTATTTAAATATTTGTACAATTATTGGTATTTTATTTTTAAATAATATTTTACAAGATTGTACATGTTCCTGGACCCGGATAAGGGTGTGTGGTACAATCTCCCCCATTGGAGCAATTTTTATTAATTTAATATTATTAAATTTATTTTGTAGAGATTTATTAAAACATGTTTATTCTATTAAAATATTATTATTACTTTGAGTGGATTTATTGTGAATTGAATTTATATGTACAAGTAGATATGTTTAAATATATATTTAATATTTGGTTAGATAATATTTAAATTATTATTTGGATTTAAATAGATTTTTATGGATATATACATATATATATGTATAGATATGTATAAGTGTTAAATAGATTTAGAATAAGTTTAGTTTAAAAAAAAATTAATTAAACAAACACAATGGGTGGTCGGCCCCACCCGACCACCCACTTGCATACGTATAAGGAGCAGCAGCTCCTACATGGGGCGCCCCCCCTTTTAGCAAAGCTGCATGCGCGCCCACATTATTAATAAGAAGCAACAGCAACAGCAACAGCTTTTTATATATATATATATATATATATATATATATATATATATATATATAAAATAAAAAATATATATATATATAAATGACTCTAAAGAAAACCCTAGTTTCTTCTCCATCTTCTTCCTCCTCTCTCCTCCATCCTCCTCCCTCTCCTCGGTGTGCGTGCTAGCCTCGTCGGAGCGACTGAATCCCCACCTCCCGGTCGTCACGACAACAACAACAATAACAGATTCCCACTTTAAGGTACCCAACTTCCCCGTTTGATTTCTCTCTCGATTCTATTCCGTTTTTAGATCCGTAAATTCGTGTAGAAAGCCCACATGACCCTCTTCGAGATCCCCCATGTGGATTTCGACATGGCCATCCAACTTGCTCGAAAAATCGAGACGAAGTTGGAGAAAAACCAACTTTTCTGAAATATTAAAAACTGTTGGAAAACATCAACTTGTCGGCCACTTTTCTCGCTGTCCATTAAACTTTCATAAAAACTAATTGAAGACAGTCAAAGACAACATAACCGAGATTGTAACGCACCTTTTGGATTCACATTTCATCTAGTATGTAGAAAGTTACACGTTGTTAAAGTTTCACGAAAAATTATAAATTCTATTTTCAAAAAGTGGAAAAACACCCGATACGGCGTGCACCCCGACAAACCGGGCGACGTGGTCGCGCACTATAGGCATCGAAAGGCGCATATGGATATTTTCGACGTGTGGGAACTGACGGAACCCGATTTCATTGTATATGCACGACGAAATCAGTACGTATCCGTCGAGATACCCCGTATCGACCATTTGCAAATTAATTCACAACTTTGTGCACACTCATCATATCGCGATGAAACTTGCACCATTGGACTCGAAATATTTTTCTGGTCCTGTGAGCCAAGTTTGGTCCGATTCTGAGACCGTTGATCGGGACGCTATTTTGGCGGGCCCATAATCCCACTCAACGGGCGATTTTGTGCACGGCTCATCGGAATCCAAAATTGGACATACCGTTGAGTTCGTCTCGGAAAAACAAATTTGTGGACATATAGTTTGACGACTTTAGAGACAGTAGGTTCTGGCGCACATTTCGGTACAAAGCGGGTCCAACGGTGGACATCGTTTTGACCCGAAATTACGAATTTGCCCCTGTTCCAGAATTTGACTTTTGGACAGGCATTTCCTAGGCATATCTTTTATTCCAAACTCGTTCGTGATGCTTGTTTCAACATCCGGAGCTTCTTGTAGATTTTGACTTTCGTGTTGACGATTCCGATTGTTGGATTTTTGCTGCTTCTCGCACCACCCTCAGGCAAGACACCTTGCCATTTGCTGTTTATTTATTTTAGCTCATATTTCATGCATTATTTATTTTCTTTATGCAAAATAAACTGTGATACATGACATAACCTGTTAGAACTTACTGTTCATTTATATTTCCTGCTATGTATTATTTTTCTTACACATTAAACCTAGATTTAAGGGACCACCTTTGTGTGTTGCATTCATGGCCTTGACACATTGTACCACGAAGTTGTGTGTCGTATGTAGAATACGAACGTGCGTGATTGGCTGGCCACCAGTACGTACAAGCCGTGCGATAGGAATAACCGCTAATAGAGGTTGCACGCTTAGTTTGACTTAGCGGTTATAGAGGTTCTCTGCTGTGGATACAACATATTCGACATTGGATGGGAAGAACAGTTCCTTAATGTATGGGTCATATATGCACTGCCCTGATTGTCGGTTATCTCCAATGGGAGGTACGGTCCTGATTGCCGGTTATCTCCAGTGGGGGATACGGTCCTGATTCCTGATATTCCTGATCCGGTCCATGCGTCAAAGGTTTGTTCTTATTGCATTCACTATAGTACGGTTAGGTACCCTATTGCATGCCTCCCTTATTTATTTGAGCAATATTTATTCAGTTTATATGACATGATATGTGTCTTGTTACGTCCCTCCGAGGACCTGATTATCTCGCCAGGTGTGTGCTATTGTCTTTCGCAGGTGTTCTAGCTCTAGTCGTGTTCATCGCTATTTCTTCGAGAATGATTGCACTTGGATCGTCTTTGCTTTGCTCGCCAAAATTATTTTATTTTCCATGTATTTTTCTTACTTGTTGGTAGTGGATTTGTCTCTGCCCAACATATTGTATCAAGACAATTCTTTATCATTATATGATATCTTTTATTTTTGTGTGGATGAGATTAGTTATGGTTCTACTGTATTTTACAGCTTATGTATCCATACGAGGTTTTCATATTGGAGTATACTTCATATGAATACAGCTGGCATGTCGATGTACCTAGTCCTACGTATTTTGGGACTGGGGCGTTACACACCTTCCTCAGTCGACAAGGGCATGTGAAAGAAGACTGTCGCTATTATGGACACATAAAAAAAGAAGAAAAAACGCTGTCTTTTCTTTATTGGCGCAAGGCACCACAAATCGAGTACGTCTGAGATATTCTGCGCTGAGGATCCCTGAGTACAAAAAAGAATTCTGGGGAATGAGACGATAGAGATCGAGAGGCAGTTGCTCCTTTACTCCGTTGACACTCTGATTACAAAAATGAGAGAAAACCTAAGAAAATTGCTAACTCTCGGCTCACTGGCAAGAAGTGCAGCAATTTGGCTCTTGAAAAATGCTCTCCGTTTTATCTTTTGAAGAGGGATGAGACCCCTTTTTATAGTAGTTTCTGAGCTGGAATGATATTATGCGCCTATATGAGAAAACATACTGGTTTTCATGTGGGCGCATAGTCCTGCTTTGGGCGCATAGGATATAGACGCATGCAGGCTGCGTAGTCATGGATTGATCGTGGTGCTGACGTGGCCGCATGCTTCGGTGCATAATTGCTCTTGGAGACTGACGTGGGCGTACGCTTCGGTGCACGTTTTGATCATGGCTTTAACTGAGTCAAGCTTGGGCGCATAGCCCTGTTTCAGGCTATGTGCCCTCCTTTTGGGGGAGCTTGTCTTGGGCGCATGGAGCTTCACTGGCTGGGCGCATAGAGCTTCACTGGCTGGGCGCATAGAGCTTCACTGGTTGGGCGCATAGAGCTTCACTGGCTGGGCGCATATATTCTCATTGGCTTGGGCGCATAACGCTTCATTGCTGAAAATTTTCATGCTTCTACAAGATCCCCTTCAAAGTTTTCGATACTTGAACGAGTTCGGAATACTTTGAAAGAAGCATGGACTGTCTTCTCGTGGGCGCATAGCACAACGCCATCTTTGGGCGCATAGTATTTGGCCAGCCTGTCAGAGAGATACGACTGTTTAGATCTTCCTCGAAAATTTGAACTGACAAATTCATCGGGATAGAATTTGAAGAGGTCCATCCTTCATACGTTGTCTATGTCAGCAAGTGGCAGTCGCATAGTGTACAAAAGGCTGGATCTTTACGTGGGCGCATAGGCTATGGTGGGTGCATAACGCGCAATGGGAGCATAGGCGCATAAAGATAGTGGGCACATAGGAAGTGGCCCGTGCCTATAAATAGGCTCTGAAGGCGAGAGAGAGTTTATTATTCTCCTCTCTTAGAATTTGCACAAAGACTCTTCATCTTCTTTCTTTAAGAACCATATCTCCCAAGGTCGCGAAGAGATCCGCGAAGGGCAAGGGGGCTGCACCGAGTGGCTCTCCTCCTGCGGTAGTGTCCTCTCCAGTCCAGGACCCGATTCTGGGTGAGGCCATGCCTCAAAAAACGAAGTCTCGAACGTTAATTTGCGACGCTCAGAATTTTCTTCTGCCTGGGCGCATGCGCCTAAGGCAATGTACTTCTGTGAGCATTATTATGCGGCCACAGAAGTCATGTGCCAACACTGTGGTGTGCCATGCACCCACTGTTTGCCATTGATTATAAAAGAACAGAACAATTATATCGGAGGACTGGACTTTCACTTCACAATACAAACTCGCTCGTACAAAGAAAGCCTAGGGACAAAAACCTAGGTACAACAATCTAAGTACAATTGTTTAGTTTTTTTTGGAGGGTGACGGCAGAGGCTCGGGAAAGCGACGACAGCTCTACCTTACTCTTTGGACGATCGGACGTAGCCTTGGCTCTGGTGAAGAAATGCTCTTGGACATGTGGGGAGACTCCCTTGTGCCTTTGGTTGCTAGATCTCTAGATGTCTCTGTAGTGCTCTCTCCTTTTTTTTCGCTCTCTCTCTGCTCTTCTCTCCTCTTCTCTTCTGCTGCCTGCAAGGGAATGGCACCTTGCTATTTATAGGAATGGGGTGTGCTCATTAGGGTTTGCAAATGATTGCCTCCTTCAGAAGTCGGCGGTTAAGGATCACTTAATCTGGGCCATTCATCTTGAATATAATAAATTTGAGCAATTAATGTGATTACATCAAATCTCTGTGGGCAATAAATATTGATTGCCATGAATATTCGTGATTTGTGATAGCCTGCCACGTGTCCAATTTGCTTGATTTGATTTGATCTGGGCAATTATGACGATCGCAAGAAATCTAATTTTGTTAGGATTTGTTAGCACCCATAGTTCCAGGGAAGATAAGACTGCCACGTGTCTCAATTATCGCGAAGAGAGCCACGTGTCTCAAATGGACCGTCCTGGCAGAGCCGCATATGGGTGGTCCTCTCAGCCGCATGAGGATGGGCAGCCGCATGAGGATGGGCAGCCGCACGTGGATGGACAGTCGCATGGGGATGGGCAGCCGCATGGTGATAGGCAGCCGCATGCAGATGGACAGCCGCATGGGGATAGGCAGCCGCATGCAGATGGACAGCCACATGGGGATAGGCAGCCGCATGAACGCAGTGGCCGCATGGAGTGGCCTCGGGACTTGGTGGATTTTGCCAGCTGTAAGGAGATTTTCTCCTCTCTCATAGGATCACGCCATCATGTCAGTCATTATTACGTCCTTATGTCAGAGCTGTCATAGCTATTATTTGTCAGAGCAACCGTCAGGGCATTAAACGTAGCCGAATGTAGAGAAGAACTGTTGAAGGCCACGTGGCTTCTTTCTGAGCCGCATGGATCCTTCAGCCGCATGGACTCCTGAGCCGCATGGACTCCTGAGCCGCATGGACTTCTGAGCCGCATGGGAATCCTGAGCCGCATGGGGATCCTTCTGTCGGAGCCGCATAGGCCTTTCTTTATTCTTTTCCATGCTTCTACAAGACCCCCTTCAAAGTTTTCAATTTGCAAAATTAAAATACTTTGAATAAGAAGCATGGCCATGTAAAAACTCTTCGGGCCGCATAGGATGTTCTAGCCGTATGGATGTCTCAGCCGCATGGCCTCCTCAGCCGCATGGCCTCCTCAGCCGCATGGCCATCTGAGCCGTATGGGCTTTCCAGCCGCATGGGCTGCTTGGCCGCATAGGCTGCTTGCCACGTCTTCATGCCACGTGCGCAAATCTTTGCATTGATTGCCTTTGATTTGCTGTCAGATTTAAAGCCGCTTTTTGGGTAGGATCCCAAGAGTTTAGCCTTGAATTTTTGCCTTGATAATCGAAGAGTCGGTTACACTGCACACGGATCGATGCGCCGGTCTATAGGCTCCGTCTATAAATAGCAGCATATTTTTGGAAGAAAGACTTCTTTACTTTCTGCTCTTGTCCTAGCTTTCTTGTCTTTGTCTTCCTTCTCTGATCATCAGCAATGGCTCCCAAGTCCTCCAAGGTTGCGGTGAAGGCTGCGGCGAAGGGTAAGGGCGTGGCCTCGACGTCGGCTGCGACACCCGAAGCTCACTCCGACGTTCATCCTGCCATTAAGGGTAAGGATTTGGGAAAGTCATATGCTTCGAAATCCTAACAACGGCTCTGTTGCATGTTTTATGCACAAGCTTTTAATACAAACTGTTCAAATTGTATGGGCCGCATACATGTCCCATAATCGAGCCGCATGGGGGTATACCCCATGTCCGAGCCGCATGGGAGTTGTCTTAGTGGGTCACATGAACACTTCGTAAACCGAATCACATAATGACCTGTCGATCAGAGCCGCATGGACTCTTTTGAACCAAACCGCAAGAGTTCATCTGAATTGGGCCGCATGAGACTGTGCTGCATCAGGCCCTGACCCTCTTTTAACTTTGTTTCTTTTTATCTTTGATTCTTGCAGCAACCCTGCCGAAGGCTGAGCTCATTATGAAGGAAGAGCTGCTGCCCCCTTTCAAACAAGAGTCATCCCTCGTTAAGGAGGAGGTAATACCAAAAGTGGAGGAACAGAAAGGAGAGCTGGCGCCTATCGCTGTAAAGGAGGAGCCCCAGTCTGACGGCGGTCGTACTGGAAGTTCTGACCTTTCTACCTCGGACGAGGACTTTGCTCAAGTACATCCTTCATACGCGAAATGGTTAAGGGATTGGTATATGCGCCCCCGCAACTAGGATTCGCGGACTCTCACAAATGTCCGCCTTTTGTCTTGACATTTCTGTCTGTCTTTAGCTGTAGTTTGTGTTTTGCTTCTTTTGGATATCAATGTAATCTTTTTCCTTATGATCAGTTGAGCCGCGAAAGTGAGGATATTACGGCTCAGAAAGTGACTGCCTTCCGTGGGGTCATTAACACGCGGGAGCAGATCCTTGAGCTTCAGAGGAAGTTAGCTTTCCTGGAGTCTGAGCTTGAAGCTGCCCGCATCGAAAGGGGGCGGATTATCCAGGAGGCTGACAGAGTTAATCGAGCTTCTGCTGGTCTGGAACTTGCCTTGAAGAAGTTGGAGGACGGTTGGCGGGCACACATGGACTTGGATAATGCGGAACGGTTGTCCCAGGAGGCCGAGCGCCAAGCTAAGCAGCGGCTTGAACGGGGGACCACCTTGGTGAAGAACCGTCTCCTGAAATTATGTACCGCCGAACTATAGACGGCCTTTTTTTCCCTTTCTTTAAGTGGGACATTGTCCCTAGAACATGTAGTACTTTCGCCTTCCAAATAAAAGAGTATGCTTTATTCTATCCTTTATTTGTACTGCTTGTCGTGCTTGTGGTGTTATGGTGGTGTTTGCCCTGCTTGGGGGACTGTTTGTGGACCTGTTACCCTTGGCATACCTGGGTTTTAGGTATAGATAACAAGTTTGATGGGGATACCTAGAACAATTCTATGGTAAGGTGGTCATAGACGTTCCTGGTATCGGGAGAAAGAATGCCATGGAACTGCTGGGCTCCCGGGGCATGATGAGGAATGATGTGCATGTACTAGGAAACTTAGTACAGCATTTATAGTCAGCAGAGGACATTTGTGGGCCTATTATCCTTGGCGTACCCTGGTTCAGGATACAGATAATAGGACGAGAGAAAACCAACATACTTACTCAGAGGTAATGAGGACATGGCAAGTATGGGGGCTTTACCGCGGAGTCTTCCTACTCAGAGGTAATGAGGACATGGCAGGAGTGGACTCAGAGAAGGATATTTGTGGTCAACATGGGACATTTGTGGACCTATTATCCTTGGCGTACTCCAGTTTTGGGTACGGATAATAAGTCGAAAGGGAACCAGCATACTTACTCAGAGGTAATAAGGACATGGCAAGCATGAAGGTTTCTTCGATGGAGCCTTCCTACTCAGAGGTAATGAGGACATGGTAGGAGTGGGCTCCATGAAGGAGTACATAGAACGACTCAGAGGTAATGAGGACATGGATGTTCTATGTAGAGGGGTGATTTATTTTTGGCGGAAGTGAAACGACTCAGAGGTAACATCGACGTGGTCGTTTTGGAAATTTGTGGATCTGTTACCCTTTTTGTGCACTGAGAGTACGGGTAGTGGATCATGAGGAAGGAGCTCTTTCAGAGGAATAAGTTCAGTGGTATGGTCATACATGATTTACTATCTAAAAGAGTGATCGGAATGTAAGTTCAGAGGTACCTGCGGGTACATAACTCAGCAATCTGGGATATTTGGAGGAAGAATGTGAGTTCAGCGGTACTAGAGGGTACATAACTCAGTAATTTAGGATTTTGTGGATGTGAGTTCAGCGGTACCGGAGGGTACATAACTCCATAATCTGGGATTTGGAGACTGTGAGTTTAGCGGTACCGGAGGTACATAACTCAATAATCTGGGATTTTTGGAGAATGTGAGTTCAGCGGTACCGGAGGGCACATAACTCAACACTCCGAGATTTAGAGAATGTGGTTTAGACATAATATTTCTTCAGGAACTTGCCGTTGACGGGCAACATGAGCAAGTCTCCGTTTGTGACTGGCCGGCTCTAGGCAGTCTGATTGTCAGTGACTCCGTTGTGGGTATTGGCGCTTGGCCGGACCTTGGCAGTCGGATTATCATCTGTTTCTCCTGTACAGAGAGGCTAATTGCGTCCTTACGCAGAGTGGCTGTAAGGGGCGCAGTTATGCCAGGTTTGCGGGCTTAGAGGTGGATCGTCAGAGGTTCTTCTGATCCTGTGGCCGTATCAGTTCGAGCTTGCATATCTCCTTCACCAAGGTGCCTCTTCGAATTTTTGTATAAGTAGGAGTCTGAGTAGTAGGATTCTACCCCTTTGAAGGGATCGATGTCGGCGAATTCTGTTCTCACGAAGCCGTATTTATCGACATACTTGAAGCACTGGTGCAGCATGGAAGGCACGATCATGTAATCGTGTATCCAAGGGTGCCCCAGGAGGATATTGTAGGAAGTGTCCGCATCTATGACGTAACAGGTCACTTCTGACTGAAGATCGCCGATTTGGCACTTCAAGCGAATCTTTCCAATCGGATAGCTCCTGCCCGAATTGAAACCGCTGATGGCGGTGCTTGTCGGCGTCAGGCGATGCATAGGGATGCAGAGATGATGTAACAGACCCTTCGGGATGATGCTTATGGAAGTACCAGGATCAATGTGCATCCGATCCACCTTTACGTCACCGATGTATCCAGTATAGTATAACGGACGATCTTGTAGATTAGTTTTGATGAGCATATTCTGTGGAGTGAAGACAATGTTGGGCATCGCTCCTGTGCAAGCGCTGTCTTAGAGTTTTGCAGGCGGGCTCTCTCCCGTGAGGTTGACCTGAGCTAGATATGCTTCGGCATTCTGGAGTGCATCACTCAAAGCCACGCGAACATCCTTGGAGAGTCTCAGGAGCTCATATAATGACAATTTGGCCGGTGTGTTTGCCAATTGTGCCAGGATGTCAAAGTTGTAGGGCCTTTCCAGCCCATGAGGTGCCTCTTTTCGGAGGGATTTGTCAAAGCGAGTCTCCTTCGGTCTAGGTTTATCGGTCGTCGGAGGTTGAGAAGGTCCCGGAGCGTCAGCAGTAGCTGGCTGATGTTCTTCAGTTGCGTTATCTGGTGTAGGTTGGGATTGAGCACCTGACCGAGTGACGACAGCTGTGACTTCTTCGACATCTGCCAAAATTGTACGGCAGGATCTGACCTTTCTACTCTCTTTCTTGCCAATGGGGAGTGGTGCGGACTGAGTCACTTCAGGTACCAAGTCTGGATGGACCCACATGACCTCCCTTCGTGACGTGGTGAGGGGTACCAGACCAGTAGCCCGATCTCGAGGAGGTGGAAGATTAGTAATCTCCATTGTCGCCCGAGGGATGGGTACCACACCGTCTTGAGTCTTCGTTGGAGGGAATCTGTCAAATTGTACTGATACCATATTGGCTGCCACGGTCACCTCTTCGAAATTAATGGCCAGAGCCTTCGAATCGATGAGATATTGGATGTATCGCTTTAGTTGGTAGCAGTCGTGTGTAGCATGGTGGACGTAGCGATGGTAGTGACAGTAGTTTTTGCTCTCCATTTCTGCCGGCCGAGGTTCCCGTCTTGGTGGAGGGAGCTGAATTCTATCTCCTTGTATGAGCATATCCAAGATGGGCTTGACATGGCCGTCTTCGAAGGAGTAGGTCATTTGCGGCCATTGCTTGTCTGCCGATTTTGACTCGGGTTTCTGGGCTGTGTCGGCCACCATAGCCTGCTTGCCCTTGTTGTCCCGATTGTTGGAGGCGTTACCACCATTGTTGTTGTTGGTATTAGGGCGCTTGCCCTTGTCCTCTCCCTCCGAGATGTGCAATCCCAGTTGGCGAGCCTTCTTCAACCTGTCTTCGCCGCTAGTGGCACTGATGATAAACGTCTTCAATTCCTTAAATTGACTTTTGCCCATCCAGAGGCTGATTGTTGGGAGCAGTCTCTTTTGGCAAATTTTAATTAAGGAGGAATCTGGATTACCGGACGGCAACTTCATTGCGGTTTGGCGAAATCGCTCAATATAGTTCCTTGTCAGCTCCTTTTCCCCTTGAACGACGTCCATGAGGGTGGACATTGTGACGTCCTGTCCTACTTCGTAGAATCTCTTCAAGAATATGTGCTTGAAGCTAGCGAAAGAGTGGATGCAGTTGTCTGGCAGGTTACGGTACCAGTCGAAGGCGACCCCTTCCAATGCCCCGATGAATAATCGTGTAAGGATGGCATCGTCATGGGGCAGATGGTCGGTGGTGACCTCGAAGTAAGTGATGTACCAACTCGCGGAGGTCTTTCCATCATATGGATTGATGTGGAATGGTTTATACTTTGGTGGGAAGAAAACATCTCTCCACGCAGCGGGATACGGTTGTCGTATCTTGAGGTCTTGGCAGTTTTCGCGGGCATGGAATATGGCCCGGAGCTCCTGGACCTCTCTTCTTGCCTCCCTGGCCTCGTCTGCAGCGGTAGGAGCCGACATTTCATAAGGATTATTGCCCGGGTTCGGTGCTGCTGAGTTCGAGTCCGCATTGACCGTGGGACCCAAGTTTGTTTGGCCAGGCGTCCCTCCTTGCAGAGTAGGAAGGGCTGCTTTGATCTCGTCCACCGATTTGACCAAAGTGCGCAGTATGGCCTCCAGAGTATCGATGCGTTGGCGATCACTGGGACCATCTTGTTCGTCGTTTGTCATGAATGCCGTCCTCACATGAGTAGAAGTGGAAGGAACGGTGGATGACGTGCCCTCCGAATCATACCCCTGTACCGAGAAGTCATCGGGGTATGTGGGAATGTTCTCCTCTGGTTCGGACTCAGAAGGAATAGTACCCCCAGCTTCAGAGCTTGCTTCATTTTGAGAGTCGTGGACGTCCTCGGGGACGTCGGCACTTGCTGTATCTGATGGGAGAGTTGTTTCCCCGGGCTCGTCTCATTGGAACATCGGATTATCGTGGATGTTCGGAGGAGTGCTACCCCCAGTTCTAGCGACCCCCAGTATTACGGATGATGAATCTCCCACTGTAGCAGATTTCGTCTTTGAACGGGTACCTTGGAAAACTCCGGTGGTGGACAACCGTTTAGACGACAGTTTCTTAGTCACAGTGGTTGAAATCTTCAGACTGGAAACGTTTATCTTCTTCCCTCTCCCATCGGCGGAGATTCTCTGAGTAGAGTCGCAAGAGAAGACGGGAGGCGTCTCATCCCCTGAGCTCGGCTGTTGTAATCTTTGGAAGACGGACTGCCGGTCTTTTCGTACCGTCGCGTTATTGCAATAGCAGTTGATGATGACTTGGGTGCAGTGACGTCCGTGGGAGGACTCTTTGCACACCGAGGCCTCTTCTCTTTCCTTACGTTTGTGGAGGATAACCTCACGCAAGTCAGACGGGTCTGGAACGACCATGTTTGCTCCCTGGATTTTGGAAGACTTTTGGGAACCACTCTGTCCGTTTGCCGCCGGGGGCTGGACTCGAGTGGTTCTGTACAACTTTCCATCGGAAGCCTGCATAGCAGTATGTGGAGCACTCGGATGGTCAAAGGTCAGGACAGCGGACTGAGCTCGCTAAGCTCGTGCTGCCTTAGACTTCTTCACTCTAGTGCGTGAGGGCACATAGTAGGAAGAGTCTAAGTGGTGTTGCAGAGAGTCAGACATATTTTCCCGGGAGCATGAGAGATCAGGACTATAGGAGAGGCGATCGAAGACTGCGTCTGAGCCGTGTAGAGCAGACATCATGCGGTTGGAATCAACAGTCTTCATACGGCTGACAATCGTAGCCGCATGGGCTTTCTTCATGCGGCTGGAAGTCTCGGCCGCATAAGTATTCTTCATGCGGCTGGAAATCTTGGCCGTATGGATATTCTGCATCTGGCTGGCAGTTTCGGCCGCATGAACATCATGCATCCGGCTGGCAATTTTGGCCGCATGAATGTTCAGCCTGCGGCTAGTACCTTTGTTCGGCTTCTTCCTGGAGCACATAAAATTATACTTTGCTCCTGCAAGTCCAGCATCGTAGTGCTTTCCTCTGCCGGACTTGGGGACAGCAGAGTCCTCTATGGCTTGAAGTGGGGCCGCATGAGAGTTGCCTTCGCCGTCTTGGGCAGCAGAGAGTACTCCGTCCAGAGCTTGGGGAGGAGCAAATGATTTTGTCCTCCACTCCCTGCGAGCCTTCTTTGTGCGGGTTCGCTTCTGGACCGGGCCAGCGCTCCCGTCGGAGAGCATTTCTTCAAATGCCTGTTGGTCGAAGCGGACGACCTTCTTCTGTTGTGTGGAGCCAAGTTTGGCTGCGTCCGATTGCGTCACCAACTTCTCAGTCGTGGAGAAGTTTGTCCCCAGCAGAGTCGCCATCGTGTTTGCCATTGATTATAGAAGAACAGAACAATTATATCGGAGGACTGGACTTTCACTTCACAATACAAACTCGCTCGTACAAAGAAAGCCTAGGGACGAAAACCTAGGTACAACAATCTAAGTACAATTGTTTAGTTTTTTCTGGAGGGTGACGGTAGAGGCTCGGGAAAGCGATGGCAGCTCTGCCTTACTCTTTGGACGATCGGACGTAGCCTTGGCTCTGGTGAAGAAATGCTCTTGGACGTGTGGGGAGACTCCCTTGCGCCTTTGGTTGCTAGATCTCTAGATGTCTCTGTAGTGCTCTCTCCTTTTTTTTGCTCTCTTTCTGCTCTTCTCTCCTCTTCTCTTCTGCTGCCTGCAAGGGAATGGCACCTTGCTATTTATAGGAATAGGGTGTGCTCATTAGGGTTTGCAAATGATTGCCTCCTTCAGAAGTCGGCGGTTAAGGATCACTTAATCTGGGCCATTCATCTTGAATATAATAAATTTGAGCAATTAATGTGATTGTATCAAATCTCTGTGGGCAATAAATGTTGATTGTCATGAACATTCGGGATTTGTGATAGCCTGCTACGTGTCCAATTTGCTTGATTTGATTTGATCTGGGCAATAATGACGATCGCAACAAATCTAATTTTGTTAGGATTTGTTAGCACCCATAGTTCCAGGGAAGATAAGACTACCACGTGTCTCAATTGTCGCGAAGAGCGCCACGTGTCTCAAATGGACCGTCCTGGCAGAGCCGTATATGGGTGGTTCTCTCAGCCGCATGAAGCATACAGCCGCATGAGGATGGGCAGCCGCATGAGGATGGACAGCCGCACGTGGATGGGCAGCCGCATAGGGATGGGCAGCCGCATGGGGATAGGCAGCCGCATGCATATGGGCAGCCGCATGGGGATAGGCAGCCGCATGCTGATGGGCAGCCGCATGGGGATAGGCAGCCGTATGAATACAGCGGCCGCATGGAGTGGGCTCGGGACTTGGTAGATTTTGCCAGCTGTAAGAAGATTTTCTCCTCTCTCCTAGGATCACGCCATCATGTCAGAGTCATTATTACGTCCTTATATCAGAGCTGTCATAGCTATTATTTGTCAGAGCAACCGTCAGGGCATTAAATGCAGCCAAATGTAGAGAAGAACTGTTGAAGGCCACGTGACTTCTTTCTGAGCTGCATGGATCCTTGAGCTGCATGGACTCCTGAGCCGCATGGACTTCTGAGCCGCATAGGAATCCTGAGCCGCATGGGGATCCTTCTGTCGGAGACGCATAGGCCTTTCTTTATTCTTTTCCATGCTTCTACACCCACATGTTACCATGTTATGCGCCCACATGCTGTGGCATGTTATGCGCCCACGTACTGCTATACGTTATGCTCCCACGTGCTTGTCTGGCGCGTATAGTCCTTTGGGCGCATAGCCCTTTAGGCGCATAAGATCCTTTCAGCACTTAGTTTTTTCTGTGGATTCTGATAACTTTCTCTTCTGTCTTTGTAGTAAACATGTTTGTCCCGGAGCTTGACGGTATCCCTTTCAGCTCTGCATGCCACGTCCTCGGCACGAGCCTTATAACCAACATGGTCAACAATGTTCTGGCCAAGATCAGTCATGACCAACCTACGGAACGGACGATCGCCATAATTGAACAGGACAAAACGTTTCTGCAGCAGATGATCAATGATGAGAAGCTCGGAGGGACACGCCATTGGAAGAAGTCATACTTCCTGTAGCGTAGGGTTTGAGGATGATGCGACGATATGTCAGGAAGATCCTTTGGTAGTTACGTTAATAGGGCTGCCATCGATGAAGTACTAATACCCTCTGTCAGCGTTGCTGATCTGGCTGTGCAGAGGCAAATGAAATGAGATCTGACCCCTGAATTGTCTGGGGTTATTTCTGGCAGGATCCAGTTCAATTCTGGTAACCGGGAGAAGGACACGTTCAAGTGTGTCAAGGGTTCCACATCCTACTCCCTGAGGGGGCTACAACCGGGTGTTAAACTGAACGATGTCCCGACTGATCTTCATCCCTATGCTGTTGAGTCCCTCTCCAACTTGATGTTATCAAAGAAGGAGTCATATCCGGGAGGGAAGATGCGGATGGAAGGCTGGAGATATTCTGTTCCGTTCTGGAGTGACCTTACTGGATGGGTGCTCTCAACTTACGAGGCCACCCTAAAAGCTGTCGGTCTTCTTTATGCCGTCAGAGCCATCCAGTATGGTATCAAGGTTAACTGGCCGATGTTCGTCCCCTTGGCAGAGTTGTACAACCATCATACGTGCACCTTCTTCACTTCTGGCGGGGAGATGGGTTTGGCTCTTCACGAGATGCAGGCGGTATCCGAACTTCCCTGGAGGACAGAGCCGTATGCAGAATACGTCCCCAGTGATACAAAGATCTTGGATTTAGAGAAGGAGAACCCTGATATGATGAATGTGTACAAAGAGTTACCTTGTCACTTTTTTATTTGTCACCAGATTACGAAGAAGGATATGACCGAGGGGTCCATCCCACATACGAGGGCCTGGACCAACTATGTTTTTACCAGAGAAGGGGAGAATGGCCCAGTCTCCTTCTCGTCTCCTAAGCCCTTGACGATCTCTGAGATAGATCAGCTGATGATAGATCACGGAGCTGCGGATACCGAAGATAGTGATGATCCTGAGAGGAATTCCCTGATTTATCATTTCTTTAGACAAGCCGAGTTCAAGATGTCAGAAAATGCGGTGCTAGCCGTTTTCCTGATGATATGGCTTCGTGACTGTGTAGTCCCTGGTGGTTCAGGGTCTATTGAGAGAATAAGTTGGGGTATGATACTTCCGGCTGTAAGGCTGGCCTTTGGACGCCCACCTGCACTGCTTCCAGCGATGGTTTGTGCCATCTAACGGGGTTTGCGTCATTTTGTTGTGAACACGATAACACCCGAAGGCAGAAAGGATTTTGCTAGGACTGAGTTACCTTTCCACTATCCGATGGGGTGGCTGGTGCTGCATTGTCCCAAATTGATGAACGTCGGGCTGATGGCAGATTCTTTGGCGGGAGTTGCCTTCATTTGGAGGTTCAGAGGCACGAATTGGAACGTTACAGGGGTGCCTATTTGGAGGAGGGCTTTGAGTTTTTGTAGAATTATGAATTCTTCAGAGTATCGCCTCCATCTAGTAGTGGTCGCACGAGAGACACCCTAGTAGATGAGGGAGCGCTCACTACTAGCCTTCCTATTAGAGCATTTCATTGCTCCAATCTATTAGGCCTTCCCATATGGTATTCAGGAACAGGAACCGCACTTTCCTGGAACTTTATTTGCCAAGCCGCTTTGTACGGCAATTCGGCTACACCCAGCTTCTTTTGGGCAATCCCAGTCCTCATCTCCATCGATAGGGAGTCTGATCGATGGGGCACGTGCATGGGGCTACTACAATGCTGGATGTACAGGGGCTATTTTTACCTTGCCCGAAGATAAACCCGACACCCACATGCTCTTTGCTGCTGCTAAGTTCTATATTCAGGTCAATACCCTTCCTTCTCGGTATGACCGTGAGCATATTTTTATATCGGGGACCAAGCTTTCCACTACCCTTGCTGATATAGGACGAGCACGTGCAATGGAGAGTAGCAGAAAGGAAGGTGCCGTGTCCTCAGTTGAACCAGCTGCAGCGCCGCAACAGAGAGTTGTTGTTGAAGAGCCTATCGTTACAGCGCCTCGGAGAGAGGACACTGAAGAACCTCTTCCTACCGTTCCTCATAAGAGGAAGGCTTCCACCAAGCTGGTGACACGGCCAAAAAGGAAGAAGGTGGTTGTTTCCTGGGAGAGGAAGAAGGTTGCGGACGTGGGTGCCGACTCGCCTCCTCCCAGAAGGTCTTCTCGACAGACAGCGTTGCAGGCTGTTGCTATTCGGGAGGTAGATCCCTTCCTAGACTCCATAGCCGTTCTGGTCAAGCCTTTAGAAGCTGCTCACCCTTGCGTTTGTCCTTTGGACAGGACCCCAAAGTTTCGGCTGAGGTAGGTGCCTCCTTATCTGAGGAGGTAGACGTGACGACAGTGTCCCCTGCTCGTCTTCGACCGATGGATGAGAGTGGATCTTTTTCAGTTGTAAGACTTGAGCGACGGGAAGATCAGGACGAAGGCCCGGACCATGACGGTGATCAAAAGATTAGTCCCTCCTACGACATATCTGTGGGGGATATGTCCGCAATAGGAGCTGCAATGAAAGAGTTGGACGAGAATCAAGTCCAATCGGCTCATCCTCCTGCGGGTATGTCATCTTTGTGCCTTTCTTCGGATGAGATTTTTTGACTTCGATTTTGCGTGCTCCTTGTGAGGCTGACCACGACTGTATGTTCCCTTGTGGACAAGGGGAAGGACCCCCTCGCGAGGATAGTCCCAGGCATTAGAAAAGGGACAGAAGTTGTTCCCAGCTCCTCCAAATTTGCTGGTGCAGAGGGAGCTGTTAGTGAGCTGGTATCGCTACAGAAAGAGAGATTGGACAGCCTGCTGAAGGGGTCGTTGCTGAATCTGCTCCTGTTCCAGCTGAGATTGTGGAGGAAACCAGGCACGATGCCGTTCGAGGCCTTGATATTATTCCCCTTGAACAGTCTGGCATGCTCTTGGTTTTCCTGAAGCCAAGACTGATGATGTAGCCCAAGCTGGAGCTGAGCAAGTCGAAGGTACGAAATTATAACTCTTTCGTATTTTTCTTCCTCCTTTTTTGGTTACTGATATATATGTATATATATATATATATATATATAATATATATATATTTTCTTTGTCAGGTTCGGCTTCTTGTCAAGTATCCCTTCCTGGAGTGGAAGAAACTTTCCAAGCCTCCTCTCCGACGACCTCCACGGAAGACGATGAGATGGCCCAGGAAGTCGTCAAAGCTTTCTACTCTGTACTGAAAGTGAAGCTTCCTGGGGACTTGAATCGAAATGCTTCTTTTGGCCCTGTAAGGATGTTGCAGAGTGCCAAGTGGCGGCCCTCGAGAGCATTGCCGGCTATGAAAAGCGGGCTAATACTCTGAGAAAAGTTCTGAATGACCTGGAGGGTCAGGTAGCTCGATTCCGGGATGCTAAACAACGGAGCCCGTCATCCCTGTTCTGCGCAGAAGATGAGGCTCTGATCACGGCTCTCGCGGAGGAGAAGGCTACTTTCCAGGCGAGGAAGGATGCCCTTGTTCGAGAGATCGGCGAATTGGCTGACCAACATGGTCAGTTCAACGCTGCATGTGAGGCACGTGCCGCCTCGAAGAACAGACTGGCTGCACAGATCACCGAGAGGTATAATCACATTGCGTAGATCCAGAACGTGACCGTCCAAGTGGAAGTCGACTTGAGGGCGGCAACATCTGAACAAGAGGATTATTTGGCTCAGGCTGCCATGACAGCCACCACTTCTGCCCATTTAGAAGAACAGCTGGCAAGTTGGAGGGAGAGCATCTGAGTCTAGTCCTTCTTGAGGATGAAGCCGCTCGTCAAGAAGAGGCGGCGCCGAGCTACCGCGAAGTCTGAAGCCGAAGTCGCGGCTCTAAGAGACAATATCAACCGCCTATGTATCCCGTAGATTTTTGTAACTTTCTTTTTTTCAGCCATTACGGCTCTTGTACCTTTTTTTCGTCTCTTAATAGACGTAAAAAAATGAATCTTTTCAGAAGTGAATGTGGTTTTATAAAATATCGGAACTAGAGGTTATGTGGGCGTAGCAAGGATATTTCTGGTGGGTATTCCGCTGGAGAATTTTGATGTGGACCTATTATCTATTTTATATTCAAGTTTTCTTTTGAATATAGATAATAAGTTGAACGAAGCTGCTAATAGAGGTAATATGGACGTAATAGCAAAGGATGTTCTATATCTGACCAGAGATAATATAAACGTAAAAGATATATAACGTTAGGTGGGAGTGGATAATTCAGAGGTAATAAGGACGTGATTATCTTTGATGAATGCTTTGCTCAGAGGTTATATGGATATGGAAAAACATAATCATTTCACTGGGGAAAAAGTTATCGGAAAACAATTCAGAGGTAATAGGGATGTGACTTATTTTCGTCAAACCGAGTTTGGACAGAGTCAAAAGGGGAATGATTCCACTGGAGAAATGTTTTGGAGGACCTATTATCCAAGGCATATTCAAGACTCTTAAAATACGGATAATAGTTAGATAATTTTCGAATCACATAAACATCGCACTGTACATTTACATGACTAAACATATGTGAACATTATGAAAAAAGGGTTACACGTAGTATTTCTTCAGGAACTTGTCGTTGATAGGCATCATGAGCAAGTCATCGTCCGACCTGGTTAGTCGGTACGTACCGTTAGAATACACTGATTCTATGATGAAAGGACCTTCCTATTTAGGCTGAAATTTTCCTTTTGTTTTGTGCGTCATAACCATTGGTCTTTCACTGCTAAGACTAGATCACCGACTTAGAAGATTCTTTCCTTCATATTTTTATTGAAGGATCTGGAAAGACGTGCTTGGTATAGCTCAATACGCTGCTGACTAACAAGCATTTTTCGTCTAGTGCTTTGAGCTTCTGTAGACGCAAACGGTAGCTTTCTTCGATAGTCAACTCGCTGGCTAAGGCTACTCGAAGAGAAGGAATCTGGATTTCTAGGGGAAGAACTGCTTCGCTCCTCATAAACCAGAGAGAATGGCGTACTGCCTGTTGGAGTCCGGACCGTTGTACGATAGGCCCATAAACATTCGCCGAGCTTCTCATTCCAATCGCGCTTGTTTGAAGACACGAATTTCTTGGAAAGTTTAATAATGGTTTTATTGAAGGCTTCTGCTAGCCCGTTAGCCGCTAATTATAGGCAGTAGAGGCTACGTTCTGGATTCGATTCCTATCACAGAACGATAGAATGCATGGCTTGCGAATTGTGGACCATTATCATGGATGATCCTGCGAGGTAGGCCGAAGAGGTAGATAACGTGATGTTTGATGAAATTGATCACGTTCGCGCCTTCACTTTGGTGAGCGGTATAGCTTCCGCCCATTTGGAGAAGTAATCGGTTATGGCTAGGATGAACCGATGTCCTTTAGAGGATGGCGGGCTGATTAGTCCTATGACGTCCATGCCCCAGGCTTCAAAAGGCCAAGATGCTGCGTCGGGTGTAGAAACTCCGAAGGTTGATGAATGAAATCGGCGTAGAACTGACCAGCTCTACACTTTTTTGCATATTCAACAGCATTTGCTATCATCGTAGGCCAATAATAACCCATTCGTTTGAGGCGATCTTATAATTTGGGGCCTGGTTGATGTGCACCACATATTCCGTTGTGAGCCTCCTGGAGTGCATGTCTGGCTTCTGTGTCTGATAAACATCGTAACGGTAGCCCGTCGTAAGAGGGTCGGTACAACATCTTGGTAGCTGTATCGTAGTAAAATCTGAGGGATCGCCTTTGGATGGACACTACTTCCTTCGGGTCCTCGGGGAGATTCCATAGATAGCGTAGTCTATGAAAGGAATCTCCAATCTTTAATATCGACATTTGTCTCCGTTGTATAACTGTGATGAATATGCAAGGCATCTTTCACACAGAATAGTTCTCGACCAGACACTGTGATCGACTGCTGAGTATTGGTAGGAACGGTCAAGGAAGAAGCGAGACCGGCTAGAGCATCTGCTTTTATATTCTGTAGTCGAGGCACGTGCTCTAAGAATCCAGCGAAAGTAGACGCCAACTCGATTGTTGCTCTATGATAGGGGATGAGATCTTCGTGACGAACTTCATAATCCCCTCGGACTTGACTAACTATTAGCTTGGAATCGTCGTACATTCTAGATAGTCAACTCCCAGTTGTTTTGCCAGTTGCAGGCCGATTAATAGGGCATTATATTCGGCCACGTTGTTGGTGCATGGTTCCACGAGAGAATATGTACGATGTATAACCAAATGATCAGGTGACACGAGCACGATACCTGCTCCAGCCACAATATTTCCTTTGGGCCTGTTCTTGATGTACCGTCAAAGAACATTCACCAAATAGGAATTTCTTCAGCTGCAGTGTTAGACTTTACTACTTCATCGGGGATTTCGTCGTAGAGTTTGGAAGATTCTGGCACCGGATGAGCTGCCAGGAAATCAGCTAATGCTTGGCCTTTTACTGCTTCTGAGGAACGAAGAGCATATCATATGGAGTCAATAGCATTGGCCATGTAGCTAAACGGGAATTGAGAGAACCCAGTTTAGTCATGAGTATTCTGAGGATTGACTTTAGATATGATGTGGATAGTCTGCCAGACACATAGTGGCGTGTCTCTGGATGGCAAATACCAGTACAAGGCAGTCCTTTTCCATAGGTGTGTATCTCTGTCGGCACCCACCATTGTACTGAGGTAGTAGATTTCCTGTTCATGGCTGCCTTCATTCTTCTGAGCTAATAGGGCGCCAAGAGAATGGTCCATAGCGCGGACATATAGTAAGAAAGGCTTCTCCATTATTGGAGCTACTAATACTGAGGGGCTTGTGAGATACGCCTTGATGTCGTCGAATACACGTTGACATTGTTCAGTCCACACGAAAGATACACCTTAATTTCTTCATGAGCTGAGTGAATAGTTGACACCTTCCAGAAAGGTTCAAAATGAATCGTCTGATGTAGGCTAGCTTGCCTTGCAGTCCGCGTAGCTCTTTGAGGTTTCTTGGAGGGTGCATATCGAGGATAGCCTTTACTTTCTCCGGGTCAAGTATATACCCTTTGAAGTGATAATGAAACCAAGGAATTTGCCGCTGGAGACTCCCATAAAAGACTTGGTTGGATTCATCTTGAGTTGGTGTGCATGCAGTAGTTCGAATACCATTCTCAAGTCTTGGAGGTGGTTGCCCTTGAGACGACTTTTTACTGCGATATCATCTATGTAGCACTCCACTGTTTTACGCAAATGATCACGAAAAATTATGTTCATGGCTCGCTAGTATGTCGCCCCTGTATTTTTAATCCGAAGGGCATCACCGTATAGCAGTATGATACCCCCAACGGTATTCGAAAAGATGTGTGCTTCTCATCGTCGGGGAACTCTTGATCTGGTTGTAGCCTGAGAACCCATCCATGAAAGACATCCACTCAAAGCGCTAGTATTGTCGATTATTACGCAGTGATCGGTTGAGGAAACTCGTCCTTCGGGCATGCAAAGTTCAAATCACGGTAATCGATACAGACTTGAACTTTATCGTTCTTTTTCATGACTGGAACAATGTTGGCACCCAGTAAGGGTGTTGTTCTTCGCGAATGAATCCACTGGCAATGAGCTTTTTGACTTCATTTTCGATGCCTCCATGACATTTGGTCAGAATCGTCGTTGTTGCTGCTTCACTGGCTTAGCTTTAGACGAAATATTCAGGCGGTGCATGGCGACTTTAGGATCCAGGCCTGACATGTCTTCATAGCTCCATGCAAAGACGTCGATGTATTCTCTTATAAGCTGTATAAGAGATTGGCGTTCATCGTTAGATAGACTTTTACTAATGAAGATTGGTTTAAAAGATGATTCATCTCCTAAATTGACTTGGATGATTTCGTCTTCGGTAGGTGGTTCACGTTGTTCAAAGTGTAGCTTCCACCTAGTATCTATCTTTTGAGCCCATTGTTCAAGCTCGATCGATTGGACACTGTCCGCAATTTGGTCAACGAAACCATTTTGACGGATAGAGTTGCTTTGAATATATCGCCAATGCTGGAGTCTGAGTCCCAGAGGTAGAGTCAGAAGAATGAGAACAACGATCTGCTTCATCATCTGATCTTTTGGGAGTTGGAGGAGTGACATAGCCCAAACCAACACCGTTTCGTTTATAGTAGTTCTCGGGTTTGCCGGGAGGAGCAAATTGTCGTATTGGCAATCGTCGTCCCCAGCCATAATTTAGCCCCTGGTCGCTTTTGATGTCATATCTCATGTTCTGGATGATATTCTTGGCCTGCCAACTATATCGAAAAAGTTGTATTTTTCCAGAGCCATAGTCAGCTTCCGTGTTGTGCTTGGGAGAAGTAGAGTCTGAAACGAACTTTCTCTCGCTAATTTTACGACCGAAGATGATTAGTTCTCGATTCTTCTTTCTGGCAGGAACGATAAAGTAGTGGATATCTTCTGGGTAAACTTTTTCCGTAGATGAGGCGTCGTGACCGTATGCAGAGGTATGGTCCTATGCCATGCTCTAGAGCGTATATCGTATCTATGTAGTGGTTTAGATTGATAGACATCGGGGTAATTCAAAGATAAACCTTTACTAAGAAATAAGTAAGTTCTTCTTCGGGGATAACATCGTCCACTGAAGGTACATTATTATGAGTATTGATATACTCATTTAGAGGATCATCATCTGGAAGAGGAGACACGGTCTTGGCCAAGTTCACCATATAGGGTAATTCTTCAGGATTGGGAGGATGGACATCAGCAGGTTCCTCCAGGGTGTCTTGCTGAGAGTGATGGTCAATGGTTTGACCTTGTCAGGGTTCTTCTTTTTCACCCAGATTGTGAGAGGCTTCGAGTACTTTTTGGAGTAGTACGTCCTTTGAATCGGATAATCAGGGGTCCATATTAGAGGATGAACTTGTTCAGCTTCATTGTCAGCTTCGTTTTCATCATCCTTGGGGGGCTGAGATTGGTAAAGTACGAATCTCCGTAGTAGGCCTCGATGCCCTTAAAAGGATCGACATCGGTAAACTCCGTCTTCACGACACCGTCGCTGTTGACGTACTTGAAACACTGGTGAAGTATGAAAGGAACGATCATGTTCTCGTGTATCCATGGACGTCCCAATAAGACGCTTAGGATACGTTGGCAACGATCACATAGCAGGAAACCTCCGTTCGGAGATCACCGATCTGGAACTTGAGACGGATCTTGCCCAGCGGGTGGCTTCGACCAGCATTAAAAGCCATGATAGTTGTGTTGGATGCAGATAGCTTGTGCAGAGGGATCTCCAAAATTTGAAGCAAACTTCTAGGAATGATGCTGAGGGAGGATCCTGGATCGATGTGCATGCGGTGCTCCTTGATCGCCCTGATATACCCTGTATAGTACAGGGTCTATCATGACGATTATTTTTTAGTAACACGTCCTCTTATGAAAATGGATGTTAGTCACCACTTCCATAGTACTGTGGCAGTGAGGACAGGAGACAGGGTCTTCAGCGGGGGCTTTGACTTCAGCGAGGTAAGAGTCAGCATGTAGTAAGGCCTCACTTAAGGCCTTTCGTGTTTCTTTGGAGAGTCGCAACAGATCGAACAGAGACAACCTGACAGGTGTATTGACTAGCTGTGCCAGTATGTCAAAGTTGTAGGGCCGATCCATGCCCTCGGAAGATGACGCCTTCAGAGACTTGTCAAACCGCATCTCCTTCTGCTTGGTTTTGTTCGTAATTGAAGGCTTAGACGGGCCGGCTTCTGAGCTTGTGGGGGTAGCAGGAGCTTGAGAAGGTACTGCTTCTTCTTGTACGGGATCGTATGTCCGAAGATAAGTCTTCCCCGATCGTGTCTAGCCAGATAGAACCTCGTTGATGGGAGAGGATACCATATGGCATGACTTGTATTTCTTGTCCCTTTTTGCTTTGGGAGGTACTACCCCCTGCGTCACTTCTTGCACAAGGTCCGGATGGACCCACATGATCTCACCACGTTCAGTCGTGAGTGGCACCAAGGTTGAGTTACGAGCTGGCGGTAGGTTGACGACTTCCATTATTGCCTTAGGAATCGGGACCACGCCGTCTGGGACTTCTGTGGATGGAAAGTCACCAAACTGAAAAGAGATCATGTTAGAAGATACGACCTTGTCTTCAGCTTCGAGGTAGATCACTTGCCTATCGATAAGCTGTTGTATCATCTTCTTCAGGATGATGCAGTCCTTGGTGGAATGATGTACGTACTGATGATAGAGACAGTACTTGGGATCGTTGAGCTAGTTCGCCTCCGCAGTACGTCGTGGTGGAGGCAATGTCAGTTTATTACCATTCGTCAATGTATGAAAGATGGTAATGACATCGTCTTCATTAAAGGAGAGGTCTCCTTAGGCTTATCGGAGGCGCCCTGAGAATTGGAAGCTCCTTTGGATGTGTCGACCTTCAGGACCTCTTTCCTTTATCCCCACGGACAGGAATATTTGAGGATGCTTGCCCTTGTCTTCGGATTTAGATATTTTCAACCCTAGTAGTTCCAGATTAGGGACGTCATTTTTAGCACCATCAGCGACCCCAATGAAAGCGGGCCATGTATCATACTTATGTATACCTAGACAGAACTTCACTGTTGGAAGGAAGTTATGTCGATAAGTATCCATAAGTTCTGAATCTGGTATGCCGAAGGGCATCTTTAGTGCTAGCCGCCTGAAGCGTTCGATGAAGGCGATGACAGACTCAGTCCTCCTTTGCTTGGTCTCGATGAGGGTGGACATACTAACATGCATGCCACTCTTATAAAACCTGTTGAGAAAACCTCTCCAAGTCTTTAAAATAGTTGATGCAACCGTCAGGCAGACTACAGAACCATTCGAAAGCTACCCCCTGCAAGGTGCTAATAAACAGCTTTGACAGGAATGGATCGTCCCTGGGTAAGTGTAAAGTCTGTATGTTGAAGTATGTCATGTGTTAACGAGGAGAAGTTAACCCGTCAAATGAATTCAGCGTCAACGGCTTGTATTAGAGGGCAAGTAGTATTCTCCCACTAAGGAGGATAAGGTTGAGATATCCTCATCTTCTGCAGCTCGTCTTTGTGTGAGATGGTGTCGAGACGGGCGACCAAGGAATCAATTGCATCCTGTTGATTGAGCAGGTGTTGGAAAACGGCTGCTGAACGGTTGTCAGGCATCGTTGGCGAAGGACCACCCCCATTTGCAAGATTAGGAGGAGGCGCAACGGAATGATACTCCTTTTGTAGCGAAGGCAGGTTATTGCTATGAGTCGGACTAGCATGAGCCGAGACGTTTTGTTGGGGTGGAGGGACCGCCCCAGCAGCTTGGACCGCCATGACACTGTTAAACATATCAGTGATCTTGGCGAATGCTGTTTCAAGACCCTCTAGCCGTTTGCTGGTCTGATCACTAGCTTCTTCAGGTCTTTCTCCGTCGCCATGTATGTAGATAACATACGAGGATGAACAGAGGAAATAATACAACTGGTGCTGATACTGTCTGTCTCTGAGTGGACAAGTCCCTCGTTTTCAGGTAGAGGAGGTCGATAGTCACCATCAGACTCGGAGAGATCGTCGTCCTCTGGAAGGCTACCCCCAGTGAAGGTCATCCACTTCAGACTCTGAGGGAATACTACCCCCATCTTGGGAGTCTTCGTCATCTGTACAGAATCTCGCCTTTGACCGGGTGCCCATATAGACTCCTTCAGATGTGACAGCCTGTTGGCCATCTGTTGGTAGACTTCGTCTTCTTCTTCTCGCGGAACTGAGAGAGAAAGTTGGGTTCGTGGTCCACCATCTTGATTGGGACTTCCGTAAGGAGGACCCCATGAATCCATGTTAGATGAGACACATAGCAGCTTTTTATCGTCAGAGAAGTGCAGCGTCGAAACACGGACTTTCTCTGAGGCACTCTTGTTAGTTTGGAGCGGCAACAGTTGATAACAACTGGTGCACGGATGTGCACTATGGATTGTTCTGTCCTCCCTCGCTTTACGCTTATGATTTATCATGTCGCGTAAGTCAGCGGAAGGGAGTTTTGCCTTACAACCCATGTTGCAGCATGCGAGCTTTGCATGCGAGTTCGTAAGTTGGCGCATCCAGACTTAGTTCACGTGCAGGGGAAACCCCCACACCTAAGTTTCTGTGATGTCCTTGAAGACAGCCCCGTGCTATACGCGTTGGGGCCTGTCGTTTTGCTGTGGGCATAGGCCTTGGAGACTGGCCTTGGGCGCATGCTTCTTGGCAGCATGTCTGAGCCTCCTTGATGTGGGCACATAGTATGGATCAAATGAGCCTGGGCGCATAGCCTTGGGCGCATGACCCTGGATGCCCAATCTGTCGAAGACATAAGCATTCTGATTGGAGGTATGCACCCAAACACCCCCTTGGGCGCATAGCTTTGGGCGCATGCTTGGTGGAGCAGCGTTGTTTTCTCCCAACTTTGCCTTCTTCGTTTGTGAGCCTCACTGGGTTTGCCTAGAGTGTCGAACACCCCGATTCTTGGCATCGTAGTACTTTCCTCTGCCAAGTCTCAGTGTCGAACACTCTGTTGTTGGTTGCATAGGAAAGAAGTCGCTGGACTAGTAGAGCCCGGAACGGTGCGAGCCTTCTTCATTTGGGAAGCTTCTGTGAAAGAGTCATGCGCCAACATGACAGATTCCTCCAGTTACATATCTGCTATGACACTAGCAGGATATACAGCGAGCCTTCGGAAGCCAAGTCTTGCGAGACTTGTTTGGCTTCGCTGATTTTGAGGGAGTAGCCATCCCTCGAGAGCATCTCTTCGAACGCCTGTTGATCGAACTTTACGATCAGCATCTTCTGAGTGCTCCCCACTTTGTCGGTATCGGATTGTGTCACCACCTTCTTGTCAGAGGAAAAGGTAGTCCCCAGCAGAGTCGCCATTTTTGTGGACACACACAAAAAGAAAAAGAAATACTGTCTTTTCTTTATTGGCGTAAGGTACCACAAATCGAGTACGCCTGAGAGATCCTGCGCTGAGGATCCCCGAGTACAAAAAAGAATTCTGGGGAATGGGACAATGGAGATCGAGCGACAGTTGCTCCTTTACTCCGTTGACACTTCGATTACAAAAGTGGGAGAAAACCTAAGAAAATTGCTAGCTCTCGGCTCATTGGCAAGAAGTACAGCAATTTGGCTCTTGAAAATGCTCTCCGTTTTGTCTTTTGAAGAGGGATGAGACCCTTTTATTAGTTTCTGAGCTGGAATGATGTTATGCACCCACATGAGGAAACACACTGGTTTTCATGTGGGCGCATAGTCCTGCTTTGGCGCATAGGATGTAGGCGCATGCAGGCTGCATAGTCGTGGGTTGATCATGCTGACGTGGCCACATGCTTCGGTACATGATTGCCCATGGAGACTGACGTGGCCGTACGCTTCGGTGCACGTTTTGATCATAGCTTTGACTGAGTCAGGCTTGGGTGCATAGCCCTGTTTCAGGCTATGCGCCCTTATTTTGGGGGAGCTTGTCTTGGGCGCATGGAGCTTCATTGGCTGGGCGCATAGAGGTTCACTAGCTGGGGACATAGAGCTTCACTGGCTGGGAGCATATTTCTTATTGGCTTGGGCGCATAAGGCTTCATTGCTAAAAATTTCATGCTTCTACAGCTATGCGAGTGGTTTGAAATGTAGTTACTGTGGCAAAAGTGGGCGCATCAAGGCGGACTATCGTGCCGCTAATAATGCTTGTTTTAGTTGTGGCCAACAGGGTCACTCTGTCAGGAATTGTCCGGAAAAGAATAGAATGACTCAAAATCGTAATACGCTGAAGAGGGTGGGCCATATGGGGACCCACCGAAGATCAGAGACAATCCGCACAACCAGCTGCGGACTAATGCTCGTGTCTTTAACCTATCCACCTTACTTGATCCTGAATGCAATACTAGTGGAGGTGAGCTTGTTTCTTAAGTTTTGAGGAAACTTTTTCTCAGTGGGTTATGTAGTGCCCCGCTCCTCGCGGTCCACTATGTAATACCTACGGCTTGCTGACTCAGTCTTGAACTGAGTATTTGGGAAAACCTTTGCCGGTATCGATTGATCACGGATGAAATGCAATGAACCTTTTCAATTGATGAATTGGCTTCTATCGAAATAAATCCAAGAGTTTTGTTAGAAGTTTTCTTTGGCTGCTTGGTTTTGATGAATGCGTTTTCGTGTTGGTTGTCGATGATTGGTTTTCATTGTTCGCTTTCATCGTATTTCGCATTCATTCTGGATCTTGAGAGAAAGAGACCGAAGTATGCTAATCAACTGTTGGTTCCAATGTAGGATGCGTGAACTGTTCGTGAACGAAGCGTGAAGTCCCTCATTCTCTCAACTAAGATTCATCTTGGTGAGTTGCTTCAACCGAACAAACATTGATCTGTACGCCTAATAAAAATGATCTCTAGTCTACTCTGTTGTCTCGTTCCGATGATCAACGATACCACAACAACAAAAGATAAGAGAAGATAATTAAATTGAATCAAATGCAAGATCATGTATTGCTACTCTATCTGCTCCATAAGAATGGTCATCTGTTCGGTTACTAAGTATGCTTCTAAAATAGACATGTACAGATGAACTTGTACGTGTTAAGATGAATAAGGCACGAAATAAACATGTCGTATATCTGTGCATAAAGTCCAAATCTGTCTATCTGATAGAACTGCTAGAGCATGCATATGGTATCGGACAACTTGTTAACAAGAAATATTTGTCTTTCGGGTGGTATCTGGGGGCACCTGGAACTGCTCGGCCTAGGAGAGATTAGGGCCTCCATGTGAAAATGGGAGTCGATATCTGTGTCCTTAGCGACGAGCTGAACCGGAGAGTCACAGCGGCGAATTATTGGTACCCCATGGACCATCATGTAGAATAGGCCACCTGCATGATCCTAATTACAAACTTCAATATCTGTAAGAATGAAACATGAGTTATTCGCTATGCAAATTGTGCTAACTTGTTTTGTGCAGGTATGACTGTCAGCGATGGTAAGTTGCTTATGAAATATTCTACTATCATGTTCTTTTGAATTGTTAAAAAGAACCTAGACAAGTAGAAAGATCACTAGTAAATGTTAGCTCCGCATGTTGATTTAGTGCAGAGATTTGCGAGTTCAGCCAAAAGCCGTTCGCCAGTACATGATGTGTGCTGACCCACGTTGTGGGCATCATTTTCAGAAAGCAAGGAGACAGGGGGATTTCAAGTGAGGCACTAAAGCTCGTCTAGCCCAGTAGAGCTGTGGATTGCCTCGAAGCTTCTTTTTCTTTTCCAGTCAAGTTGTAAGTTTCTTTTCCTTTGAAGGTGTCTTTTCATTTCCAGCATGTAATAAAGGGATATGATGTATGGGCATTGCGACTATTTTCAAAGAGAGTTTTAAAGAGAATCATGTAGCCAAGATAAAGGTAAATCCGAGTTTGCAAAGCTTTGTACTTGTATTCCTATCAAGTTTATCAATAAAAGAAATATTTTCTATTTCAAATCTTGGTGTCCCAATATTTGGTTTTCTGCAATAAATGGGTGCGTGCGTGTGTTTTGCTTGACTAGTTGTTTTGTGCAGGTACTTAGCCTTGTACGCGCAACTTAGGCTTGCACGACATCACGCCTTAGCGATGGCGAACGATCCTGCAGGGATCCAGGTAAGACGGACGACCCTAGCGGGATCAGGACGTGACAGCTGGCACATATGACATAGTTACATTTACGGCATCATTAAATGCATCAGGTAATTGATTTTCAATTTCTTGTAAATGTATCATTCTTCTTATCTCATAATCACATTATGGAGTTCTTAGAACCTAATAAGATCGATAGAGTAGGAGTATACCATGTCAATTCACGCTGTTAATTAGCAATAGTTTGTTCTATATGAACATTTTGTCTTATACCTCCCCCTAACGGCGAAAGACTTTATCATCAAATTGGTAATCATCAAATCTTGTAGTAAAGACATCACCAGTCAGTGATTTTTAAATATCTTATTATGGAAGAAAACTTAAACTAATGTATATTTTTCAAACATTATTGGGGACCTATCTTAGTTCTTTTGGGAGATGGAAGTGGGACATATACTGTATATCCAAACTTTCTCAAATATGAAATGTTTGGTTGTTTACCGCTAATAAGTTGTATATATAAAATAATATGGTAGGCAATGGGTCTAAATTTAATTAAAGATGCAACATATAAATATCATGTCTCAAGCCACAATTTTCAAACTAGATTGCACTAGTAGAGGTCTAGTTATAAGTTAAGATAATTAATAAATGACTCAACTAACCCATTTTGTG
>JANAVB010016197.1:20741770-20856640 GCA_029216955.1 Iris pallida | reverse complement strand
CCAAAAATTTAATTGTATTTGGTATTGACGAACTCTTCCTATCCTCAACCCTATCTACAATTAATCCTAAATTTCGAGGACGAAATTCTTGTAAGTTGGGTAGGATGTAAAACTCCTATTTTTTAATTATTTTTATTATTTTATTAGACTTTAAATTTAATTTATACATTTATGGTTTTTAATAATTAAAATGACCTTAGCCATTGTTGTGTTTTGAGCACAAGGCGACCATGAATTTCGGCACGAAAGATGTAGCAGTGTACTTTGACCAGTATTAGCCATGTCGTGGAAGGCTTAGCCTAGTTCAGTCCGAACAAGGAAAACCAGGCCGAGTTGTGAATTGACCCATTTAAATTATTTTAATTAAATATTATATTATATATTGATTTTTAGATGACCCGGTTTGTCCAATTCAGTCCGAACTGGGCCCGAACCAAATTTTAGCCCATGTACACAGATAGTGTGACCAAATGTGGCCATGTAGACATATTTTGTACTTAGAAATATCTCCTAAATTATTTTAGAATTTTATGTACAATTTCTAATTATTTAAATATTTGTACAATTATTGGTATTTTATTTTTAAATAATATTTTACAAGATTGTACATGTTCCTGGACCCGGATAAGGTGTGGTAAATCTCCCCCATTGGAGCAATTTTTATTAATTTAATATTATTAAATTTATTTTGTAGAGATTTATTAAAACATGTTTATTCTATTAAAATATTATTACTTTGAGTGGATTTATTGTGAATTGAATTTATATGTACAAGTAGATATGTTTAAATATAATTTAATATTTGGTTAGATAATATTTAAATTATTATTTGGATTTAAATTTTTATGGATATATACATATATATGTATAGATATGTATAAGTGTTAAATAGATTTAGAATAAGTTTAGTTTAAAAAAAAATTAATTAAACAAACACAATGGGTGGTCGGCCCCACCCGACCACCCACTTGCATACGTATAAGGAGCAGCAGCTCCTACATGGGGCGCCCCCCCTTTTAGCAAAGCTGCATGCGCGCCCACATTATTAATAAGAAGCAACAGCAACAGCTTTTTTATATATATATATATATATATATATATATATATATATATATATATAAAATAAAAAAATATATATATATGATGACTCTAAAGAAAACCCTAGTTTCTTCTCCATCTTCTTCCTCCTCTCTCCTCCATCCTCCTCCCTCTCCTCGGTGTGCGTGCAGCCTCGCGGAGCGACTGAATCCCCACCTCCCGGTCGTCACGACAACAACAATAACAGATTCCCACTTTAAGGTACCCAACTTCCCCGTTTGATTCTCTCTCGATTCTATTCCGTTTTTAGATCCGTAAATTCGTGTAGAAAGCCCACATGACCCTCTTCGAGATCCCCCATGTGGATTTCGACATGGCCATCCAACTTGCTCGAAAAATCGAGACGAAGTTGGAGAAAAACCAACTTTTCTGAAATATTAAAAACTGTTGGAAAACATCAACTTGTCGGCCACTTTTCTCGCTGTCCATTAAACTTTATAAAAACTAATTGAAGACAGTCAAAGACAACATAACCGAGATTGTAATGCACCTTTTGGATTCACATTTCATCTAGTATGTAGAAAGTTACACGTTGTTAAAGTTTCACGAAAAATTATAAATTCTATTTTCAAAAAGTGGAAAAACACCCGATACGGCGTGCACCCCGACAAACCGGGCGACGTGGTCGGCACTATAGGCATCGAAAGGCGCATATGGATATTTTCGACGTGTGGGAACTGACGGAACCCGATTTCATTGTATATGCACGACGAAATCAGTACGTATCCGTCGAGATACCCCGTATCGACCATTTGCAAATTAATTCACAACTTTGTGCACACTCATCATATCGCGATGAAACTTGCACCATTGGACTCAAAATTTTTCTGGTCCTGTGAGCCAAGTTTGGTCCGATTCTGAGACCGTTGATCGGGACGCTATTTTGGCGGGCCCATAATCCCACTCAACGGGCGATTTTGTGCACGGTCATCGGAATCCAAAATTGGACATACCGTTGAGTTCGTCTCGGAAAAACAAATTTGTGGAACATATAGTTTGACGACTTTAGAGACAGTAGGTTCTGGCGCACATTTCGGTACAAAGCGGGTCCAACGGTGGACATCGTTTTGACCCGAAATTACGAATTTGCCCCTGTTCCAGATTTGACTTTTGGACAGGCGTTTCCTAGGCATATCTTTTATTCCAAACTCGTTCGTGATGCTTGTTTCAACATCCGGAGCTTCTTGTAGATTTTGACTTTCGTGTTGACGATTCCGATTGTTGGATTTTTGCTGCTTCTCGCACCACCCTCAGGCAAGACCTTGCCATTTGCTGTTTATTTATTTTAGCTCATATTTCATGCATTATTTATTTTCTTTATGCAAAATAAACTGTGATACATGACATAACCTGTTAGAACTTACTGTTCATTTATATTTCCTGCTATGTATTATTTTTCTTACACATTAAACCTAGATTTAAGGGACCACCTTTGTGTGTTGCATTCATGGCCTTGACACATTCCACGAAGTTGTGTGTCTGTAGAATACGAACGTGCGTGATTGGCTGGCCACCAGTACGTACAAGCCGTGCGATAGGAATAACCACTAATAGAGGTTGCACGCTTAGTTTGACTTAGCGGTTATAGAGGTTCTCTGCTGTGGATACAACATATTCGACATTGGGTGGGAAGAACAGTTCCTTAATGTATGGGTCTATATGCACTGCCCTGATTGTCGGTTATCTCCAATGGGAGTACGGTCCTGATTGCCGGTTATCTCCAGTGGGGGATACGGTCCTGATTCCTGATATTCCTGATCCGGTCCATGCGTCAAAGGTTTGTTCTTATTGCATTCACTATAGTACGGTTCGGTACCCTATTGCATGCCTCCCTTATTTATTTGAGCAATATTTATTCAGTTTATATGACATGATATGTGTCTTGTTACGTCCCTCCGAGGACCTGATTATCTCGCCAGGTGTGTGCTATTGTCTTTCACAGGTGTTCTAGCTCTAGTCGTGTTCATCGCTATTTCTTCGAGAATGATTGCACTTGGATCGTCTTCGCTTTGCTCGCCAAAATTATTTTATTTTCCATGTATTTTTCTTACTTGTTGGTAGTGGATTTGTCTCCGCCCAATATATGTATCAAGACAATTCTTTATCATTATATATATCTTTTATTTTTGTGTGGATGAGATTAGTTATGGTTCTACTTATTGCATTTTACAGCTTATGTATCCATACGATTTTCATATTGGAGTATACTTCGTATGAATACAGCTGGCATGTCGATGTACCTAGTCCTACGTATTTTGGGACTGGGGCGTTACACACCTTCCTCAGTCGACAAGGGCATGTGAAAGAAGACTGTCGCTATTATGGACACATAAAAAAAGAAGAAAAAACGCTGTCTTTTCTTTATTGGCGCAAGGCACCACAAATCGAGTACGCTGAGATATTCTGCGCTGAGGATCCCGAGTACAAAAAAGAATTCTGGGGAATGGACGATAGAGATCGAGAGGCAGTTGCTCCTTTACTCCGTTGACACTCTGATTACAAAAATGAGAGAAAACCTAAGAAATTGCTAACTCTCGGCTCACTGGCAAGAAGTGCAGCAATTTGGCTCTTGAAAAATGCTCTCCGTTTTATCTTTTGAAGAGGGATGAGACCCCTTTTTATAGTAGTTTCTGAGCTGGAATGATATTATGCGCCTATGAGAAAACATACTGGTTTTCATGTGGGCGCATAGTCCTGCTTTGGGCGCATAGGATATAGACGCATGCAGGCTGCGTAGTCGGATTGATCGTGGTGCTGACGTGGCCGCATGCTTCGGTGCATAATTGCTCTTGGAGACTGACGTGGGCGTACGCTTCGGTGCACGTTTTGATCATGGCTTTAACTGAGTCAGCTTGGGCGCATAGCCCTGTTTCAGGCTATGTGCCCTCCTTTTGGGGGAGCTTGTCTTGGGCGCATGGAGCTTCACTGGCTGGGCGCATAGAGCTTCACTGGCTGGGCGCATAGAGCTTCACTGGTTGGGCGCATAGAGCTTCACTGGCTGGGCGCATATATTCTCATTGGCTTGGGTGCATAACGCTTCATTGCTGAAAATTTTCATGCTTCTACAAGACCCCTTCAAAGTTTTCGATACTTGAACGAGTTCGGAATACTTTGAAAGAAGCATGGACTGTCTTCTCGTGGGCGCATAGCACAACGCCATCTTTGGGCGCATAGTATTTGGCCAGCCTGTCAGAGAGATACGACTGTTTAGATCTTCCTCGAAAATAACTGACAAATTCATCGGGATAGAATTTGAAGAGGTCCATCCTTCATACGTTGTCTATGTCAGCAAGTGGCAGTCATAGTGTACAAAAGGCTGGATCTTTACGTGGGCGCATAGGCTATGGTGGGTGCATAACGCGCAATGGGAGCATAGGCGCATAAAGATAGTGGGCACATAGGAAGTGGCCCGTGCCTATAAATAGGCTCTGAAGGCGAGAGAGAGTTTATTATTCTCCTCTCTTAGAATTTGCACAAAGACTCTTCATCTTCTTTCTTTAAGAACCATATCTCCCAAGGTCGCGAAGAGATCCGCGAAGGGCAAGGGGGCTGCACCGAGTGGCTCTCCTCCTGCGGTAGTGTCCTCTCCAGTCCAGGACCCGATTCTGGGTGAGGCCATGCCTCAAAAAACGAAGTCTCGAACGTTAATTTGCGACGCTCAGAATTTTTTTCTGCCTGGCGCATGCGCCTAAGGCAATGTACTTCTGTGAGCATTATTATGCGGCCACAGAAGTCATGTGCCAACACTGTGGCCATGCACACCCACTGTTTGCCATTGATTATAAAAGAACAGAATAATTATATCGGAGGACTGGACTTTACTTCACAATACAAACTCGCTCGTACAAAAAAGCCTAGGGACAAAAACCTAGGTACAACAATCTAAGTACAATTATTTAGTTTTTTTTGGAGGGTGACGGCAGAGGCTCGGGAAAGCGACGACAGCTCTACCTTACTCTTTGGACGATCGGACGTAGCCTTGGCTCTGGTGAAGAAATGCTCTTGGACATGTGGGGAGACTCCCTTGTGCCTTTGGTTGCTAGATCTCTAGATGTCTCTGTAGTGCTCTCTCCTTTTTTTTGCTCTCTCTCTGCTCTTCTCTCCTCTTCTCTTCTGCGCCTGCAAGGAATGGCACCTTGCTATTTATAGGAATGGGGTGTGCTCATTAGGGTTTGCAAATATTGCCTCCTTCAGAAGTCGGCGGTTAAGGATCACTTAATCTGGGCCATTCATCTTGAATATAATAAATTTGAGCAATTAATGTGATTACATCAAATCTCTGTGGGCAATAAATATTGATTGCCATGAATATTCGTGATTTGTGATAGCCTGCCACGTGTCCAATTTGCTTGATTTGATTTGATCTGGGCAATTATGACGATCGCAAGAAATCTAATTTTGTTAGGATTTGTTAGCACCCATAGTTCCAGGGAAGATAAGACTGCCACGTGTCTCAATTATCGCGAAGAGAGCCACGTGTCTCAAATGGACCGTCCTGGCAGAGCCGCATATGGGTGGTCCTCTCAGCCGCATGAGGATGGACAGCCGCATGAGGATGGGCAGCCGCACGTGGATGGACAGCCGCATGGGGATGGGCAGCCGCATGGTGATAGGCAACCGCATGCAGATGGGCAGCCGCATGGGGATAGGCAGCCGCATGCAGATGGACAGCCACATGGGGATAGGCAGCCGCATGAACGCAGTGGCCGCATGGAGTGGCCTCGGGACTTGGTGGATTTTGCCAGCTGTAAGGAGATTTTCTCCTCTCTCATAGGATCACGCCATCATGTCAGTCATTATTACGTCCTTATGTCAGAGCTGTCATAGCTATTATTTGTCAGAGCAACCGTCAGGGCATTAAACGTAGCCGAATAGAGAGAAAACTGTTGAAGGCCACGTGGCTTCTTTCTGAGCCGCATGGATCCTTGAGCCGCATGGACTCCTGAGCCGCATGGACTCCTGAGCCGCATGGACTTCTGAGCCGCATGGGAATCCTGAGCCGCATGGGGATCCTTCTGTCGGAGCCGCATAGGCCTTTCTTTATTCTTTTCCATACTTCTACAAGACCCCCTTCAAAGTTTTCAATTTGCAAAATTAAAATACTTTGAATAAGAAGCATGGCCATGTAAAAACTCTTCGGGCCGCATAGGATGTTCTGGCCGTATGGATGTCTCAGCTGCATGGCCTCCTCAGCCGCATGGCCATCTGAGCCGTATGGGCTTTCCAGCCGCATGGGCTGCTTGGCCGCATAGGCTGCTTGCCACGTCTTCATGCCACGTGCGCAAATCTTTGCATTGATTGCCTTTGATTTGCTGTCAGATTTAAATCCGCTTTTTGGGTAGGATCCCAAGAGTTTAGCCTTGAATTTTTGCCTTGATAATCGAAGAGTCGGTTACACTGCACACGGATCGATGCGCCGGTCTATAGGCTCCGTCTATAAATAGCAGCATATTTTTGGAAGAAAGACTTCTTTACTTTCTGCTCTTGTCCTAGCTTTCTTGTCTTTGTCTTCCTTCTCTGATCATCAGCAATGGCTCCCAAGTCCTCCAAGGTTGCGGTGAAGGCTGCGGCGAAGGGTAAGGGCGTGGCCTCGACGTCGGCTGCGACACTCGAAGCTCACTCCGACGTTCATCCTGCCATTAAGGGTAAGATTTGGGAAAGTCATATGCTTCGAAATCCTAACAACGGCTCTGTTGCATGCTTTATGCACAAGCCTTTAATACAAACTGTTCAAATTGTATGGGCCGCATACATGTCCCATAATCGAGCCGCATGGGGGTATACCCCATGTCCGAGCCGCATGGGAGTTGTCTTAGTGGGTCACATGAACACTTCGTAAACCGAATCACATAATGACCTGTCGATCAGAGCCGCATGGACTCTTTTGAACCAAACCGCAAGAGTTCATCTGAATTGGGCCGCATGAGACTGTGCTGCATCAGGCCCTGACCCTCTTTTAACTTTGTTTCTTTTTATCTTTGATTCTTGCAGCAACCCTGCCGAAGGCTGAGCTCATTATGAAGGAAGAGCTGCTCCCCTTTCAAACAAGAGTCATCCCTCGTTAAGGAGGAGGTAATACCAAAAGTGGAGGAACAGAAAGGAGAGCTGGCACCTATCGCTGTAAAGGAGGAGCCCCAGTCTGACGGCGGTCGTACTTGGAGTTCTGACCTTTCTACCTCGGACGAGGACTTTGCTCAAGTACATCCTTCATACGCGAAATGGTTAAGGGATTGGTATATGCGCCCCCGCAACTAGGATTCGCAGACTCTCATAAATGTCCGCCTTTTGTCTTGACATTTCTGTCTGTCTTTAGCTGTAGTTTGTGTTTTGCTTTTTTGGATATCAATGTAATCTTTTTCCTATGATCAGTTGAGCCGCGAGAGTGAGGAATTACGGCTCAGAAAGTGACTGCCCCCATGGGGTCATTAACATGCGGGAGCAGATCCTTGAGCTTCAGAGGAAGTTAGCTTTCCTGGAGTCTGAGCTTGAAGCTGCCCGCATCGAAAGGGGGCAGATTATCCAGGAGGCTGACAGAGTTAATCGAGCTTCGCTGGTCTGGAACTTGCCTTGAAGAAGTTGGAGGACGGTTGGCGGGCATACATGGACTTGGATAATGCGGAACGGTTGTCCCAGGAGGCCGAGCGCCAAACTAAGCAGCGGCTTGAACGGGGGACCACCTTGGTGAAGAACCGTCTCCTGAAATTATGTACCGCCGAACTATAGACTGCCTTTTTTTCCCTTTCTTTAAGTGGGACATTGTCCCTAGAACATGTAGTACTTCCTTCCAAATAAAAGAGTATGCTTTATTCTACCTTTATTTGTACTGTTTGTCGTGCTTGTGGTGTTATGGTGGTGTTTGCCCTGCTTGGGGGACTGTTTGTGGACCTGTTACCCTTGGCATACCTGTTTTAGGTATAGATAACAAGTTTGATGGGGATACCTAGAACAATTCACGGTAAGGTGGTCATAGACGTTCCTGGTATCGGGAGAAAGAATGCCATGGAACAGCTGGGCTTCCGGGGCATGATGAGGAATGATGTGCATGTACTAGGAAACTTAGTACAGCATTTGTAGTCAGCAGAGGACATTTGTGGGCCTATTATCCTTGGCGTACCCTGGTTCAGGATACAGATAATAGGACGAGAGAAAACCAACATACTTACTCAGAGGTAATGAGGACATGGCAAGTATGGGGGTTTTACCGCGGAGTCTTCCTACTCAGAGGTAATGAGGACATGGCAGGAGTGGACTCAGAGAGGATATTTGTGGTCAACAGGGACATTTGTGGACCTATTATCCTTGGCGTACTCCAGTTTTGGGTACGGATAATAAGTCGAAAGGGAACCAGCATACTTACTCAGAGGTAATAAGGACATGGCAAGCATGAAGGTTTCTTCGATGGAGCCTTCCTACTCAGAGGTAATGAGGACGTGGTAGGAGTGGGCTCCATGAAGGAGTACATAGAACGACTCAGAGGTAATGAGGACATGGATGTTCTATGTAGAGGGGTGATTTATTTTTGGCGGAAGTGAAACGACTCAGAGGTAACATCGACGTGGTCGTTTTGGAAATTTGTGGATCTGTTACCCTTTTTGTGCACTGAGAGTACGGGTAGTGGATCATGAGGGAGGAGCTCTTTCAGAGGAATAAGTTCAGTGGTATGGTCATACATGATTTACTATCTAAAAGAGTGATCGGAATGTAAGTTCAGAGGTACCTGCGGGTACATAACTCAGCAATCTGGAATATTTGGAGGAAAATGTGAGTTCAGCGGTACTAGAGGGTACATAACTCAGTAATTTAGGATTTTGTGGATGTGAGTTCAGCGGTACCGGAGGGTACATAACTCCATAATTGGGATTTGGAGACTGTGAGTTTAGCGGTACCGGAGGTACATAACTCAATAATCTGGGATTTTTGGAGAATGTGAGTTCAGCGGTACCGGAGGGCACATAACTCAACACTCCGAGATTTAGAGAATGTGGTTTAGACATAATATTTCTTCAGGAACTTGCCGTTGACGGGCAACATGAGCAAGTCTCCGTTTGTGACTGGCCGGCTCTAGGCAGTCTGATTGTCAGTGACTCCGTTGTGGGTATTGGCGCTTGGCCGGACCTTGGCAGTCGGATTATCATCTGTTTCTCCTGTGCAGAGAGGCTAATTGCGTCCTTACGCAGAGTGGCTGTAAGGGGCGCAGTTATGCCAGGTTTGCGGGCTTGGAGGTGGATCGTCAGAGGTTCTTCTGATCCTGTCCGTATCAGTTCGAGCTTGCATATCTCCTTCACCAAGGTGCCTCTTCGAATTTTTGTATAAGTAGGAGTCTGAGTAGTAGGATTCTACCCCTTTGAAGGGATCGATGTCGGTGAATTCTGTTCTCACGAAGCCGTATTTATCGACATACTTGAAGCACTGGTGCAGCATGGAAGGCACGATCATGTAATCGTGTATCCAAGGGCGCCCCAGGAGGATATTATAGGAAGTGTCCGCATCTATGACGTAATAGGTCACTTCTGACTGAAGATCACCGATTTGGCACTTCAAGCGAATCTTTCCAATCGGATAGCTCCTGCCCGAATTGAAACCGCTGATGGCGGTGCTTGTCGGCGTCAGGCGATGCATAGGGATGCAGAGATGATGTAACAGACCCTTCGGGATGATGCTTATGGAAGTACAGGATCAATGTGCATCCGATCCACCTTTACGTCACCGATGTATCCAGTGTAGTATAACGGACGATCTTGTAGATTGGTTTTGATGAGCATATCTGTGGAGTGAAGACAATGTTGGGCATCGCTCCTGTGCAAGCGCTGTCTTAGAGTTTTGCAGGCGGGCTCTCTCCCGTGAGGTTGACCTGAGCTAGATATGCTTCGGCATTCTGGAGTGCATCACTCAAAGCCACGCGAACATCCTTGGAGAGTCTCAGGAGCTCATATAATGACAATTTGGCCGGTGTGTTTGCCAATTGTGCCAGGATGTCAAAGTTGTAGGGCCTTTCCAGCCCATGAGGTGCATCTTTTCGGAGGGATTTGTCAAAGCGAGTCTCCTTCGGTCTAGGTTTATCGGTCGTCGGAGGTTGAGAAGGTCCCGGAGCGTCAGCAGTAGCTGGCTGATGTTCTTCAGTTGCGTTATTGGTGTAGGTTGGGATTGAGCACCTGACCGAGTGACGACAGCTGTGACTTCTTCGACATCTGCCAAAATTGTACGGAAGGATCTGACCTTTCTACTCTCTTTCTTGCCAATGGGGAGTGGTGCGGACTGAGTCACTTCAGGTACCAAGTCTGGATGGACCCACATGACCTCCCTTCGTGACGTGGTGAGGGGTACCAGACCAGTAGCCCGATCTCGAGGAGGTGGAAGATTAGTAATCTCCATTGTCGCCCGAGGGATGGGTACCACGTCGTCTTGAGTCTTCGTTGGGGGAATCTGTCGAATTGTACTGATACCATATTGGCTGCCACGGTCACCTCTTCGAAATTAATGGCCAGAGCCTTCGAATCGATGAGATATTGGATGTATCGCTTTAGTTGGTAGCAGTCGTGTGTAGCATGGTGGACGTAGCGATGGTAGTGACATAGTTTGTGCTCTCCATTTCTGCCGGCCGAGGTTCTCGTCTTGGTGGAGGGAGCTGAATTCTATCTCCTTGTATGAGCATATCCAAGATGGGCTTGACATGGCCGTCTTCGAAGGAGTTGGTCATTTGCGGCCATTGCTTGTCTGCCGATTTTGACTCGGGTTTCTGGGCTGTGTCGGCCACCATAGCCTGCTTGCCCTTGTTGTCCCGATTGTTGGAGGCGTTACCACCATTGTTTTGTTGGTATTAGGGCGCTTGCCCTTGTCCTCTCCCTCCGAGATGTGCAATCCCAGTTGGCGAGCCTTCTTCAACCTGTCTTCGCCGCTAGTGGCACTGATGAAACGTCTTCATTCCTTAAATTGACTTTTGCCCATCCAGAGGCTGATTGTTGGGAGCAGTCTCTTTTGGCAAATTTTAATTAAGGAGGAATCTGGATTACCGGACGGCAACTTCATTGCGGTTTGGCGAAATGCTCAATATAGTTCCTTGTCAGCTCCTTTTCCCCTTGAACGACGTCCATGAGGGTGGACATTGTGACGTCCTATCCTACTTCGTAGAATCTCCAAGAATATGCGCTTGAAGCTAGCGAAAGAGTGGATGCAGTTGTCTGGCAGGTTACGGTACCAGTCGAAGGCGACCCCTTCCAATGCCCCGATGAATAATCGTGTAAGGATGGCATCGTCATGGGGCAGATGGTCGGTGGTGACCTCGAAGTAAGTGATGTACCAACTCGCGGAGGTCTTTCCATCATATGGATTGATGTGGAATGGTTTATACTTTGGTGGGAAGGAAACATCTCTCCACGCAGCGGGATACGGTTGTCGTATCTTGAGGTCTTGGCAGTTTTCGCGGGCATAAACATGGCCCGGAGCTCCTGGACCTCTCTTCTTGCCTTCCTGGCCTCGTCTGCAGCGGTAGGAGCCGACATTTCATGAGGATTATTGCCCGGGTTCGGTGCTGCTGAGTTCGAGTCCGTATTGACCGTGGGACCCAAGTTTGTTTGGCCAGGCGTCCCTCCTTGCAGAGTAGGAAGGGCTGCTTTGATCTCGTCCACCGATTTGACCAAAGTGTGCAGTATGGCCTCCAGAGTATCGATGCGTTGGCGATACTGGGACCATCTTGTTCGTCGTTTGTCATGAATGCCGTCCTCACATGAGTAGAAGTGGAAGGAACGGTGGATGACGTGTCCTCCGAATCATACCCCTGTACCGAGAAGTCATCGGGGTATGTGGGAATGTTCTCCTCTGGTTCGGACTCAGAAGGAATAGTACCCCCAGCTTCAGAGCTTGCTTCATTTTGAGAGTCGTGGACGTCCTCGGGGACGTCGGCACTTGCTGTATCTGATGGGAGAGTTGTTTCCCCGGGCTCGTCTCCTTGGAACATCGGATTATCGTGGATGTTCGGAGGAGTGCTACCCCCAGTTCTAGCGACCCCCAGTATTGCGATGATGAATCTCCCACTGTAGCAGATTTCGTCTTTGAACGGGTACCTTGGAAAACTCGGTGGTGGACAACCGTTTAGATGACAGTTTCTTAGTCACAGTGGTTGAAATCTTCAGACTGGAAACGTTTATCTTCTTCCCTCTCCCATCGGCGGGATTCTCTGAGTAGAGTCGCAAGAGAAGACGGGAGGCACCTCATCCCCTGAGCTCGGCTGTTGTAATCTTTGGAAGACGGACTGCCGGTCTTTTCGTACCGTCGCGTTATTGCAATAGCAGTTGATGATGACTTGGGTGCAGTGACGTCCGTGGGAGGACTCTTTGCACACCGAGCCTCTTCTCTTTCCTTGCGTTTGTGGAGGATAACCTCACGCAAGTCAGACGGGTCTGGAACGACCATGTTTGCTCCCTGGATTTTGGAAGACTTTTGGGAACCACTCTGTCCGTTTGCCGCCGGGGGCTGGACTCGAGTGGTTCTGTACACTTTCCATCGGAAGCCTGCATAGCAGTATGTGGAGCGCTCGGATGGTCAGAGAGGGACAGCGGACTGAGCTCGCCAAGCTCGCTGCCTTAGACTTCTTCACTCTAGTGCGTGAGGGCACATAGTAGAAGAGTCTAAGTGGTGTTGCAGAGAGTCAGACATATTTTCCCGGGAGCATGAGAGATCAGGACTATAGGAGAGGCGATCGAAGACTGCACCTGAGCCGTGTAGAGCAGACATCATGCGGTTGGAATCAACAGTCTTCATGCGGCTGACAATCGTAGCCGCATGGGCTTTCTTCATGCGGCTGGAAGTCTCGGCCGCATAAGTATTCTTCATGCGGCTGGAAATCTTGGCCGTATGGATATTTTGCATCTGGCTGGCAGTTTCGGCCGCATGAACATCATGCATCCGGCTGGCAATTTTGGCCGCATGAATGTTCAGCCTGTGGCTAGTACCTTTGTTCGGCTTTCTTCCTGGAGCACATAAAATTACACTTTGCTTCTGCAAGTCCAGCATCGTAGTGCTTTCCTCTGCCGGACTTGGGGACAGCAGAGTCCTCTATGGCTTGAAGTGGGGCCGCATGAGAGTTGCCTTCGCCGTCTTGGGCAGCAGAAAGTACTCCGTCCAGAGCTTGGAGAGGAGCAAATGATTTTGTCCTCCACTCCCTGCGAGCCTTCTTTGTGCGGGTTCGCTTCTGGACCGGGCCAGCGCTTCCGTCGGAGAGCATTTCTTCAAACGTCTGTTGGTCGAAGCGGACGACCTTCTTCTGTTGTGTGGAGCCAAGTTTGGCTGCGTCCGATTGCGTCACCAACTTCTCAGTCGTGGAGAAGTTTGTCCCCAGCAGAGTCGCCATCGTGTTTGCCATTGATTATAGAAGAACAGAACAATTATATCGGAGGACTGGACTTTCACTTCACAATACAAACTCGCTCGTACAAAGAAAGCCTAGGGACGAAAATCTAGGTACAGCAATCTAAGTACAATTGTTTAGTTTTTTCTGGAGGGTGACGGTAGAGGCTCGGGAAAGCGATGGCAGCTCTGCCTTACTCTTTGGACGATCGGACGTAGCCTTGGCTCTGGTGAAGAAATGCTCTTGGACGTGTGGGGAGACTCCCTTGCGCCTTTGGTTGCTAGATCTCTAGATGTCTCTGTAGTGCTCTCTCCTTTTTTCGCTCTCTTTCTGCTCTTCTTTCCTCTTCTCTTCTGCTGCCTGCAAGGAATGGCACCTTGCTATTTATAGGAATGGGGTGTGCTCATTAGGGTTTGCAAATGATTGCCTCCTTCAGAAGTCGGCGGTTAAGGATCACTTAATCTGGGCCATTCATCTTGAATATAATAAATTTGAGCAATTAATGTGATTGCATCAAATCTCTGTGGGCAATAAATGTTGATTGTCATAAATATTCGTAATTTGTGATAGCCTGCCACGTGTCCAATTTATTTGATTTGATTTGATCTGGGCAATTATGACGATCGCAACAAATCTAATTTTGTTAGGATTTGTTAGCACCCATAGTTCCATGGAAGATAAGACTACCACGTGTCTCAATTGTCGCGAAGAGCGCCACGTGTCTCAAATGGACCGTCCTGGTAGAGCCGTATATGGGTGGTCCTCTCAGCCGCATGAAGCATACAGCCGCATGAGGATGGGCAGCCGCATGAGGATGGGCAGCCGCATGAGGATGGACAGCCGCACGTGGATGGGCAGCCGCATAGGGATGGGCAGCTGCATGGGGATAGGCAGCCGCATGCATATGGGCAGCCGCATGGGGATAGGCAGCCGTATGCAGATGGGCAGCCGCATGGGGATAGGCAGCCGCATGAATGCAGCGGCCGTATGGAGTGGGCTCGGGACTTGGTAGATTTTGCCAGCTGTAAGAAGATTTTCTCCTCTCTCCTAGGATCACGCCATCATGTCAGAGTCATTATTACGTCCTTATATCAGAGCTGTCATAGCTATTATTTGTCAGAGCAACCGTCAGGGCATTAAATGCAGCCGAATGTAGAGAAGAACTGTTGAAGGCCACGTGACTTCTTTCTGAGCTGCATGGATCCTTGAGCTGCATGGACTCCTAAGCCGCATGGACTTCTGAGCCGCATGGGAATCCTGAGCCGCATGGGGATCCTTCTGTCGGAGACGCATAGGCCTTTCTTTATTCTTTTCCATGCTTCTACACCCACATGTTACCATGTTATGCGCCCACATGCTGTGGCATGTTATGCGCCCACGAACTGCTATACGTTATGCTCCCACGTGCTTGTCTGGCGCGTATAGTCCTTTGGGCGCATAGCCCTTTAGGCGCATAAGATCCTTTCAGCACTTAGTTTTTTCTGTGGATTCTAATAACTTTCTCTTCTGTCTTTGTAGTAAACATGTTTGTCCCGGAGCTTGGCGGTATCCCTTTCAGCTCTGCGTGCCACGTCCTCGGCACGAGCCTTATAACCAACATGGTCAACAATGTTCTGGCCAAGATCAGTCATGACCAACCTACGGAACGGATGATCGCCATAATTGAACAGGACAAAACGTTTCTGCAGCAGATGATCAATGATGAGAAGCTCGGAGGGACACGCCATTGGAAGAAGTCATACTTCCTGTAGCGTAGGGTTTGAGGATGATGCAACGATATGTCAGGAAGATCCTTTGGTAGTTACGTTAATAGGGCTGCCATCGATGAAGTACTAATACCCTCTGTCAGCATTTGCTGATCTGGCTGTGCAGAGGCAAATGAAATGAGATCTGACCCCTGAATTGCCTGGGGTTATTTCTGGCAGGATCCAGTTCAATTCTGGTGACCGGGAGAAGGACACGTTCAAGTGTGTCAAGGGTTCCACATCCTACTCCCTGAGGGGGCTACAACCGGGTGTTAAACTGAAGGATGTTCCGACTGATCTTCATCCCTATGCTGTTGAGTCCCTCTCCAACTTGATGTTATCAAAGGAGTCATATCCGGGAGGGAAGATACGGATGGAAGGCTGGAGATATTCTGTTCCGTTCTGGAGTGACCTTACTGGATGGGTGCTCTCAACTTACGAGGCCACCCTAAAAGCTGTCGGTCTTCTTTATGCCGTCAGAGCCACCCAGTATGGTATCAAGGTTAACTGGCCGATGTTCGTCCCCTTGGCAGAGTTGTACAACCATCATACGTGCACCTTCTTCACTTCTGGCGGGAAGATGGGTTTGGCTCTTCACGAGATGCAGGCGGTATTCGAACTTCCCTGGAGGACAGAGCCGTATGCAGAATACGTCCCCAGTGATACAGAGATCTTGGATTTAGAGAAGAAGAACCCTGATATGATGAATGTGTATAAAGAGTTACCTTGTCACTTTTTTATTTGTCACCAGATTACGAAGAAGGATAAGACCGAGGGGTCCATCCCACATACGAGGGCCTGGACCAACTATGTTTTACCAGAGAAGGGGGGAATGGCCCAGTCTCCTTTTCGTCTCCTAAGCCCTTGACGATCTCTGAGATAGATCAGCTGATGATAGATCACGGAGCTGCGGATACCGAAGATAGTGATGATCCTGAGAGGAATTCCCTGATTTATCATTTCTTTAGACAAGCCGAGTTCAAGATGTCAGAAAATGCGGTGCTAGCCGTTTTCCTGATGATATGGCTTCGTGACTGTGTAGTCCCTGGTGGTTCAGGGTCTATTGAGAGAATAAGTCGGGGTATGATACTTCCGGCTGTAAGGCTGGCCTTTGGACGCCCACCTGCACTGCTTCCAGCGATGGTTTGTGCCATCCAACGGGGTTTGCGTCATTTTGTTGTGAACACGATAACACCCGAAGGCAGAAAGGATTTTGCTAGGACTGAGTTACCTTTCCACTATCCGATGGGGTGGCTGGTGCTGCATTGTCCCAAATTGATGAACGTCGGGCTGATGGCAGATTCTTTGGCGGGAGTTGCCTTCATTTGGAGGTTCAGAGACACGAATTGGAACGTTACAGGGGTGCCTATTTGGAGGAGGGCTTTGAGTTTTTTGTAGAATTATGAATTCTTCAGAGTATCGCCTCCATCTAGTAGTGGTCGCACGAGAGACACCCTAGTAGATGAGGGAGCGCTCACTACTAGCCTTCCTATTAGAGCATTTCATTGCTCCAATCTATTAGGCCTTCCCATATGGTATTCAGAAACAGGAACCGCACTTTCCTGGAACTTTATTTGCTAAGTAGCTTTGTACGGCAATTCGGCTACAGCCAGCTTCTTTTGGGCAATCCCAGTCCTCATCTCCAGTCGATAGGGAGTCTGATCGATGGGGCACGTGCATGGGGCTACTACAATACTGGATGTACATGGGCTGTTTTTACCTTGCCCGAAGATAAACCCGACACCCACATGCTCTTTGCTGCTGCTAAGTTCTATATTCAGGTCAATACCCTTCCTTTTCGGTATGACCGTGAGCATATTTTTATATCGGGGACCAAGATTTCCACTACCCTTGCTGATATAGGACGAGCACGTGCAATGGGGAGTAGCAGAAAGGAAGGTGCCGCGTCCTCAGTTGAACCAGCTGCAGCGCCGTAACAGAGAGTTGTTGTTGAAGAGCCTATCGTTACAGCGCCTCGGAGAGAGGACACTGAAGAACCTCTTCCTACCGTTCATAAGAGGAAGGCTTCCACCAAGCTGGTGACACGGCCAAAAAGGAAGAAGGTGGTTGTTTCCTGGGAGAGGAAGAAGGTTGCGGACGTGGGTGCCGACTCGCCTCCTCCCAGAAGGTCTTCTCGACAGACAGCGTTGCAGGCTGTTGCCATTCGGGAGGTAGATCCCTTCCTAGACTCCATAGCCGTTCTGGTCAAGCCTTTAGAAGCTGCTCACCCTTGCGTTTGTCCTTTGGACAGGACCCTAAAGTTTCGGCTGAGGTAGGTGCCTCCTTATCTGAGGAGGTAGACGTGACGACAGTGTCCCCTGCTCGTCTTCGACCGATGGATGAGAGTGGATCTTTTTCAGTTGTAAGACTTGAGCGACGGAAAGATCAGGACGAAGGCCCGGACCATGACGGTGATCAAAAGATTAGTCCCTCCTACGACATATCTGTGGGGGATATGTCCGCAATAGGAGCTGCAATGAAAGAGTTGGACGAGAATCAAGTCCAATCGACTCATCCTCCTGCGGGTATGTCATCTTTGTGCCTTTCTTCGGATGAGATTTTTTGACTTCGATTTTGCGTGCTCCTTGTGAGGCTGACCACGACTGTATGTTCCCTTGTGGACAAGGAGAAGGACCCCCTCGCGAGGATAGTCCCAGGCATTGGAAAAGGGACAGAAGTTGTTCCCAGCTCCTCTAAATTTGCTGGTGCAGAGGGAGCTGTTAGTGAGCTGGTATCGACTACAGAAAGAGAGATTGGGCAGCCTGCTGAAGGGGTCGTTGCTGAATCTGCTCCTGTTCCAGCTGAGATTGTGGAGAAAACCAGGCACGATGCCGTTCGAGGCCTTGATATTATTCCCCTTGAACAGTCTGGCATGCTCTTGGTTTTCCTGAAGCCAAGACTGATGACGTAGCCCAAGCTGGAGCTGAGCAAGTCGAAGGTACGAAATTATAACTCTTTCGTATTTTTCTTCCTCCTTTTTTGGTTACTGATATATATGTATATATATATATATATATATATATATATATATATATATATATATATATATATTTTCTTTGTCAGGTTCGGCTTCTTGTCAAGTATCCCTTCCTGGAGTGGAAGAAACTTTCCAAGCCACCTCTCCGACGACCTCCACGGAAGACGATGAGATGGCCCAGGAAGTCGTCAAAGCTTTCTACTCTGTACTGAAAGTGAAGCTTCTTGGGGACTTGAATCGAAATGCTTCTTTTGGCCCTGTGAAGGATGTTGCAGAGTGCCAAGTGGCGGCCCTCGAGAGCATTGCCGGCTATGAAAAGCGGGCTAATACTCTGAGAAAAGTTCTGAATGACCTGGAGGGTCAGGTAGCTCGATTCCGGGATACTAAACAACGGAGCCCGTCATCCCTGTTCTGCGCAGAAGATGAGGCTCTGATCACGGCTCTCGCGGAGGAGAAGGCTACTTTCCAGGCGAGGAAGGATGCCCTTGTTCGAGAGATCGGCAAATTGGCTGACCAACATGGTCAGTTCAACACTGCATGTGAGGCGCGTGCCGCCTCGAAGAACAGACTGGCTGCACAGATCACCGAGAGGTATAATCACATTGCGTAGATCCAGAACGCGACCGTCCAAGTGGAAGTCGACTTGAGGGCGGCAACATCTGAACAAGAGGATTATTTGGCTCAGGCTGCCATGACTGCCACCACTTCTGCCCATTTAGAAGAACAGCTGGCGAAGTTGGAGGGAGAGCATCTGAGTCTAGTCCTTCTTGAGGATGAAGCCGCTCGTCAAGAAGAGGCACGGCGCCGAGCTACTGCGAAGTCTGAAGCCGAAGTCGCGGCTCTAAGAGACAATATCAACCGCCTATGTATCCCGTAGATTTTTGTAACTTTCTTTTTTTCAGCCATTACGGCTCTTGTACTTTTTTTCGTCTCTTAATAGACGTAAAAAATAATGAATCTTTTCAGAAGTGAATGTGGTTTTATAAAATATCGGAACTAGAGGTTATGTGGGCGTAGCAAGGATATTTCTGGTGGGTATTCCGCTGGAGAATTTTGATGTGGACCTATTATCTATTTTATATTCAAGTTTTCTTTTGAATATAGATAATAAGTTGAACGAAGCTGCTAATAGAGGTAATATGGACGTAATAACAAAGGATGTTCTATATCTGACCAGAGATAATATAAACGTGAAAAGATATATAACGTTAGGTGGGAGTGGATAATTCAGAGGTAATAAGGACGTGATTATCTTTGATGAATGCTTTGCTCAGAGGTTATATGGATATGGAAAAACATAATCATTTCACTGGGGAAAAAGTTATCGGAAAACAATTCAGAGGTAATAGGGATGTGACTTATTTTCGTCAAACCGAGTTTGGACAGAGTCAAAAAGGGGAATGATTCCACTGGAGAAATGTTTTGGAGGACCTATTATCCAAGGCATATTCAAGACTCTTAAAATACGGATAATAGTTAGATAATTTTCGAATCACATAAACATCGCACTGTACATTTACATGACTAAACATATGTGAACATTATGAAAAAAAGGGTTACACGTAGTATTTCTTCAGGAACTTGTCGTTGATAGGCATCATGAGCAAGTCATCGTCCGACCTGGTTAGTCGGTACGTACCGTTAGAATACACTGATTCTATGATGAAAGGACCTTCCTATTTAGGCTGAAATTTTCCTTTTGTTTTGTGCGTCATAACCATTGGTCTTCTCACTGCTAAGACTAGATCACCGACTTAGAAGATTCTTTCCTTCATATTTTTATTGAAGGATCTGGAAAGACGTGCTTGGTATAGCTCAATACGCTGCTGAGCTAACAAGCATTTTTCGTCTAGTGCTTTGAGCTTCTGTAGACGCAAACGGTAGCTTTCTTCGATAGTCAACTCGCTGGCTAAGGCTACTCGAAGAGAAGGAATCTGGATTTCTAGGGGAAGAACTGCTTCGCTCCCATAAACCAGAGAGAATGGCGTACTGCCTGTTGGAGTCCGGACCGTTGTACGATAGGCCCATAAACATTCGCCGAGCTTCTCATTCCAATCGCGCTTGTTTGAAGACACGAATTTCTTGGAAAGTTTAATAATGGTTTTATTGAAGGCTTCTGCTAGCCCGTTAGCCGCTGGATTATAGGCAGTAGAGGCTGCGTTCTGGATTTGATTCCTATCACAGAACGATAGAATGCATGGCTTGCGAATTGTAGACCATTATCATGGATGATCCTGCGAGGTAGGCCGAAGAGGTAGATAACGTGATGTTTGATGAAATTGATCACGTTCGACGCCTTTACTTTGGTGAGCGGTATAGCTTCCGCCCATTTGGAGAAGTAATCGGTTATGGCTAGGATGAACCGATGTCCTTTAGAGGATGGCGGGCTGATTAGTCCTATGACGTCCATGCCCCAGGCTTCAAAAGGCCAAGATGCTGCCGTCGGGTGTAGAAACTCCGAAGGTTGATGAATGAAATCGGCGTGGAACTGACCAGCTCTACACTTTTTTGCATATTCAACAGCATTTGCTATCATCGTAGGCCAATAATAACCCATTCGTTTGAGGCGATCTTATAATTTGGGGCCTGGTTGATGTGCACCACATATTCCGTTGTGAGCCTCCTGGAGTGCATGTCTGGCTTCTGTGTCTGATAAACATCGTAACGGTAGCCCGTCGTAAGAGGATCGGTACAACATCTTGGTAGCTGTATCGTAGTAAAATCTGAGGGATCGCCTTTGGATGGACACTACTTCCTTCGGGTCCTCGGGGAAGATTCCATAGATAGCGTAGTCTATGAAAGGGAATCTCCAGTCTTTAATATCGACATTTGTCTCCGTTGTATAACTGTGATGAATATGCAAGGCATCTTTCACACAGAATAGTTCTCGACCAGACACTGTGATCGACTGCTGAGTATTGGTAGGAACGGTCAAGGAAGAAGCGAGACCGGCTAGAGCATCTGCTTTTATATTATGTAGTCGAGGCACGTGCTCTATGAAGAATCCAGCGAAAGTAGACGCCAACTCGATTGTTGCTCTATGATAGGGGATGAGATCTTCGTGACGAACTTCATAATCCCCTCGGACTTGACTAACTATTAGCTTGGAATCGTCGTACGATTCTAGATAGTCAACTCCCAGTTGTTTTGCCAGTTGCAGGCCGATTAATAGGGCATTATATTCGGCCACGTTGTTGGTGCATGGTTCTACGAGAGAATATGCACGATGTATAACCAAATGATCAGGTGACACGAGCACGACACCTGCTCCAGCCACAATATTTCCTTTGGGCCCTGTTCTTGATGTACCGTCAAAGAACATTCACCAAATAGGAATTTCTTCAGCTGCAGTGTTAGACTTTACTACTTCATCGGGGATTTCGTCGTAGAGTTTGGAAGATTCTGGCACCGGATGAGCTGCCAGGAAATCAGCTAATGCTTGGCCTTTTACTGCCTTCTGAGGAACGAAGAGCATATCATATGGAGTCAATAGCATTGGCCATGTAGCTAAACGGGAATTGAGAGAACCCAGTTTAGTCATGAGTATTCTGAGAGGATTGACTTTAGATATGATGTGGATAGTCTGTCCAGACACATAGTGGCGTGTCTTCTGGATGGCAAATACCAGTACAAGGCAGTCCTTTTCCATAGGTGTGTATCTCTGCTCGGCACCCACCATTGTGCGGCTGAGGTAGTAGATTTCCTGTTCATGGCTGCCTTCATTCTTCTGAGCTAATAGGGCGCCAAGAGAATGGTCCATAGCGCGGACATATAGTAAGAAAGGCTTCTCCATTATTGGAGCTACTAATACTGAGGGGCTTGTGAGATACGCCTTGATGTCGTCGAATACACGTTGACATTATTCAGTCCACACGAAAGATACACCTTTCTTCATGAGCTGAGTGAATAGTTGACACCTTCCAGAAAGGTTCAAAATGAATCGTCTGATGTAGGCTAGCTTGCCTTGCAGTCCGTGTAGCTCTTTGAGGTTTCTTGGAGGGTGCATATCGAGGATAGCCTTCACTTTCTCCGGGTCAAGATGTATACCCTTTGAAGTGATAATGAAACCAAGGAATTTGCCGCTGGAGACTCCCATAAAAGACTTGGTTGGATTCATCTTGAGTTGGTGTGCATGCAGTAGTTCGAATACCGTTCTCAAGTCTTGGAGGTGGTTGCCCTTGAGACGACTTTTTACTGCGATATCGTCTATGTAGCACTCCACTGTTTTACGCAAATGATCACGAAAAATTATGTTCATGGCTCGCTAGTATGTCGCCCCTGTATTTTTTAATCCGAAGGGCATCACCGTATAGCAGTATGATACCCCCAACGGTATTCGAAAAGATGTGTGCTTCTCATCGTCGGGGAACATCTTGATCTGGTTGTAGCCTGAGAACCCATCCATGAAAGACATCCGCTCAAAGCCGCTAGTATTGTCGATTATTACGTCAGTGATCGGTTGAGGAAACTCGTCCTTCGGGCATGCAAAGTTCAAATCACGGTAATCGATACAGACTTGAACTTTATCGTTCTTTTTCATGACTGGAACAATGTTGGCACCCAGTAAGGGTGTTGTTCTTCGCGAATGAATCCACTGGCAATGAGCTTTTTGACTTCATTTTCGATAGCCTCCATGACATTTGGTCAGAATCGTCGTTGTTGCTGCTTCACTGGCTTAGCTTTAGACGAAATATTCAGGCGGTGCATGGCGACTTTAGGATCCAGGCCTGACATATCTTCATAGCTCCATGCAAAGACGTCGATGTATTCTCTTATAAGCTGTATAAGAGATTGGCGTTCATCGTTAGATAGACTTTTGCTAATGAAGATTGGTTTAAAAGATGATTCATCTCCTAAATTGACTTGGATGATTTCGTCTTCGGTAGGTGGTTCACGTTGTTCAAAGTGTAGCTTCCACCTAGTATCTATCTTTTGAGCCCATTGTTCAAGCTCGATCGATTGGACACTGTCCGCAATTTGGTCAACGGAAACTATTTTGACGGATAGAGTTGCTTTGAATATATCGCCAATGCTGGAGTCTGAGTCCCAGAGGGAGGAGTCAGAAGAATGAGAACAACGATCTGCTTCATCATCTGATCTTTTGGGAGTAGTTGGAGGAGTGACATAGCCCAAACCAACACCGTTTCGTTTATAGTAGTTCTCGGGTTTGCCGGGAGGAGCAAATTGTCGTATTGGCAATCGTCGTCCCCAGCCATAATTTAGCCCCTGGTCGCTTTTGATGTCATATCTCATGTTCTGGATGATATTCTTGGCCTGCCAACTATATCGAAAAAGTTGTATTTTTCCAGAGCCATAGTCAGCTTCCGTGTTGTGCTTGGGAGAAGTAGAGTCTGAAACGAACTTTCTCTCGCTAATTTTACGACCGAAGATGATTAGTTCTCCATTCTTCTTTCTGGCTGGAACGATAAAGTAGTGGATATCTTCTGGGTAAACTTTTTCTCGTAGATGAGGCGTCGTGACCGGTATGCAGAGGTATGGTCCTATGCCGTGCTCTAGAGCGTATATCGTATCTATGTAGTGGTTTACAGATTGATAGACATTGGGGTAATTCAAAGATAAACCTTTACTAAGAAAATAAGCAAGTTCTTCTTCGGGGATAACATCATCCGCTGAAGGTACATTATTATGAGTATTGATATACTCATTTAGAGGATCATCATCTGGAAGAGGAGACACGGTCTTGGCCAAGTTCACCATATAGGGTAATTCTTCAGGATTGGGAGGATGGACATCAGCAGGTTCCTTCCAGGGTGTCTTGCTGAGAGTGATGGTCAATGGTTTGACCTTGTCAGGGTTCTTCTTTTTTACCCAGATTGTGAGAGGCTTCGGAGTACTTTTTGGAGTAGTACGTCCTTTGACTCGGATAATCAGGGGTCCATATTAGAGGATGAACTTGTTTCAGCTTCATTGTCAGCTTCGTTTTCATCATCCTTGGGGGGCTGAGATTGGTAAAGTATCGAATCTCCGTAGTAGGCCTCGATGCCCTTAAAAGGATCGACATCGGCAAACTCCGTCTTCACGACACCGTCGCTGTTGACGTACTTGAAACACTGGTGAAGTATGAAAGGAACGATCATGTTCTCGTGTATCCATGGACGTCCCAACAAGACGCTGTAGGATACGTTGGCAACGATCACATAGCAGGAAACCTCCGTTCGGAGATCACCGATCTGGAACTTGAGACGGATCTTGCCCAGCGGGTGGCTTCGACCAGCATTAAAAGCCATGATAGTTGTGTTGGATGCAGATAGCTTGTGCAGAGGGATCTCCAAAATTTGAAGCAAACTTCTAGGAATGATGCTGAGGGAGGATCCTGGATCGATGTGCATGCGGTGCTCCTTGATCGCCCTGATATACCCTGTATAGTACAGGGGTCTATCATGACGATTATTTTTTAGTAACACGTCCTCTTATGAAAAGGTGATGTTAGTCACCACTTCCATAGTACTGTGGCAGTGAGGACAGGAGACAGGGTCTTCAGCGGGGGCTTTGACTTCAGCGAGGTAAGAGTCAGCATGTAGTAAGGCCTCACTTAAGGCCTTTCGTGTTTCTTTGGAGAGTCGCAACAGATCGAACAGAGACAACCTGACAGGTGTATTGACTAGCTGTGCCAGTATGTCAAAGTTGTAGGGCCGATCCATGCCCTCGGGAGATGACGCCTTCAGAGACTTGTCAAACCGCATCTCCTTCTGCTTGGTTTTGTCCGTAATTGAAGGCTTAGACGGGCCGGCTTCTGAGCTTGTGGGGGTAGCAGGAGCTTGAGAAGGTACTGCTTCTTCTTGTGCGGGATCGTATGTCCGAAGATAAGTCTTCCCCGATCGCGTCTAGCCAGATAGAACCTCGTTGATGGGAGAGGATACCATATGGCATGACTTGTATTTCTTGTCCCTTTTTGCTTTGGGAGGTACTACCCCCTGCGTCACTTCTTGCACAAGGTCCGGATGGACCCACATGATCTCACCACGTTCAGTCGTGAGTGGCACCAAGGTTGAGTTACGAGCTGGCGGTAGGTTGACGACTTCTATTATTGCCTTAGGAATCGGGACCACGCCGTCTGGGACTTCTGTGGATGGAAAGTCACCAAACTGAAAAGAGATCATGTTAGAAGATACGACCTTGTCTTCAGCTTCGAGGTTGATCACTTGCCTATCGATAAGCTGTTGTATCATCTTCTTCAGGATGATGCAGTCCTTGGTGGAATGATGTACGTACTGATGATAGAGACAGTACTTGGGATCGTTGAGCTGGTTCGCCTCCGCAGTACGTCGTGGTGGAGGCAATGTCAGTTTATTACCCTTCGTCAATGTATGAAAGATGGTAATGACATCGTCTTCATTAAAGGAGAAGGTCTCCTTAGGCTTGTCGGAGGCGCCCTGAGAATTGGAAGCTCCTTTGGATGTGTCGACCTTCAGGACCTCTTTCCCTTTATCCCCACGGACAGGAATAGTTTGAGGATGCTTGCCCTTGTCTTCGGATTTAGATATTTTCAACCCTAGTAGTTCCAGATTAGGGACGTCATTTTTAGCACCATCAGCGACCCCAATGAAAGCGGGCCATGTATCATACTTATGTATACCTAGACAGAACTTCACTGTTGGAAGGAAGTTATGTCGATAAGTATCCATAAGTTCTGAATCTGGTATGCCGAAGGGCATCTTTAGTGCTAGCCGCCTGAAGCGTTCGATGAAGGCGATGACAGACTCAGTCCTCCTTTGCTTGGTCTCGATGAGGGTGGACATACTAACATGCATGCCACTCTTATAAAACCTGTTGAGGAACAACCTCTCCAAGTCTTTAAAATAGTTGATGCAACCGTCAGGCAGACTACAGAACCATTCGAAAGCTACCCCCTGCAAGGTGCTAATAAACAGCTTTGACAGGAATGGATCGTCCCTGGGTAAGTGTAAAGTCTGTATGTTGAAGTATGTCATGTGTTAACGAGGAGAAGTTAACCCGTCAAATGAATTCAGCGTCAACGGCTTATAGTTATGAGGGCAAGTAGTATTCTCCTACTAAGGAGGATAAGGTTGAGATATCCTCATCTTCTGCAGCTCGTCTTTGTGTGAGATGGTGTCGAGACGGGCGACCAAGGAATCAATTGCATCCTGTTGATTGAGCAGGTGTTGGAAAACGGCTGCTGAACGGTTGTCAGGCATCGTTGGCGAAGGATCACCCCCATCATTTGCAAGATTAGGAGGAGGCGCAACGGAATGATACTCCTTTTGTAGCGAAGGCAGGTTATTGCTATGAGTCGGACTAGCATGAGCCGAGACGTTTTGTTGGGGTGGAGGGACCGCCCCAGCAGCTTGGACCGCCATGACACTGTTAAACATATCAGTGATCTTGGCGAATGCTGTTTCAAGACCCTCTAGCCGTTTGCTGGTCTGATCACTAGCTTCTTCAGGTCTTTCTCCGTCCGCCATGTATGTAGATAACATACGAGGATGAACAGAGGAAATAATACAACTGGTACTGATACTGTCTGTCTCTGAGTGGACAAGTCCCTCGTTTTCAGGTAGAGGAGGTCGATAGTCACCATCAGACTCGGAGAGATCGTCATCCTCTGGAAGGCTACCCCCAGTGTGAAGGTCATCCACTTCAGACTCTGAGGGAATACTACCCCCATCTTGGGAGTCTTCGTCATCTGTACAGAATCTCGCCTTTGACCGGGTGCCCATATAGACTCCTTCAGATGTGACAGCCTGTTGGCCATCTGTTGGTAGACTTCGTCTTCTTCTTCTCGCGGAACTGAGAGAGAAAGTTGGGTTCGTGGTCCACCGTCATTGATTGGGACTTCCGTAAGGAGGACCCCATGAATCCATGTTAGATGAGACACATAGCAGCTTTTTATCGTCAGAGAAGTGCAGTCGTCGAAACACGGACTTTCTCTGAGGCACTCTTGTTAGTTTGGAGTGGCAACAGTTGATAACAACTGGTGCACGGATGTGCACTATGGATTGTTCTGTCCTCCCTCGCTTTACGCTTATGATTTATCATGTCGCGTAAGTCAGCGGAAGGGAGTTTTGCCTTACAACCCATGTTGCATGCGAGTTCGTAAGGAGAGTTGGCGCATCCAGACTTAGTTCACGTGCAGGGGAAACCCCCACACCTAAGTTCTGTGATGTCCTTGAAGACAGCCCCGTGCTATACGCGTTGGGGCCTGTCATTTTGCTGTGGGCGCATAGGCCTTGGAGACTGGCCTTGGGCGCATGCTTCTTGGCAGCATGTCTGAGCCTCCTTGATGTGGGCACATAGTATGGATCAAATGAGCCTGGGCGCATAGCCTTGGGCGCATGACCCTGGATGCCCAATCTGTCGAAGACATAAGCATTCTGATTGGAGGTATGCGCCCAAACACCCCCTTGGGCGCATAGCTTTGGGCGCATGCTTGGTGGAGCAGCGTTGTTTTCTCCCAACTTTGCCTTCTTCATTTGTGAGCCTCACTGGGTTTGCCTAGAGTGTCGAACACCCCGATTCTTGGCATCGTAGTGCTTTCCTCTGCCAAGTCTCGAGTGTCGAACACTCTGTTGTTGGTTGCATAGGAAAGAAGTCGCTGGACTAGTAGAGCCCGGAACGGTGCGAGCCTTCTTCATTTGGGAAGCTTCTGTGAAAGAGTCATGCGCCAACATGACAGATTCCTCCAGTTACATATCTGCTACGACACTAGCAGGATATGCACAGCGAGCCTTCGGAAGCCAAGTCTTGCGAGACTTGTTTGGCTTCGCTGATTTTGAGGGAGTAGCCATCCCTCGAGAGCATCTCTTCGAACGCCTGTTGATCGAACTTTACGATCAGCATCTTCTGAGTGCTCCCCACTTTGTCGGTATCGGATTGTGTCACCACCTTCTTGTCAGAGGAAAAGGTAGTCCCCAGCAGAGTCGCCATTTTTGTGGACACACACAAAAAGAAAAAGAAATACTGTCTTTTCTTTATTGGCGTAAGGTACCACAAATCGAGTACGCCTGAGAGATCCTACGCTGAGGATCCCCGAGTACAAAAAAGAATTCTGGGGAATGGGACAATGGAGATCGAGCGACAGTTGCTCCTTTACTCCGTTGACACTTCGATTACAAAAGTGGGAGAAAACCTAAGAAAATTGCTAGCTCTCGGCTCACTGGCAAGAAGTACAGCAATTTGGCTCTTGAAAATGCTCTCCGTTTTGTCTTTTGAAGAGGGATGAGACCCTTTTTTATAGTAGTTTCTGAGCTGGAATGATGTTATGCACCCACTTGAGGAAACACACTGGTTTTCATGTGGGCACATAGTCCTGCTTTAGGCGCATAGGATGTAGGCGCATGCAGGCTGCATAGTCGTGGGTTGATCATGGCGCTGACGTGGCCACATGCTTCGGTACATGATTGCCCATGGAGACTGACGTGGCCGTACGCTTCGGTGCACGTTTTGATCATAGCTTTGACTGAGTCAGGCTTGGGTGCATAGCCCTGTTTCAGGCTATGCGCCCTTATTTTGGGGGAGCTTGTCTTGGGCGCATGGAGCTTCATTGGCTGGGCGCATAGAGGTTCACTAGCTGGGGACATAGAGCTTCACTGGCTGGGCGCATATATTCTTATTGGCTTGGGCGCATAAGGCTTCATTGCTAAAAATTTTCATGCTTCTACAGCTATGCGAGTGGTTTGAAATGTAGTTACTGTGGCAAAAGTGGGCGCATCAAGGCGGACTGTCGTGCCGCTAATAATGCTTGTTTTAGTTGTGGCCAACAGGGTCACTCTGTCAGGAATTGTCCGGAAAAGAATAGAATGACTCAAAATCGTAATAACGCTGAAGAGGGTGGGCCATATGGGGACCCACCGAAGATCAGAGACAATCCGCACAACCAGCAGCTGCGGACTAATGCTCGTGTCTTTAACCTATCCACCTTACTTGATCCTGAATGCAATACTAGTGGAGGTGAGCTTGTTTCTTAAGTTTTGAGGACAACTTTTTCTCAGTGGGTTATTATGTAGTGCCCCGCTCCTCGCGGTCCACTATGTAATACCTACGGCTTGCTGACTCAGTCTTGAACTGAGTATTTGGGAAAACCTTTGCCGGTATCGATTGATCACGGATGAAATGCAATGAACCTTTTCAATTGATGAATTGGCTTCTATCGAAATAAATCCAAGAGTTTTGTTAGAAGTTTTCTTTGGCTGCTTGGTTTTGATGAATGCGTTTTCGTGTTGGTTGTCGATGATTGGTTTTCATTGTTCGCTTTCATCGTATTTCGCATTCATTCTGGATCTTGAGAGAAAGAGACCGAAGTATGCTAATCAACTGTTGGTTCCAATGTAGGATGCGTGAACTGTTCATGAACGAAGCGTGAAGTCCCTCATTCTCTCAACTAAGATTCATCTTGGTGAGTTGCTTCAACCGAACAAACATTGATCTGTACGCCTAATAAAAATGATCTCTAGTCTACTCTGTTGTCTCGTTCCGATGATCAACGATACCACAACAACAAAAGATAAGAGAAGATAATTAAATTGAATCAAATGCAAGATCATGTATTGCTACTCTATCTGCTCCATAAGAATGATCATCTGTTCGGTTACTAAGTATGCTTCTAAAATATAGACATGTACAGATGAACTTGTACGTGTTAAGATGAATAAGAAGGCACGAAATAAACATGTCGTATATCTGTGCATAAAGTCCAAATCTGTCTCATCTGATAGAACTGCTAGAGCATGCATATGGTATCGGACAACTTGTTAACAAGAAAATATTTGTCTTTCGGGTGGTATCTGGGGGCACCTGGAACTGCTCGGCCTAGGAGAGATTAGGGCCTCCATGTGAAAATGGGAGTCGATATCTGTGTCCTTAGCGACGAGCTGAACCGGAGAGTCACAGCGGCGAATTATTGGGATACCCCATGGACCATCATGTAGAATAGGCCACCTGCATGATCCTAATTACAAACTTCAATATCTGTAAGAATGAAACATGAGTTATTCGCTATGCAAATTGTGCTAACTTGTTTTGTGCAGGTATGACTGTCAGCGATGGTAAGTTGCTTATGAAATATTCTACTATCATGTTCTTTTGAATTGTTAAAAAGAACCTAGACAAGTAGAAAGATCACTAGTAAATGTTAGCTCCGCATGTTGATTTAGTGCAGAGATTTGCGAGTTCAGCCAAAAGCCGTTCGCCAGTACATGATGTGTGCTGACCCACGTTGTGGGCATCATTTTCAGAAAGCAACGGAGACAGGGGGATTTCAAGTGAGGCACTAAAGCTCGTCTAGCCCAGTAGAGCTGTGGATTGCCTCGAAGCTTCTTTTTCTTTTCCAGTCAAGTTGCAAGTTTCTTTTCCTTTGAAGGTGTCTTTTCATTTCCAGCATGTAATAAAGGGATATGATGTATGGGCATTGCGACTATTTTCAAAAGAGAGTTTTAAAGAGAATCATGTAGCCAAGATAAAGGTAAATCCGAGTTTGCAAAGCTTTGTACTTGTATTCCTATCAAGTTTATCAATAAAAGAAATATTTTCTATTTCAAATCTTGGTGTCCCAATATTTGGTTTTCTGCAATAAATGGGTGCGTGCGTGTGTTTTGCTTGACTAGTTGTTTTGTGCAGGTACTTAGCCTTGTGCAAGCGCAACTTAGGCTTGTACGACATCACGCCTTAGCGATGGCGAACGATCCTGCAGGGATCCAGGTAAGACGGACGACCCTAGCGGGATCAGGACGTGACAGCTGGCACATATGACATAGTTACATTTACGGCATCATTAAATGCATCAGGTAATTGATTTTCAATTTCTTGTAAATGTATCATTCTTCTTATCTCATAATCACATTATGGAGTTCTTAGAACCTAATAAGATCGATAGAGTAGGAGTATACCATGTCAATTCACGCTGTTAATTAGCAATAGTTTGTTCTATATGAATATTTTGTTGCTTATACCTCCCCCTAACGGCAGAAAGACTTTATCATCAAATTGGTAATCATCAAATCTTGTAGTAAAGACATCACCAGTCAGTGATTTTTAAATATCTTATTATGGAAGAAAACTTAAACTAATGTATATTTTTCAAACATTATTGGGGACCTATCTTAGTTCTTTTGGGAGATGGAAGTGGGACATATACTGTATATCCAAACTTTCTCAAATATGAAATGTTTGGTTGTTTACCGCTAATAAGTTGTATATATAAAATAATATGGTAGGCAATGGGTCTAAATTTAATTAAAGATGCAACATATAAAATATCATGTCTCAAGCCACAATTTTCAAACTAGATTGCACTAGTAGAGGTCTAGTTATAAGTTAAAGATAATTAATAAATGACTCAACTAACCCATTTTGTGTGTGTACTGGGAACATGATGCTCTATCTCAGTCACTAATGATGTACAATAATTATCAAAAACTTGTGAGATGAATTATGCGGCATTATTAAGACTAATTAATATAGTCGTGTGATTATGAAACTGAGATCTAAGTTTAATAATTTGGGCTAAAAGATGAGAAAATACGAGATTTCTAGTAGACAATCGACAAACATATGACCACTTAATAGACGCATCTATGAGTACCATAAAGTCTTTTAAAAAGAACCTTTAGCAGGGTGAATATGACCACAAATGTCTCCTTATGTTCTTTACAAGAAAGTAGGAGACTCATTCTTAACTTTTAGAAAAGATGGTCTAGTTATAATCTTTCCTTATAAACAAGGAACATATAGTTGATTCTTTGATAAGCTAATATCGTAATTTTCCAATAAATATCCATAAAGATTATCAATGATCCGATTGAACATAGTTTGTCCCAGATGATCCAAAGGGTCATGCCAAATGTTATATAAGACATGATCATTGGCTTTATACTTTGCCACATTCATATTAGATTCAATTATGCCAATGGTGGTGAAATACAAACCTACCGAAAATAAGATAATTCTTCTAATGTGAGCCTTTTGCTCCCAACATTAGATGTGCTACATAATAACTCTTTGTTTTTATCATTTCGAGTTTCAATATGGTACCCATTTTATGTATATCCTTGAAACTTAACAAATTCCTTTACGAAACTACTTGAATATAACACATTCTGCAAATAGGTTTGTGTACTATTAGGTAACATGATGTGTGCTCTTTCAAAGCCCTCAATTATATGGCTGGCCCAGCTATTGTTGGCATATTATGCATGTAAAATACTAAGTTTGGCAAAACTTTGATTCTTCAAATTCATGTGTGTTGTAGTACTATCTACCAAACACATATCTAAGTCATTTTTCTTGGATATATGTGTTGTAGCACTATCTACAAAACACATATCTAATTCATTTTTCTTAGATTCTTTCAATCTCTCAATCGCTTGTTGAGTAGCTCGACATTGCTAAATCAATGTCTATATTTGTCATATTTATGACAAGCATGCATTACTACTCCATGAAGCAAAATAAAAATATTATGAACTTATATATTCTAGATAGCATAAGTATAATAAGAAAAATTAAGCATTTCAAATGATAATATCATATTATAGAAATATAACTCCAAATTTATAATATTTTTTTTCAATAAAACAAAATTCTCATGGCCTAGACATTCCATGATGGAAACCAAAAGCATGACTTCAAATATAAATAGTTTATAAATACTTGAAATAAACATATATTGACCGAGTACTCATTAAATAAAAATAAAAATAAAAATTGCATTAGCATCTTCTCAAACTGTTCATTTGTAACTTGATTTCCTTTGTTAGAGGGTGTTGTCCTCTTGTTCATTTATTATTGCTACAAAAGCACATTACTTGCATGAAAAATGAAGCGAATTTTCTCAATCATTTGAGTCTCTGTTGCTTTTTCTTCGCACAATCTAAGGCGAGGAACAATATTAAACAGAGCACAATTATATTATTTAACATTTTTACAGTCATGGTATATTAAATTCAACCATTCAGTTTGAGCAGTTAGAAGGATTACCACCTTTGGTGGTCAAATCTATCATTTAGAGATGTCCACAAATTCAATGGATCATCCTCACATAAATATCATGTCTTTAGATCATCATGGATATGATGTTGTAGAAAAATCAAATCAAAGTCTTGACCTTGGCTTTAGAACTTTCTTTATTTTTCTTCTTAATAGTACCATCAAGCTTATTGGACTGCAATTGTAACTTTGCATCCATTGTCATGATAAATGATTATCTCTGCTCACATCAAGAGCTTTGAATTCAAACTTTACAAGATTCGACATCTTCATGACAGAAAATAATTATATTAGATGTAAATTAATAATAAAATTGATAAGCGCTTTAAATGTTACAAAACTTCACATTGCCACAATGTGATGAAAAGCTATCAAAGAATATACCTTATGTGTATCACATATACAACAATGTGGTAGAACTTTATCAAAGAAGTATCACATATACAACAATGTGATAAAACTTTATCAAAGAATATTATGTCTTATGTGTATCACATATACAACAATGTGATAAAATGCTACAAAAGAATATTATATTGCTATCGAAGAATATTATTTTATGTGTATCACATATACAACAATGTGATAAAACGCTATCAAAGAATATTATATCTTATGTGTATCACATATATAACAATGTGATAAAATGCTACTAAAGAATATTATTCTTATGTTTATCACATATACAACAATGTGATCATTATATAATAATATATTTTGGATAATTTTTTAATATAATTTGATTCACATATACAACAATTTGAAGTAGTACACTATAGAATTCAAATAAATAAAATAATAGAAATAACCAATTCACATGAACTAATTTAATGAAATTAACTAACTCCAAATAAGTGAAGAAAATTTTAAGATATTCTAGATTAATTTCATAGTTCATACGAAAACATATAGAAATAAAATTTATACATAATCTTAAATAGATTAACATAAATTTTCTATTTCGAATGAAATTGTGAACATGTTCAATACATATTTAGATTTAAAACTAAAAGAAAAAGTAGATCTAGAAAATTTACGTTCTAATCGATCTATAAACACATAAATCAAACGTGTATTTAATTTTACTAAAACATGCATGTATCTAAGTATATAAGATTAGACTTACCTCTTAAATACCTTTCTTTTCTTAAGAAACTATTTCTCCCTTCTTCTATTTCCTAGAGCATCGTGTTGATAACGTATTGTAAAGCAAAGAAATGGAGATAGGAAAATGGAGAAAATTATTTCTTCATTCACTTGTCTCAATCATCTTGAGAAGCGTCCTTTATATATGCTTACAATATATAATTATTTAACATCATTATGATAATTAGAGGAGAAATGCTAAAAGACATAAGTTATGAATAACCAAATGTCATAGGTTATGGATAACCAAAAGACATAGGTTATGCACACCAAATAATAATGTGAATTATCCATATTTACAACATATATATATATATATATATATATATATATATATATATATATATAAAAATATATATATATATATATATATATATATATATATATATATATATATATATATATATATATATATATATATATAAAATATATATATATATATGATTTCTTGCGAGAAAAGCAATTTCTCGCGAGATACACAACTCAGAACCAAATGAAACACCCTTACAAAGAATTCAACCTTTCAAACCGCGCCCCCGACTCAGTTAAAAATCTCCGGATCACTTCTCCCCACATCCAACCCTGACCACTTCTCCCCAGCAACTCCGATGCCCCTTCTCGACCGCCGTTGGCCACCACAACGTCGACGATCGCCGAAAAAACGTGCCCGAATGCCACGCCCCAGTACCAAAATACGGGGACGGACGTAGGCCAGCTACACCGTATAAGGTACGAATTCGCTATACGGCGATGACGGCTGTCAAGTCTTGCTGGGTATCCTAGCATGCAATCAATCTATGGCCTAAATCCGATCTCATGTCCACAGGCAAATCACAATGAAACAACATCAAGAGAGATAATCATATGGAAAGCAGGGAATACTCATATGAAAATTAGGAATCTACAGTACAGAATAATAATGTAGACTAGTATACCTTCCCACAGTTCCTAGCATGGTCGAGAACTGAAGCACATCCTCCAAGTCGAGTCTGGAAAATCCACAGGGTCGGTCTCAGGCAATCTGGGAACAATCCAGGGTTGGTCAGGCCAACCGCAGCAAGTACCAAAAAGGAAGGCTCAAGGACGGGCGAAGAAAACCAGCATGATAAAATGTGACAGAAATAGCATCTAAAAACAGTAAATAAAGGTAAGGGATCGTGCGGTACCAACGCACGATAACAATCCACAAGTATAGTGAAGCTAACACAATCACAATCTCCCTAGCATCCACTAACACCTGCACTGCCAGCTGGAAATCAATATCAGCTGGCTAGCAGGCAACAAGCCAATCAACACAGAAGGACAAGCGGCCACACAATGCCGACGGCTTGCTATTATTAGCTAACTAGGGATATCACATGCTTAATTACTAACAAGATGCAATGAGACTTCAAAGTCCAGCTCCTGCTTGCTACTACCCGAATGGCCCCAGCAAAAGAAAAATATAGATATAGCGGGCACACTGCAGTAAGATACATGTGCCCTAAAGAAGTGCCACACTCGACGGAGGGCTGGGAATGCGCTCATCTCGACGGATAGCAACAAATCCCTAGTATATATATATATATACATAGGGCCGGGGTCAGACAAGCAACAGGTCACTGGGAAGTCCCCATGAACTACATGATTAATCTAGTTATTAGCCTAGTCAGTTTTATTATGGATCTCTGACCGTGGTACTCAGGGATCCATGTCCTAGACATGATGCAAGACAAAATTGGACTGGTGGCTTATACAAGCACAATCAAGAGAAATCAACCACGGTGTCAAGACGGGGTCATGCTGAGCAAGTCAGGACTGGCTGTCGCAACAGCAATCAAGAGTAAACATGCCATGTCGAGAGTACTAGTCAGGAGTGCGCCACCACGGGCCACTATCAAGAATCAAGAGTATACATGCCAGGTTTACTGTCAAGTCCAGAGTGCTAGTCAGGAGTGCACCTCTACGGGCCACTAGTCAAGAATCAAGACGGGTCCAGGTCATCGTATAATACCAGGAACAAGGTCAAACCTATCAGTCATAAGAAGTCACATGCCCAATTCGTGACATGGATATCAAGTCGGTTACAGGATCAAAATCTCCACTATAATAGTCTCTCAAGTACACATGGGAACCTACAGCTCAAATCATCAAGTCGATCCATCCACCTTATCAAACTATCAGGAGTCTCCTATCTACAGTGGAGAAAAATGTCAGTTCAAAAAAGGACAAACACCAGGTACTAAGCTAATCAGAATCAACAACGTTAGGCCCTATGACTCACAAGAATCCTCTAACTCAATGATCACAAACTATCGGGAAAACAACCCTCCAATAACAAGTCACATCTATCGTACCAGAATCTAAGCACTTGGGAAGTCGGATAAAATCATATAAGGGTACAACCTCGATACTCCTCTCGTTTCACAAGATACTAGCACCATCATCAATGTACAGGAATCCACCGTCATACCCGGTCAAACATGAACCTTCCCCCAAGTCAATAATAACACTATCCAAGAATTCACGTAGGTCTACCAAGTCAATATCCTGAGATCAAAATCTCCAATATACTCAATGATGATTCATATCCAAAAGTTACCATCCTGATATATAAGGCACTAGCAGCCCTATCCAGCTAGGCTAGGACAACTCCTAGAAAGGATGGGATCAGAGGACAAGAGTCTAGCAATAAGTGTTGCCGGAAAGTCAAGGATTTCGTAAACCGCTCTGGAGTAAATCCACAACCCTTAAACCAAACAAGGACCAGGGTTGTAGACTGTCTCCCGAGTGGAACCGCTCTCCTTACGCTACCCGACGGACAAGACAGGTCTGGAGCTAGGCGACTAATCTAGTCTGGAGTCTACCTAGCAAGCAATGGGATCAGGTATACTATACCAAGGTGAACAGGCACGAGCCCAGTCCAGCAAACCAAAGGAATGGTTCTGTCCAGTCCTTCGAACCAAATTTCCGATCGAGAATTTTGGAAGAATCCGGCAGAGTCTCCTCTGTATTCTGGACAGGAGCTCCCAGCAAATTGGGGCTAAAATCCACTCGGCGCAACCCACCGCAGAATCGCAGAATCGCAAACTGAGAACACTAGGTCTCAGCTACCAGAAGCACTACGATGCGTACTGGGAACAAATCGATAGCCGAGAACACTAAGCCCCGGCCTCCAGCAGCGCTACGAGGCGTACTGGGAAATCAATCGAACCCGAGACCACTAATGTCTCGGCCTCCAGCAGCACTACAATGCGTACTGGGCGCCAAGCCAACATGCATAATAATAAAATAACCGTCTCGCAGGGCGCACCACAACACATGTCCATAAATCCGTAACCCAAGCACAATCACCACCACAAGTAAAGTTTGCCAAAGTCGTTACCCGACCGTGAGTCAGACACGGGGCACATGGGGACAATCCGTACAAGTGAGTCATACTCGTGTCCTCGGAGGTATGGATGACCCATCCGAGTCGTCCGATACGGTCTATCCCAGTATCGGACCAAGCTAATCTAGGTTATCATGGCAGTTCTACTGCTAAGCTACACTACTCATGGTTATAAAATTTACAAGTAGAAATTAATTAAATGAAATAAGATCCAGGAGAGAGGGCAAGAGCCGTCGATGAGCAAGGGATACTTGCCTAGAGGGCTCGGCTTGGTAAGCAAGTCTTCGACAGTCGCGATCCAAGCTAGCACGCCAATCGAGATCCTCAGAACATACAATAAATAATCATTAGCACCAAACAATAAAATAATAGGAGAAATCACCGGGGATGGCAGGAGGCTATACCGTGTGCGTCCCGTAAGCAGTGCAGGGATCTGGCACGAAAACCAAGGCACGCGAACCGATACGGGCATACAAACCGAGATGCGTACGTATATCGAGACGCGCATGAGAATCGAGATGACTCGAATATCGAGACAAACAGGAGACAACGTGCACGTAAATCAAGACGTACACGTAGGCCGAGGGATCGCGAATATCAAGATGGTGCACGAATCATGCAACACACAAATCGAGACGTGCACGCGAATCAAAATGGTACAAGACCAATATGGCACACAAATCGGAGCGAGCACGTAAATTAAGGCAACACAAGATACAATATGATACACAAATCGATACGACATGCAAATCGGTGCGTACACGTAAATCGAGGTGACACGGGTTACGAAGTAGGCACAAAGGCCGAGATACGAGGATCGAGACAGCGCACCAACCGAGGTAGCACGTTGCCCGAGGCAGCGCAGGGCTCGAGGCGTCCTGCTGCCCAAGGCAACGCGTGAATCGAGGGCGCACAAAAACCAAAAAGGCGTATGCAAATCGAGGCATACGCAGAACGAGGCGCACGCAGACCGAGCAGCGCACTGCTCGAGGTAGCACGTGTACCGAGGCACGTGGCCCGAAGAGCACGCAACCCGAGGCTGGCTCACTGCTCGAGTAGCGCGGGGACCAAGGGCGTCCCGTCGCTCGAGGCAGCGCTGTCCCCGTGCGCGGCGGCTGCTCGCCGGAAAGAAGAGAAGAGGAAGGGGCGGAGGAGCTGGAAAGAGAGGGGAGCGGTTACCAGGGAGGTGATGGCGGCGGCCATGGGTGGTGGCGGTCGCGGCGGAGGAAGCCGACCGAGAGGGAGGAAGAGAGCAGCGGTGGTGGTACTGGTGGCGACGGAGGAGGCCGACCGAGAGGGAGACGGTGACGGCGACGATGATGGTGGCGCTGGTGGTGGCGGCCATGGCGAAGGGGTTGGCTGCGGTGGAGATGGGGACAGCAGCGGTGGTGGGTGGTGGAGGAGATGGCGACGATGATGGTGGTGGTCGGAGCAGTGATGGTGGCGGCCATGGAGAAGGGGGCGGCCATGACGGATGGTGGAAGGAGGAGGCAGAGAGAGGGGGTTGTGGTGGTGGCCGCAGTGGAGGGCGGCGGCCATGGGGCTGGTCGCCGGAGATCGGGTCGGGGAGGAGGTTGGGAAGGAGAGGAGGCCGGAAAAGAGGGGGCTGGGGAGCTCTTCCAGTGAGGGAGAGGAGGAGAGCAGGAGAGAAGAAGAGGGAGATGATAGCAGTGAGAGGGAGAGAGAGGGGGTTGGCTTCTCCAGCCGACAGAGAGGGAGGAGAGAGAAAAGTGTGAGAGTGGGAAAGGTGAGGGAGGAGAGAGGGAGTGGGTGAGTGATGTGAGGGGTGATTTGAGTGAGGAAAGAGGGGGTTAGGTTAGATATTTTGGGAGGGTAGATTTGGAACAAGAAAATTAATAATAACATTAATAATAATAGGAAAAATTCACCTCCAATAATTTAATAATAAAATTTTAACAATACCAAATTTAAAAATCCTCGTATTACAATAACACGGTCATATACGTATTTCAAAATAGGAACATTACATCCTACCCACCTTACAAAAATTTCGTCCTCGAAATTTCAAAATTATAAAAGTAGGGTTTTCAAAACTAGTACATATATATCTGCCATGAAAACTCTACCCACCTTACAGAAATCAAGTAATACAATAAGAAACAAACAAAATCTCAATATGAAAACATTAAGGAAAACAAGGTCTAGCTAAATAAATCAACTCGCAAGGTAAATCCAAAACATCGAAAGAATCTCGAAAGTCAAAATCTCGCATACACGAAATAATCCCATAAATCAAAACAAATACAAAATGTCGAAAACAGTATCAGAAAACCTGAAAGCCCCACTGCATGAAAATCCGCATAAAATCATAAAACACAGGATATTTGTCTCGAGCCGAAGACTGTAGTTTCTCAATATCCGAAAATGTGAGTCATGGTAATTCCCTGCCACGCCATCCGGAATGGCTGCAAAAGATTCACCATGACGCTATAATCGAGCGGCTGCAACTTTCGTTACCACGTCGTCAAGGTATACTAGGGTCACCCGGTACTCTTAACAAATACCCAAAACGAATCAAATCCATAACCCAAATGTCCGTATTACTAAAATCACAAAATCTCTAACAATATAATGAGTCCTAGAAAACCATCAAAATCCAAAATCCAGGTGAATCGTAACATACGTCCAAAAATATCTTCAATAATAACCACAAGATAGCTTTTCTAGAAAAATACTCCATATCCGTAGGAAAATACTCCAAATCAAGGATCTATATCAAAATATAATGTATAGCAAGTATATCTATAAAAATAATATCTGAAACAGATAATCATGAGTGCAGAACTGTTCGGAATCAAAGAAGCTGAATCGATACAAGAATATCCCTCGGATACTCAACAAATATTAAAATATCCAATCTCAGAGTCCTGATGAAATCTTCATCCTGCAGCAATCCAGCCAACGCTCGAAGAGGGCGATAATGATACTAAGTCAACACGAAGTCAACGTACGAAAGGGATAACAAGAAATCAACCAAGGCGAAACACCGGTAGAGAGTACAGAACCCAAGAAAAATAATCATGTAACCAAATAATGGAGATAAGATAACATCTCATCAAATAAGGTGATCGACATGACCAACTATAGGATCATATCTATCAAACAAGGATCAGAGGTAGATAATCACGAATAAGACATGGCCAAGCAAGATAGGTCCAAGTAGAGATGAGGACCAGTTCACAGGTTCAAGGGAGCGAAGGACAAGTGTAACAAGTAGAAATACCAAGGAATAGTGGACTGAGATCAATAATCATGTGATACCCAACAAAATCTCAAAACGAGACCTGGATGGGCCACCACTAAAACCTTGTCAAGCCCCAGTACCAAAATACGGGGATGGACGTAGGCCAGCTACACCGTATAGGGTACGAATATGCTATACGGCGATAACGGCTGTCAAGTCTTGCTGGGTATCCTAGCATGCAATCAATCTATGGCCTAAATCCGATCTCATGTCCACAGGCAAATCACAATAGAACAACATCAAGAGAGATAATCATATGGAAAGCAGGGAATACTCATATGAAAATCAGGAATCTACAGTACAGAATAATAATATAGACTAGTATACCTTCCCACAGTTCCTAGCATGGTTGAGAACTGAAGCACATCCTCCAAGTCGAGTCTGGAAGATCCACAGGGTCGGTCTCAGGCAATCTGGAAACAATCCAGGGTTGGTCAGGCCAACCGCAGCAAGTACCAGAAAGGAAGGCTCAATGACGGGCGAAGAAAACCAGCATGATAAAATGTGACAGAAATAGCATCTAAAAACAGTAAGTAAAGGTAAGGGATCGTGCAGTACCAACGCACGATAATAATCCACAAGTATAGTGAAGCTAACACAATCACAATCTCCCTAGCATCCACTAACACCTGCACTGCCAGCTAGGAAATTAATATCAGCTGGCTAGCAGACAACAAGCCAATCAACATAGAAGGACAAACGGCCACACAATGCCTATGGCTTGCTATTATTAGCTAACTAGGGTTATCATATGCCTAATTACTAACAAGATACAATGAGACTTCAAAGTCCAGCTCCTGCTTGCTACTACCCGAATGGCCCCAGCAAAAGAAAAAGATAGATATAGCAGGCACACTGCTGTAAGATACATGTGCCCTAAAGAAGTGCCACACTCGACGGAGGGCTGGGAATGTGCTCATCTCGACGGATAGCAACAAATCCCTAGTATATATATATATATAGATACATAGGGCCGGGGATCAGACAAGCAACAGGTCACTGGGAAGTCCCCATGAACTACATGATTAATCTAGTTATTAGCCTAGTCAGTTTTATTATGGATCCCTGACCGTGGTACTCAGGGATCCATGTCCTAGACATGATGCAAGACAAGACTGGACTGGTGGCTTATACAAGCACAATCAAGAGAAATCAACCACGGTGTCAAGACGGGGTCATGCTGAGCAAGTCAGGACTGGCTGTCGTAACAGCAATCAAAAGTAAACATGCCATATCGAGAGTACTAGTCAGGAGTGCGCCACCACGGGCCACTATCAAGAATCAAGAGTATACATGCCAGGTTTACTGTCAAGTCCAGAGTGCTAGTCAGGAGTGCACCTCTACGGGCCACTAATCAAGAATCAAGACGGGTCCAGGTCATCGTGTAATACCAGGAACAAGGTCAAACCTATCAGTCACAAGAAGTCACATGCCCAATTCGTGACATGGATATCAAGTCGGTTACAGGATCAAAATCTCCACTATAATAGTCTCTCAAGTACACATGGGAACCTACAGCTCAAATCATCAAGTCGATCCATCCACCTTATCAAACTATCAGGAGTCTCCTATCTACAGTGGAGAAAAATGTCAGGTCGAAAAAGGACAAACACCAAGTACTAAGCTAATCAGAATCAACAACGTTAGGCCCTATGACTCACAAGAATCCTCTAACTCAATGATCACAAACTATCGGGAAAACAACCCTCCAATAACAAGTCACATCTATCGCACCAGAATCTAAGCACTTGGGAAGTCGGATAAAATCATATAAGGGTACAACCTCGATACTTCTCTCGTTTCACAAGACACTCGCACCATCATCAATGTACAGGAATCCACCGTCATACCCGGTCAAACATGAACCTTCCTCCAAGTCAATAACAACACTATCCAAGAATTTACGTAGGTCTACCAAGTCAATATCCCGAGATCAAAATCCCCAATATACTCAATGATGATTCATATCCAAAAGTTACCATCCTGATATATAAGGCACTAGCAGCCCTATCCAGCTAGGCTAGGACAACTCCTAGAAAGGATGGGATCAGAGGACAAGAGTCTAGCAATAAGTATTGCCGGAAAGGCAAGGATTTCGTTAACCGCTCTGGAGTAAATCCACAACCCTTAAACCAAACAAGGACCAGGGTTGCAAACCGTCTCCCGAGTGGAACCGCTCTCCTTACGCTACCCGACGGACAAGACAGGTCTGGAGCTAGGCGACTAATCTAGTCTGGAGTCTACCTAGCAAGCAATGGGATCAGGTATACTATACCAAGGTGAACAGGCACGAGCCCAGTCCAGCAAACAAAAGGAATGGTTCTGCCCAGTCCTTCGAACCAAATTCCCGATCGGGAATTTTGGAATAATCCGGCAGAGTCTCCTCTGTATTCTGGACAGGAGCTCCCAGCGAATTGGGGCTAAAATCCACTCGGCGCAACCCGCCGCGGAATTGCAGAATCGCAGACTGAGAACACTAGGTCTCAGCTACCAGCAGCACTACGATGCGTACTGGGAATAAATCGATAGCCGAGAACACTAAGCCCCGGCCTCCAGCAGCGCTACGAGGCGTAGTGGGAAATCAATCGAACCCGAGACCACTAATGTCTCGGCCTCCAGCAGCACTACAATGCGTACTGGGCGCCAAGCCAACATGCATAATAATAAAATAACCGCCTCGCAGGGCGCACCACAACACATGTCCATAAATCCCTAACCCAAGCACAATCACCGCCACAAGTAAAGTTAGCCTAAAGTCGTTACCCGACCGTGAGTCGGACACGGGGCACATGGGGACAATCCGTACAAGTGAGTCGTGCTCGTGTCCTCGGAGGTGTGGATGACCCATCCGAGTCATCCGATACGGTCTATCCCAGTATCGGACCAAGCTAATCTAGGTTATCATGGCAGTTCTACTGGCTAAGCTACACTACTCATGGTTATAAAATTTACAAGTAGAAATTAATTAAATGAAATAAGATCCAGGAGAGAGGGTAAGAGCCGTCGATGAGCAAGGGATACTTGCCTAGAGGGCTCGGCTAGGTAAGCAAGTCTTCGACAGTCGCGATCCAAGCTAGCACTGCCAATCGAGATCCTCAGAACACACAATAAACAATCATTAGCACCAAACAATAAAATAAAAGAAAAAATCACCGGGGATGGCAGGAGGCTATACCGTGTGGGTCCCGCAAGCAGTACAGGAATCTGGCACAGAAACCGAGACTACGCGAACCGATACGGGCACGCAAACCGCGACGCGTACACATTTCGAGACGCGCACAAGAATCGAGATGACTCGAATATCGAGATGAACAGAAGACAACGTACACGTAAATCGAGACGTACACGTAGGCCGAGGGATCGCGAATATCAAGATGGTGCACGAATCATGCAACACGCAAATCGAGACGTATACGTAAATCGAAATGGCACAAGACCAATGCGGCACGCAAATCGGAGCGAGCACGCAAATCGAGGCAATACAAGATACAATATGACACGAAAATCGATACGACACGCAAATCGGTACGTGCACGTAAATTGAGGCAACACGGGTCACGAGGTAGGCACAAAGGCCGAGACACGAGGATCGAGACATCGTACCAACCGAGGTAGCACGTTGTCCGAGGCAGCACAGGGCTCGAGGCATCCCGCTGCCCAAGGCAACGCGTGAATCGAGGGTGCACGAAAACCAAAAAGGTGCACGCAAACCGAGGCATACGTAGAACGAGGCGCACGCAGACCGAGAAGCGTACTGCTCGAGACATCACGTGCACCGAGGCACGTAGCCCAAAGAGCACGCAACCCGAGGCTGGCTCGCTGCTCGAGCAGTACGGGGCCCAAGGGCGTCCCGCCGCTCGAGGCAGCGTTGTCCCCGTGCGCGGCGGCTGCTCGCCGGAAAGAAGAGAAGAGGAAGGGGCGGAGGAGCTGGGAAGAGAGGAGAGCGGTTACCAGGGAGGTGATGGCGGCGGCCATGGGTGGTGGCGGTCGCGGCGGAGGAGGCCGGCCGAGAGGGAGGAAGAGAGCAGCGGTAGTGGTGCTAGTGGCGACGGAGGAGGCCGACCGAGAGGGAGACAGCGACGGCGACGATGATGGTGGCGCTGGTGGTGGCGGTGGCAGCCATAGCGAAGGGGTTGGCTGCGGTAGAGATGGGGACAGCAGCGGTGGTGGGTGGTGGAGGAGATGGCGACGATGATGGTGGTGGTCGGAGCAGTGATGGTGGCGGCCATGCAGAAGGGGGCGGCCATGGCGGATGGTGGAAGGAGGAGGCAGAGAGAGGGGGTTGTAGTGGTGGCCGCAGTGGAGGGCGGCGGCCATGGGGCTGGTCGCCGGAGATCGGGTCGGGGAGGAGGTTGGGAAGGAGAGGGAGGCCGGAAGAGAGGGGGCTAGGGAGCTCTTCCAGTGAGGGAGAGGAAGAGAGCAGGGAGAGAGAAGAGGGAGATGAGAGCAGTGAGAGGGACAGAGAGGGGGTTGGCTTCTCCAGCCGACAGAAGGGAGGAGAGAGAAAAAGTGTGAGAGTGGAAAAGGTGAGGGAGGAGAGAGGGAGTGGGTGAGTGATGTGAGGGGTGATTTGAGTGAGGAGAGAGGGGGTTAGGTTAGATATTTTGGGAGGGTAGATTTAGGAACACGAAAATTAATAATAACATTAATAATAATAGGAAAAATTCACCTCCAATAATTTAATAATAAAATTTTAACAATACCAAATTTTAAAAATCCTCGTAATACAATAACACGGTCATATACGTATTTCAAAATAGGAACATTACACCGAAACTGCCCAACGGCAGCAACGATTCACAGCGAGGTACCCCTGTTCTCCGTCCTCTTTCTCTCTATGTAGTTGTCCGTTTCGCGAACCATAAAAATTTACGGGAATCTAGCATGACCCTCTAGGACTCCCTTTAATTAGAATTAATGTAGATGTCCTGAATTGATCGCAAAATCGATCCAAAGTTGACGAAAAAACTATATTTTAAAACTGTCATAAAACAGTCAAACTACCCAACTTTGTACACTATTTTCTTCCAATTCATGCACAATTTTTAAATTATGTTTAAAGAAGTTTGTTGACAACATATAGCTCATCATTACTCAGTTTTTATATTTAATTGTAGTTGATTATATTCTGTTTAAAATTATTTCCAAAACACCAAAAAATTATGTTTCAAAAACTAAAATTTTAGAAAAAATTTCTCGATACGGTGTGCGCCCCGACAAACCGGGTGACGTGTTCACAACACGTGAGTATCAAAAGATGCGTATGGATGTTGTCGATGTGTGAGATTTGACAGAACTCAATTTTATTGTGTATGTGCGACTGAAATCGAACCGTATCCATCGAAAGTCTCCCATATCGGCGTTTTACAAACTTCATGTCCAATTTCAAACCATTTATCAGACTGAGAAGAAACTTGTGTCATTAGATTCAAAATATATTTTTGGTCCTACGAGCCAAGTTTGGTCCGATTCTGAAAAGGTTGACCGGAACGCTATTTTGGCGGGCCCACAACCCTATCCAAAGGACAAAATAGTGTACGGCCCACCGAATCAAACTATGGATATACGGTTGGGTTTGTATCATCAAATCGGACTTGTAGACATATAATTTGATGACTTTTAGAGACCTTAGTTATGGCACGCTTTTCGGTACAAAATGGGTCTAACCAACGATGGACACCGAGTTGACCTAAAATTATAATTTCTCTTATATTCAGAATTAGACTTTTGGGTAGGCGGTCTTAGACATTTCTTTTATGACAAAAATGTTCGTGATGTTGTTTCAGCATCCGGAGACGTTTGCGAGAGTTGACGTTCACAGCCTTTGCTTTCTGACGATCTGGACATTGTCGATTCTTCACACCATTCCAGGCAAGAAACCTTGCCATGATTTACTGTTCTTTATTACTGTTATTTATTTTAGTATTTATTTCCTGTCTAGTTCTATCATACTGTGTGTCCAAGCCATACTTGGGTACGAACGACTATTTTTACCGTTTACTATTCTAGTTGTTTATTTAATTGTATTGACTTAGTATAGTTGACCACCCCATTGATGTGAGATATTGGCATATCTCCTATAGCCTTGACACAATTATACCACGAGTTGTGAGTCTCATGTAGGACACGGTCTTGCGTATTTGGTTGGCCTCCGTCACGTATGGAACGTGCGATGGTTAAGATATAACTCCTGATAGTATATGCATGTTTAGTGGACTTAGCAGTTAGATGATCATATGTGTCATGGACATGATATGGATAGACAAGGGGGTGGGGAGGGCAGTTCCTTAGCGTATGGGCCACGTTGCACTTTTCCTTTGTAACCCGGAAGCTCCGCTGGAGATACGGTGTGAGATGACCCTCTTAGGTTTGCCATTGTCGTTCTGAGGAACGTTATGCGCTGAGACAAAAATTATGCCATATCCCATTTATTAGCAAAAGTGCCCATGCGTCAGAGGTTTGTTCTTAAACTATATTTCACTTAGAATGGTTAGAGAACCCGTATTGGTTTACTTACATTCAGTATATTGGCATGTTGTATGTTTCTTGTTGCGTCCCTCTGAGGACCTGGTAATTTCTTCAGGAATAGATGAGTAAGATTATCCTCCGGAGTATGGATCAGCTCTGGAGATAGTTTTTGCTGACGAGAAGATGTATCCTACTGATCAGCCCTAATCATATCTTATCATTGGAGTCATTTATCATTTTATGTAGACAGCTACTCTATTTTTACAGACTTACATTATAGCTGTTTGGTAGTGGATCTGTCTCCACCCAGCTATCTTTACATTTAATATTATTTTTCACTAGTGGATTTATTATCATATTTGTTATGGATGAGATAGACTACCTGAGACATTTATTATTATATTCACATTTACAGCTTATGTATGTATTCGAGATTTTCCATATATTGGATTATATTTCGTATATATACAGCTGACATGAAATGTTCCTAGTCCTAACATAAATGGGACTTGGACGTTACATATTTTTGTGGTGGCCCATACAGGTCCAAAAATATCGTATCGGTTACGTAATTGTACTGATACGAGCCTGCACATAGGATTAAAAATTAGGGTCTCATCCACATTACGTTATCCTCTCTTTTGATTTCATTTTTCGAACTCTCATTTGATTACTTGATTTGCCTCATGTTTGAATCTATTTTAACGCTTCTTTTCCCTTCGTGCCAGTAAAATAAACTCTCAAAGCGGACGTGTCTCTCCTCGTGCTATTACATTTGGTGATTCAACAACTCAAGAGAAATAGACTCCATCGTAGCCTCCGATGGCAACCCCATTTACTCCTTTCCAGCAGGGGCAGTTAGCATGACTCAACTGACGGTGCAGCAATACTCCCAGATGTATGCAACACCATCGGGACAGTTTGAGCAGCCAACTGCAGTACCCCAGGAAGGGTACATAATACCACCTTCTCCTCCTCTGTTTCCTCAGTAGATGTCCTTCACAACCGTTCTACCTCAAGGGCAGCTGATGGATGGACAACAAATATTCCAGATGCTATATGTGATGATGCAGGCCCAACAGGCGATACAACAGCAGACTCAACAGCAACAGGCTGAGTCACTTTGAGAGAGCATCGTGTCTGCCTTGGCACATGCGGCACCACTAGCAAATCAACCTAGGGGAAGATCTATCGCTGAGTTCTGGAAGATGATACCTAAGCCGTTCAATAGAGAAGAGGACCCTACCGAAGTTCATGCATGGCTTACCAACATCGAGCATCAACTGGTAGCAACTGAACTTCCTAAAGAAAAGTGGATGACTGCCGTCAGGATGCAGCTCTACAACAATACACAATACTGGTGGGTGACTGAAGATGAGAGGCTAGGCTCTGAGCAAGCTACATGGGAGGAGTTCTCTAGACTCTCTCGGGAGATGTATATTCCAGCTATGGCACGAGCGAAACTCCGGGATAAGTTCATATACCTTACTCAAGGTAACAAGATGGTGGGGGAGTACAATGCAGAGTTCCTACAACTGAGCTGATATGCACCATACTTGATCCAGACAGAAGTGCAGAAGGCAGAGAAGTTCTACGATGGGCTTACTTTCGAGATACAGAGGCTAGTAGGATCGTTGGCACCTATATCTTACTCAGCCATTCTCACCGCAGCCAGACGGCAGGAGAGAATCAACAAAAGAGAAGCTAGACAGAAGCATCCCAATTCAACAACTGGACTAGCCAAAGTAACGCAAGGCGGACCTATTAGACGGCCCATGGCACAACAGTAGCAACAGAGAACCATGCCTTACCAGAAGCCTACTTGCTATTTCTGTGAGAAGCATGGACACATTCGTAATGATTGTCGTCTTTGGCTTGGCTTATGCATGAGATGCGGATCAGGACAACATATGGCTAAGAATTGTCCTGAACAGCTGACTCCAGCACTTCCTGTACCTTAGCTTGGAAAACAAATACAGAAGCCTGTCACACCAGGAGCAGGAGCACCTCGCCAACCATTACCATCGCAGATAGCTCAGTTTGAGAGAGCCAAAGTACATGGCTCCAACCAGAGGTTCAGGCAAGCTTTTTTACTAGCCGTGGAGGAGCCAATTCGGGAGGGCGAGGTTATAACATGTATCATATTAGTTGTTGTAGGAACGAAATCGTAAAGCACAATACCCTAGAGGGGGGTGAATAGAGTAGGCAGCGGAATAATGCTAATTAAAAATTGTTAGCAGCAAGATCACAGAATAATAATCACAACTAAGTAAAGTAAAGGCAGAGATAAGAAAGCAAACGCAAAGACGACGATGTATACTGGTTTCCCTCTGTTGAGGACTAATCCAGTCGGTAGAACTCTTGCTACCAGTTGAATCCACTATTAAAAAAACTGTAAGTTTTCTTACGAAGTCCTTGCAACTTCTACAACGCGAGATTTGATACGAAGAACTCGTCCAACTTCAAATATGAAGAGGTATTCTTCAATCAAGCCTTCTGATTACAATCTCTCAGAAACTTCTAGACCGCACCGCACTGGCAAATCGACTAGAGGATTGTAATTGGCTTGGGATCTGAAATTTAAAGCTCAAGAAATACTCTTTGGAAGACTGAAAGCTTTAGATAGAGAGAAGATTGAAAGTGAATGAGTGAGTTGAAATGATCGAAATCCTTCTCTATTTATAGGAATTCCAAAGACAGAATTCTGGCAGAATTCGGGCAGAACTCGATGAGGAAATCTCGGTCAAATCCGCAACTGCAGGAGGACCAAGTTCCTAAGAATTCAAAAATCAAACGGCCACCAACCGAACTCTGGCCGAGTTCTGTCAGGGTTAGGTTAGGGTTTTAAAAACAATTTTTGGGGATTTTTGAAAACCTTTTTGAAAACCTTTTTGAAGCCATTGTTTAAAAGAATATTTTTCAAAACAAAGGATATTTTAAAAGTATTTTGAAAACATTTTGGAATAGCCTATTTGCCAGTACGACTCGGTGTACAACGTATTCCTAGACTCAATAAAATGAAAAATACATTGCTTAAAGGAAATACAGACTCGAGCAGGCAAATATAGCTTCGGTCTTGAACTGTGTAGATAGCTATTTTTGTTCATGTTCAAGAGTCCTATACATCCTGACTAGCTTCAAATATCCAGACAGAGTTTGATCAATTATTAAAATTAGGTTGACCATATGACCAATGGGCCAACAATCTCCCCCATTTTGATAATTGACAAACTATGAATGATATAACATTTAAGCTTGAAATAAAATCAAAAATAGTCCATTTTGATAATTGACAAACTATGAATGATATAACATTTAAGCTTGAAATAAAATCAAAAATAGTTCATATCCTGCATATTCTCAACAAAATGTTAGATCTTTATTTTTCTCCCCCGTTGTCACTTAGCAAAATAATTACAAAAGAGGAAAAACTCCCCCGCAATCAATGCATAAATAACAGACAGTGAAGAAAACACAAAAAATAATCATGATAAATGATAGAAATAGTAAAGAAAATTTAAATGACATCACATGCATGTATTTGTACTCAGGCAGTTTATAATAAAAAATGAATTATATCACAGGCAGTTTATAGTAGAGAAGCAGATAAAAAATGCTAAGTAAATAAACTGATGTGAATCATAAAGTACGAAATCCATAAAGATAAAGATAAAGATGTTCAGATGACATCAAATAAAACAAATCCAGTACAAGTCCTCAAAAAGAAATACTGATAATAAAGTCTGAAAATAGATAAACTTGGAATGTCGGAGCATTTCCAAGTATACAGTAAATAATGTCTAAGTCTCATATCAACTAACATATCAAAAGTCCTCATCATCATCATCATCATCATCAGTATAATGACCAACATGTCCAGAAGGACCAACGCCAGAAGTACCCACGCTAGAAGGGTGAGGAGGAGCACCAGTGTAAAACTCACCAACATAATCACGAGGAGGAGCACGGTCAGAACGGTACCAATCATATACGTTACCGGGCTGGAAGTAGGCATGAACAGCCTCATCCTCACAGCGGTAACCAGAGAAAGCTGGATCTCTAGGGATGGAACCGGCTGAATATCCAGTCTGGGCGAAACGAAGATCAGCTAAAGAGTTTGCAATCGCCTGATAACGGGTGACATCGCAGAACTCACGTTCGTGAGCCATGTCCGTCATGGAGGCATGCAAATCTGAAATATGCTGGTGTATGCCCTCAAAAGTCATAGCATACTGCTGAGGAGGTGGAGGAGGTGGAGCAGTAGCAGGAGCAGGAGGAGGAGCAGATGCAGTCATACTGCGATGAGATAACTTGAGAACCTTGGGCTCAGGGTCTTGAGCACAAGTAGATAAGTCAATGTCGAAATGCTGAAAGATGCATGGGAGAATCATCGTATAAGAGAGATTTCTATCTCTTGCACGACAATGTCCCATCATCTGAATAATGGTCTTAGGGGCAGAAAATGGAATCCCCTTAAGAATATGATACATAGCAGATAATTCAAGAGACGTGACATCATCCTTCGAAGTAGACTTTGGAAGGAGAGTGGAATAAATGATACGGTACAATTCATAATTAAACAAGTTCAGGTTGTTTGCCTTAAACTTTCCAGAGCGAACTCTATCAGGTGCACAAAGTTCAGCTTTGAAACTTGTAAGTGTCGTGCCTTCGGGGAAATCAAACTCAGTGATGTCAGCAAGCGGTTCACCTTCATTGGAAATACCAAGGATCTCCGCTAAGAGAACATCATTGAAGTTAATATCTAATCCTCCAACACGTGTGCTTACATCAAAAGTGTTTAATATGATATTGCAGTAAAACAATCTAATGGCATTAGTTGCTATGGAAAAACAGAGTTTAACAAAATGCTGTAACCCTAATGCCTCAAAGACGGCGATGTATACTGGTTTCCCTCTGTTGAGGACTAATCCAGTCGGTAGAATTCCTACAATTGGTATCAGAGTATGATATCACATTTGAATGAGTGAGTTGAAATGATCGAAATCCTTCTCTATTTATAGGAATTCCAAAGACAGAATTCTGGCAGAATTCGGGCAGAACTCGATGAGAAAATCTCGGTCAAATCCGCAACTGCAGGAGGACCAAGTTCCTGAGAATTCAAAAATCAAACGGCTACCAACCGAACTCTGGCCGAACTCTGGCCGAACTCTGGCCGAGTTCTGTCAGAGTTAGGTTAGGGTTTTAAAAATAATTTTTGGGGATTTTTGAAAACCTTTTTGAAAACCTTTTTGAAGCTATTGTTTAAAAGAATGTTTTTTTAAAACAAAGGATATTTTAAAAGTATTTTGAAAATATTTTGGAATAGCCTATTTGCCAGTACGACTCGGTGTACAACGTATTCCTAGACTCAATAAAATAAAAAATACATTACATAAAGGAAATACAGACTCGAGCAGGCAAACTTAGCTTCGGTCTTGAACTGTGTAGATAGCTATTTTTGTTCATGTCCAAGAGTCCGATACATCCTGACTAGCTTCAAATATCCAGACAGAGTTTGATCAATTATTAAAATCAGGTTGACCATATGACCAATGGGCCAACAGTTGTTTCATATCATGTTGTTGCATTGTTTGACACTGGAGCCACACACTCATTCATAGCCACCAGCTTTGCAACTAGACATAGCATTGTTACTGTACCTCTATCTCAGAATGTTAGAAATCTCACCGGAGGAGGGATAGTGCCTGTTAGTAGCATATGTAGATCATGTCTTGTAAAAATTTGTGGAAGAAAGATGAAGGCTCGATTTTTGGTTTTTCCTATACCGAATTTCGACGTGGTTCTAGGGATAGACTGGTTAAGTCAGTATCATGCCACCCTTGACTGTCACAAGGGCAGTATTGTGTTCAGACCACCAAAAGAGAAGGAGTTCGAGTTCACTAGAGAATCTTCTAGTGATAGAGTTGTGCCATCATTAAGAACTCATATGGAGATAGAAAGGATTTCTTATCCTCCTATTATCATCGAGTTCCAAGATGTATTTCCCGAGGAGCTTCTAGGATTACCTCCTGACAGAGATCTTGAGTTCTCTATAGATCTTGTTCCAGAAGCCGAACTAATCTCGTCTCATGTGTACCGACTAGCACCAAAGGAGTTGGCAGAAATAAAGGTTCAAATAGATGAGTTGCTGGAGAAAGGTTTCATTTGAGCCAGTGCATCGCCACAGGGAGCTCCAATTTTATTTGTGCTAAAGAAGGATGGCTCAGTGCGCATGTGCATTGATTACAGAGCTCTGAATGCGATGACGGTAAAGAACAAGTACCCTCTATCGTGCATTGATGATTTATTCGATCAATTGTCAGGATCTAAAGTATTCTCTAAGATCAACTTGAGATCGGGTTACCATCAGGTGAAGGTTAGGAAGAAAGATATCTTGAAGACTGCATTCAGAACCCGGTATGGATACTATAAGTTTTTGGTCATGCCTTTCGGTTTGACCAATGCTCCAGCTGTCTTTATGAATCTTATGAATAAGGTTTTTCATCAATACATGGACAAATTTGTAGTTGTCTTCATAGACGATATTCTTATATACTCAAAAAGCCCTGAAGAGCACGAGCAGCACTTGCGGATACTCTTGGAGGTATTGAGGAAGGAGAAGATTTATGTAAAGCTTAGCAAGTGTGACTTCTCTTTTGAGAAGGTTTCTTTCCTTGGGCATGTCGTCACAAGAGAAGGTATCTCAGTAGATCCGGAGAAAATTTCAGCAGTGAAGTCGTGGCATGTTCCTACAACAGCCTCTGAAATAAGAAGTTTTCTTGGACTTACGGGTTATTACCGCAAGTTTGTACAAGATTTCTCATAAATAGCTGAACCTATGACTCGGTTGACTTGCAAAGACCAAGAGTTCATATGGACAGCTAAATGTCAAGTCAATTTTGATGAGTTGAAGAAACGATTGACCACAACTCCAATTTTGGTTATTCCATCAGGGTCAGGAGGATTTGTGATATATAGTGATGCATCCGAAAAGGTATTAGGATGTGTCTTGAAGTAGCATGGCAAAGTAATAGCATATACATCACGACGGCAGAGAGTGCATGAGGAGAACTCGACACATGATCTGGAGCTTGTAGCAGTTATTTTTGTACTAAAGCTTTGGAGGCATTACTTGTACGGTGAAAAAGTAGATATCTATATTGATCACCAAAGTCTCAAGTATGTCTTCATGCAGAAGGAGCTCAATATGAGGCAACGAAGATGGTTGGAACTGATGAAGGACTACGAGCTGGAGATGTACTACCATCCCGATAAGGCTGACGTAGTAGTTGATACGTTGAGCCATAAGCCTATGGCTTATTTTATTACTACTCAGAGAGAGATATTGAAAGATCAGCAAGAGCTTGAAATAGAAGTGGTAATACCTGGAGTTGATGGCAACCTAGCTAATCTTTAGGTACAGTCTTCTCTAGTCGACAGGATCAAAGCAGCGTTGCCCACCGATGCTAGATTCTAAAGGCTTAAGGAGAGGACCGAAGCCGGAGAGAAGACAGGGTTGAACATCCATACGGATGTGATATTAAGATGTGGAAATCGTCTATATGTTCCCAATAGAGAGATTCAGTAGGAGCTGATGGCAGAAGCACATAGTTCAATATATTCTATACATCCAAGAGGGACTAAGATGTATCAAGAATTGTGGCAATACTATTGGTGGCATGGGATGAAGGTGAGATAGCTCATTTTGTCGCCCAGTGTTTGGTGTGTCAACAGGTGAAGGCAGAGCACCAGAGATAAGCCAGTTTGTTGCAGCCGCTTCCTATTCCTTAGTGGAAGTGGGAGCATATCACTATGGATTTGGTCACAGGATTCCTAAAGAGTCCCAGTGGACGAGATGCGGTATAGGTGATTGTAGATAGACTCACCAAGTCGATCCATTTCTTGTCCTTCATAGTGGACCAATCGACGGAAGCATTAGCTGATATATATATGAAGCATATAGAAAAGCTACATCGTGTTCCAGTTAGTATTGTATCAGACCGGAATTCGAGATTTACGTCTCATTTCTGGAGAAGAATGCAGGAAATCTTGGGTATTCATCTGAAGTTTAGTACGACTTATCATCTTTACACTGATGGCAGTCAGAATGTACTATTCAGACACTAGAAGATATGTTGAGGGCATGTATGTTAGACTTTGGTGGATCATGGAAAGGCCATCTCTATCTTGTGGAGTTTTTCTACAACAATAGCTTTCAAGCAAGCAGTCAGATGGCTCCATTTGAAGCTTTGTATGGTAGAAAGTGCCGATCTCCTGTTTGTTGGAGCGACGTAGAAGAGTGGCAGATTTTAGGGCCAGAGCTGGTAGTTAGCACAATAAAGAAGGTGAAGATGATTCAAGGCCACATACGAGCAGCATAGGATAGGTATAAGCAATGGGCATATCTTCATCGTCGTCCTTTGGAGTTTAAGGAAGGCGATTATGTTTTTTTTGAAAATATCACCCACTAGAGGTACAATTCGTTTCGGATGACGCGGCAAGCTAAGTCCAATATATATTGGGCAAACAGATTGGCATGGCCATCGTCACTAGAGGGGGTACATGAGGTATTCCATGTGTCACAGCTGAGGAGATACATGGTAGACAGCAGTCATGTGCTCTATCACTCAAAAATCATCGTTGGCCCGAGCTTGTCATACCAAGAGCTGTGGACACACACAAAAAGAAAAAGAAACGATGTCTTTTCTTTATTGGCGCAAGGCACCACAAATCGAGTACGTCTAAGAGATCCTGCGCTGAGGATCCCCGAGTACAAAAAAGAATTTTATGGAATGTGACGATGGAGATCGAGCGGTAGTTGCTCCTTTACTCCGTTGACAGTCCGATTACAAAAGTATGAGAAAACCTAAGAAAATTGCTAACTCTCGGCTCACTGGCAAGAAGTGTAGCAATCTGGCTTTTGAAAATGCTCTCCGTTATGTGTTTTAAAGAGGGATGAGACCCCTTTTTATAATCGTTCTTGAGCTGAAATGATGCTATGCGCCCATATAAGGAAAACACACTGGTTTTCATGTGGGCGCATAGCCCTACCTTGGGCGCATAGGGTGTAGGCGCATGCAGGCTGTGAGATCGTAGGTTGGTCCTGGTGTTGACATGGCCGCATGCTTCGGTGTACGACTGATCGTGGAGACTGACGTGGTTGTGCGCTTCGGTGCACGTTTTGATCATGACTTTGACCGAGTCAGGCTTGGACGTATAGCCCTATTTTAGGCTATGCGCCCTCCTTCACAGGGGGTGGCTTGGGCGCATAGAGCTTCACAGGCTTTGTAACACCCAGTTTCTAAAATGCGGATAATTTTGAAATTTTGTATTTTAATTTATTTAATTATGATATTTAAATAATAATATGATTTTTGGTGATTTTTAATCATTTAAAACTATTTTAAAATCATGACTTATGATTTTGGTGTTTGACTAGTGTAACCTTAGAGCCTAGCCATGTGATTAGGATGTTTGACTAGTACATTTTAGCCTAGAGGGTATTTTGGTCATTTTAGGATTTATTTAAATTTATTATGATTTATGGGAATTTGTGTGAATTTAATATTAATTAAATATTGCTATGTGTTATGTTAGTCTTGACTAGTTGAGACTTTGTAGACTAACCTAGATCTAATCCTAGTTGGTGACCCTAGTCTAACTCTAGTTAACCTACTTTTAGTAATTAGGAATTAGTTTTAAGGTAGGAAGGATTACTTAAGATAAATTAGTTCATGACTTATGTTAAGTCAATGACTTATGATTTATCAATTTTAAGACTTGTGATTAAGCCATAGGCCCATGACTTAGGCCCAAAACCAAATTAAACCCACCCATGGCAGCCAACCTAGGATTTCCCATCCCTATTTAACGCCTCCTTCATTTAGGGTTAGCCTCTCTTGGAAATAGATCTCAAGTTTAGAAAGAGGTAAATCCCCAACCTTAGAAATTCCTAATTAATTCATTTTAGCTCTTTTTTAATCCTAGTCTTTTGCAATAGGATCTAATTTATGTTTATATACTGATTTTGGAGGGGCACCTCAGTTTGCATGCCATTTGGAGATTTGGAGTTGCCATTTGGAATCCCCTCTTTGAAGCTTTTTTTGAGTTTTGATACTCAATAGGTAAATCATCTAAACTCATAGTTTTTCCTGATTTCTTTGCATATAAGGTTAGGTTTTAGGGTTTCCTAGCTGTCCCAAAAATTTGGGCACAATTCGTGTCCATTTCGTGTCCGTATCGGACACGTATCGAAATGGTATACTAGGTGTTTGTAGAAATGCCACATAGGAATAAATTTTCATATTTTTGAAATGTAATTACATGGATTTGTAGATCTTGATGTGTGTATCAATTTTTGTGAAGGTGTCCTAGTGTTTCGTGTCCTTTTGTGTCCTATTTTTACGCGTGGACACGCAGCACGGGCCCGTAGGCCGTGTCCTGCATCATGGGGTCCATTTCTCTGGACACAGGACACGTCGTATCCTGAAATTTTGTGTGAGCCTAGGGGCAACGTCTGCGACCATGCTCCCAAAATTTGGGAGCATCTTGTGGAGTGTACGTGGCGCAGTCGCCCCCGCACTGGCCGCGCGCTGTCGTGTGCGGCCGGCTGTGCACGCGCACAGGCGCTGCTGACACGGGGTTCGTGTCGTGCCTATGTGTCACGTGGACACGTTTCAGGATGACACGGACCTAGCCCTATCCTAGACACACCTGTGGACACGAGCACGTGTCGTGTCGTGTCGTGTGTCGCGTGTTATACGCGCGTGCACGTGTGCACGACGATTAATTGTGCACAGTGCGTGTCTGTGTTCGTGCAGCTATTTGGATACGATTTGTGTCCAATTTTTGGACACGAAGACCCTAACTAGTATCCTCACATATATAACACTAATTACCAACCTTTTTATTGTGATTTTAATGGTTGTTTGTTTGCGAATCATTGAATTCCCATGTGCACTATTAGAACACTGATACCTGAACTGAAAATTGATTTTCTGATTTTAATTTGTTTTTATTAACTGTTAGATGTTGTTAATTGTAGGAATTAGTTCACCTACATGTTAAGTAATAATGTACATGATTACTTGTGGTTTTTAGGTGTGATTTTGCGATCGAATCATCGAATTCCCCTTTCAAATACTGTCAATGCACTGATACTCAACATGGCTGAATGTATTTATGTATTGATTTTATTCATTTCCTATTTTTTTTGTTGTTGATTAAATGAGTAAATTAGGACTTGCCTACATACTGTTAATAGATGGATGAGTAGTTGTGTTGGTGTGGGAAAAAGGGGAATCATTGATTTAGTTTTTGGCATGTGGATTGGGTTTAAAACCACCATTTTTCTGATACTCATGAACTGAGTGATTTGTTTGAATGTAAAAACAAATCTGAGATTTGATACCTGGATTCGAATTGATTTCGAATTTACTTTTGAACTGTCACATGTTCCTTAATCCTAAAACCATTCCTGTTATACTATGTACTGCCTAATACACACACACACACATGTATAACCTTCACTGTCAAATTGGTTTAACCTGAGAATGGTTAGGGACTTGATGTTCATACTATTTTAATTTTCCCCCAGAAATCTGAGACTATACATGTAAACACACATGAGGAAATCAGAGATTCCTTTCTTGCAAATAACTGAGATGCCAGTTATTGACATTTTAGCAGTGGTTCACATGAAATCCTGAGATTCACTGATAAGGTAGACTGGGATTTGTTGTTGAGTGTTAAACTAATGTTGATTGGAGTTTTGATTTCTGAAATTAAATTGTGTTTTACTAACTTGAGTTAAGTTGCATGTTGTAATTTTATTTTTGGCTTTTGGGATTCTTTTGACTGAATAACAGTAGTTCCTGCAACCCAAATGATTATGCAACTAAATTGAAAGCCCTTAACCCTCTCTATATGTATGTAGATATGCATAATGTACATATGTTTCTCTAAAAATCTGAGTATCACTCACCCACGTTCAATTTCTGAACACCCTATCTACTGTCCCTATTGACTGAAAACTGAAAATGTATTGACACACTGAATTGGTTCCACATTCTTGAGAATGTTAACTGGGCACATTGTCCTGTTAACCTGTTTTGACACATTCTCTATTTTGATTCTGATTGATATACACACACACACACACATGCTCTACATAACTCTCACACACACAGGAACACATGCCACCTTATTACTCTCACACACAATTGCCCACCACACACACTCTTCCTATCATCCATATACACACACATGAAATTTCCCTAGCCACTCTCACACACTCATTTTCCTCTTGACACACAATTCCTGAAAAACTCATTCCCAAAACCTACACCCTCACACCCAATTCTGTCACACAGGTGCACCACTATATTCTATTATTCCTGCTCACACATCCTCACACTGCCATGTACACTCACACTCATCTTTCCACACACATTACACAACACGGTATTCCTCACACATTCACTCACACACACATGCCTGAACACATATTGATACACACATATCCACACACACACACTATGGTATTCCTGTCACACTTTTACCTCACATATGAGACACACACACACATTGTCTCGAATTACCTATTCCTCTCTATGTGTATGTATATATATATATAATATATATATAATATCTAACCTAGTGTGAATATGTGAATGTGATAATGTAAGGTGACAGAAATATTACTTTTGCCTACATAAATAGCATGTGGGGAATTGGTATGTTAATATAGAAATGGTTATGTGTATGGCCTTGTCTATATGGCATGGCCTGGGTAGAATAGCATATGGCATGTGGTATAGATACACTTGTGTATCACCAGACTAGTGTGACATGTGTGATATTTAGCTAGTTGACCTAGAATTGACTGGTTAGGCCAGGTTTGACCAACCTAGACTAGTTTGACCAAGTTTAACCTCGTTTGACCTAGTTTGACTTAATTAGACTAGAATTGACCTAGTTTGACTGTTAGGGTTGACTAGAGTTGACCAAAGGTTGACTTTAGCCTAGATTGATCCCAAACTTCATGTAGATGCATTGTAGCAGTCTATTTCCTTATTTTAGACTTGTTGTGACTTGTACTATTCTATAGGAGACAGACACCACTTCTCGGACAGTATATTCTCTTCGGACATTCGGGATACCAGGCGAGTACATTCTCTGATCATTTCATATCCTGTTTAGAATTATTTTCCTGCTTTAAATTACTTTACTTGATACTATCACGTTGGTTACACGGATTGGTACTATATGGATCTTTTCACGAGATGTTATCCCCCTCAGGAGCATCGGATACTGCATGTTTTGTACGTTTCACGAATCATCACGTATCTATATGCTTCCTCTGATTCACGAATCGCTTGTGACACATGTACTCTCATGTTCACAGAGCCATCATGAATCACCTTCACGTATCACTCATTTTATGAGCCATGTGAAGTTTTACGAATCTTAACATAACTTGAACAGATTCTTGTGTATTGATTGGGGATGGGGGAGTAGAAATAGGCATGTGAATATTATCCAAGTAGCTGTAGTCATGAATCACTCTCTTAGCTGTAGTCATGAATCTCCTATGTCATTCATATGTTTATATTTTACTCTGACTCACTAGTCACTATTAGTTCTCTATGTATAGTAGATATTTCTATTACAGTTCTCTCTCTGTTTACATACTGTATTTTTTCAGTTCATGTATCTTACTTTACTGTATGATTATATTTTTTAACCTGCTATGATCTGTTGAGATGTACTATACTCGCTCCTGTCCTGACTGGACCTGTTGAAAATATTACAAAGGATGAGGATGAGGCCCTATGTACCACCTATTACGGAGCAGGATTAGACGACACCTGCGACCTGGTTCCTCTGGAGGACCCAGCTGCAGTACAGGATGCCACTCCCTTAGTCTAGGCTAGATAGCTAGGCTTTAGTTTTCTTTCAGCATTGTTATTTGACTTTCAGTTGTTCTTCTGAGATGTTGTATATATTAGAGATTTGTATTGAGCTGGATGTTCTTGAGTTGTTATCTTAGACACTTAGATTTTCTCCCTCTTAATTGTAATTGTGCTTTTGATCTCTCTATCTACCTTTACTATTCCGTATCTGCCTTAGATGTGATTGAGACTGTTCTGTTATGTCACCTCCATTCGGAGTGTATATACTGTACATGTACCTTTATATTGTTAGATGATTGACCTAGGACAACGTTCTATCGCCGACACTGCGGTGTAGGCTGGGCGTTGTTACGTTCTCGTACCCTCACAATGGGTGCGGGTCGTGACAGGCTTGGGCGCATAGAGCTTCATAGGATGATGGGCGCATAGGAGCTTCGCAGGGTGACTTGAACACATAGGAGCTTTACTTGGGCGCATATGTCCTCCTTTGGCTTGGGCACATACAGCTTTATTTGCTAAAATTTTGATGCTTCTACAAGACCCCCTTCAAACTTTTCGATACTTGAACGAGTTCAAAATTATTTGAAAGAAGCATGGACTGTCTTCTCGTGATGCAATAGGAGAATAGCACGGCTCTTTCTTTAGGCGCATAGTGTTTGGCTAGCCTGTCAGAGAGATATGACTGTTGAGATCTTTCTCGAAATCTGAACTAACAGATTCATCGGGGTGGAATTTGAATAGGTCCATCCTTCATACGTCGTCCACGTCAGCAAGAGTCAGTCGCATAGTGTGCAAGAGGCTGGATCTTCACGTGGGCACATAGGCCATAGTAGGCACATACTGCGCACTGGGCGCATAGGCGTATAGGCGCATAAGGATAGTGGGCAAATAGGAAGTAGCCTGTGCCTATAAATAGGCTCTGAAGGAGAGAGAGCTCATTATTCTCCTTACTTAGAATTTTTCAGAAAACTCTTCATCTTCTTACTTTGAAAACCATGTCTCCCAAGGTCGCCAAGAGATCAGCGAAGGGCAAGGGGGCTGCGCCGAGTGCCTCTCCTCCTGCGGCAGCATCTTCGGCAGTCCAGGACCCGATTCTGGGTGAGGGCATACTTCAAAAACAAAGTCTCAAGCGTTAATTTACGACGCTCTGACTTTTCTTCTGCCTGGGTGCATGTGCCTAAGGCAACATACTTCTGTGAGCATCGTTATGCACCCACAGAAGTCATGCGCCAGCACTGTGGTGTGCTATGAGCCCAATGTTGCCCTGTTATGTGCCTACATGCCATTTGTATGTTATGCGCCCATGTACTGTTTGTGTGCTATGCGCATACTTGTTTGTTTTGGGCGCATATCCCTTTGGGCGCATAGTCCTTTGGGCGCATAGCCCTTTACGTGTATAAGAGTCTTTCAGCACTTAGCTTTTCCTGTAGATTTTTTGAGTCTGACTTTCTCTTCTATCGTTGACTCTTGCAGCATCCATGCCGAAGGCTGAGACCGTTATGAAGGAGGAGATGCTGTCTCCTTTCATTAAACAAGTGTCACCGTTCGTTAAGGAGGAGGTGGTACCAAAAATTGAGGAAAAAGAAGAGCTGGCGCCCATCGGGGAGGGAATTACTCCCAAGATTGAAGCTGCTGTAAAGGAGGAGCACAAGTCCGAGGGTAGTAGCACTGGGAGTTCTGACCTTTCTGCCTCGGCCGAGGACCTTGATCAAATAGATCCTTCATATGCGAAATGGTTGAGGGAATGGTATATGCCTCACCACAACTAGGATTCATGGGTTCCCATAAATGTCCGTATTTTGTCTTGGTATTGTCTATCTTTAGCTGTAGTTTATATTTTGCTTCTTTTTGACATCAATGTAATCCTTTACTTCTCATCCAGATGAAGAGATGAAGAAATTTTTGGTTTGCGCCTGAGATGTAGTCCTGTGAATGTAACTGATTTTGAATAAACGGAATACATTCACTCCATTCTTTACATGTGGTATCTGTGGTGCTTGTATTAGAGGGCCTAATACATTATTTGTGTAAAGGGTATCCCGCTGGAGGACTTTTGATGTGGACCTATTATCCGTTTTATATTCAAGTTATTCTAATATAGATAATAAGTTGAACGAAGCTGCTAGTATATGTAATATGGACGTAATAGCAGAGGATGTTCTATATCTGATCAGAGATAATATGGATGTGGAAAGATATATAACATTAGGTGGGAGTGGATAGTTCAGAGATAATATGGATGCGATTATCCTTGATGAATGCTTTGCTCAGAGGTTATATGGACATGGCAAAACATAATCATTTTACTGGGGAAATAATTATCAAAAAAAATTCAGAGGTAATAGGGACGTGACTTCTTTTCGTCAAACCGAGTTTGGACATAGTTAAAAACGAAAATGATTCCACTGGAGAAATTTTTATTGGAAAACAATTCAGAGGTAATAGGGACGTGACTTGTTTTCGTCAAACCGAGTTTGGACAGAGTCAAAAACGGGAATAATTCTACTGGGAAAATTTTTAGAGGACCTATTATCCAGGGCGTATTCAAGACTCTTGAAATACGGATAATAGTTAGATAATTTTTTTGAATCATATAAACATCGTACTGTACATTGACATGACTGAACATATGTGAACATTTCGTAAAAAGGTTACACATAGTATTTCTTCAGGAACTTGCCGTTGATAGGCATCATGAGCAAGTCACCATCGGGCTTGGTTAGTCGGTACGCACCATTAGAATACACTGATTCTATGATGAAAGGACCTTCCTATTTAGGCTAGAATTTTCCTTTTGTTTAATGCGTCATGACCATTGGTCTTCTCACTGCTAAGACTAGGTTGTCGACTTGGAAGATTCTTTCCTTCACTTTTTTATTGAAGGCTCTCGAAAGATGTGCTTGGTATAGCTCAATGCGCTGTTGAGCTAACAAGCATTTTTTGTCTAGCGCTTCGAGCTTCTGAAGTCGCAGACGGTAGCTTTCTTCGGTAGTCAACTCGCTGGCTAAGGCTACTCGAAGAAAAGGAATCTGGATTTCTAGGGAAAGAACTGCTTTGCTCCCATAAACCAGAGAGAATGGCATACTGGTTGTTGGAGTCTGGATTTCTAGAGGAAGAACTACTTCGCTCCCATAAGCCGAGCTTCTCATTCCAATCGTGCTTGTTTGAAGACACAAACTTCTTGAAAAGTTTTATGATGGTTTCATTGAAGGCTTCTTCTAGCCCGTTAGCCGCTGGATTGTAGGCAGTAGAGGCTATGTTCTGGATTCGATTCCTATCGTAGAACCGATAGAATGTATAGCTTGTAAACTATGGACCATTATCATGGATGATCCTGCAAGGTAGGTCGAAGCTGTAGATGACGTGATGTTCGATGAAACTGATCACGTTCGATGCCTTCACTTTGGTGAGCGGTATAGCTTCCACCTATTTGGAGAAGTAATCCATTATGGCTAGGATGAACCGATGTCCTCTGGAGGATGGCGGGCTGATTGGTCCTATGACGTCCATGCCCCAGGCTTCAAACGGACAAGATGCTGCCATCGGGTGTAGAAACTCTGAAGGTTGATGAATGAAATTGGCGTGGAACTGATAAGCTCTACACTTTTTCGTATATTCAACAACATCTGCTATCATTGTGGGCCAGTAATAACCCATTCTTTTGAGACAATCTTCTAATTTGGGACATGGTTGATGTACACCATAAACTCCATCGTGAGCCTCCCGGAGTGCATGTTTGGCTTCTGTGTCTGATAAACATCGTAATAGAAGCCCGTCATAAGAGTGTCGGTACAACATCTTGGTAGCTGTATCGTAGTAAAATCTGAGGGATCGCCTTTGGATAGACACTGCTTCCTTTGGGTCCTCGGGGAGGATTCCATAGACAGCGTAGTCTATGAAAGGGAATCTCCAGTCTTTAGCATCGACGTTTGTTTCTGTTGTATAACTGTGATGAATATGCAAGGCATCTTTTACACAGAATAGTTCTCGACCATACACTATGATCGACTGCTGAGTATTGGTAGGAACGGTCAAGGAAGCAGCGAGACCGGCTATAGCATCTGCTTCTATATTTTGTACTCGAGGTACGTGCTCGATGAAGAATCTAACGATAGTAGATGCCAACTCGATTGTTGCTCTGTGATAGGGGATGAGATATTCGTGGCGAACTTCATAATCCCCTCGGACTTGACTAACTATTAGCTTGGAATCGTCGTACGCTTCTAGATAGTCAACTTCCAGTTGTTTTGCCAGTTGCATGCCGATTAATAGGGCATTATATTCGGCCACGTTGTTGGTGTATGGTTCCACGAGAGAATATGCACGATGTATAACTAGATGATCAGGTGACACGAGCATGACACCTACTCTAGCCACTATATTTCTTTTGGGTCCTGTTCTTGATGCACCGTCAAAGAACATTCGCCAAATGGGAATTTCTTCAGTTGCAGTGTTAGACTCTACTACTTCATCAGGGATTTTGTCGTAGAGTTTGGAAGATTCTGGCACTGGAAGAGCTGCCAGGAAATCAGCTAATGCTTGGCCTTTTACTGCCTTCTGAGGAACGAAGAGCATATCATACGGAGTCAATAGCATTGTCCATGTAGCTAAACGGGAATTGAGAGAACCCGGTTTGGTCATGAGTATTCTGAGAGGATTGACTTTAGATATAATGTGGATAGTCTGCCCAGACACATAGTGGCGTATCTTCTGGATGGCAAATACCAGTGCAAGGCATTCCTTTTCTATAGGTGTGTATCTGTGCTCGGCACCCACCATTGTGTGGCTGAGGTAGTTGTAGGAGCATAAAAAGTGCTTCATAGACTGAGTCAAAGAGATAGAGCTTTACACTCAAATAAGCTGTTTTACGCCAACTACTTTACGCTAGGGACGGGTCAACTACTTTACGCCAGGGACAGGCCAACTATTTTACGCCAGAGACAGGTTATCAAATCATGTATTTAATGTAAAGTGATAATGGGTCTTATATAAAGATTTACTGACAGCATATAAAACAGAATTCGAAGGGATTTGTTTTACATGGAAACCAATATTGTCGTTTAGTATGTAGACTGAGCTATTTTACGCTCACAAGATGGCTTCTTTTACGCATGAATACTATATGAGCTTTTTACGCTCAAAGTTAACATGTGCATAAAGTTTATTTGGGCTACTTCTTACGCTCAAGATTGTTTTATCAACCACTTTACGCGAGAAGTCCATTTTAGGGCTATTTTATGCCTAGTCTACTACTTTACGCTCAGAGTATATTTGGGTTGTTTTTACGCCCTATCCTTCCTGACTACTTTGGAACGTGGTTTGCCTACGTGGCTTTCATGCCACACATCTCGAGGAACGTGTGTACGTGCATCATATTCTTATTAAAATAATGGGACACGTGTCAACGTGTGTAGAGGATGACTTCAGTCATGGGTGGCAGTTACTAGCGTAAAGACAGGACTTTGCTGAGTTTTACGCACAAAAAGCCAAGTCTATCAATAGACTTATTTTTTTCATATGGAAAGGAGACAGAGACATAGACAGGAGAGAATACAGGGATCAGAGCCCAGAGACTTTGATTTTCCAGAGCATTCTTCTTCAACATTTCTTCCAGAACAGAGTGAAGCAAAGCAGGAAAGCATTCGACCTCGCCATCAGTGCCCAAGTGCGTCGATACCTTTCTGGTGACTTTGTTCTTCCGACTGTTCATCTTCTAGCAGTGATCTTCATCATCATCGTATGGTCCAAGGAACAAAGTGATCGCCTTCAGATCAGACTTTCATAGCAATACTTCCCAGAACAATTTGTACTTTCTGTACTTTTTCTTATTTTATTTTCAAAAGCAAATTTCTAGGCATTTTGTTAAGTGAAACAAAATGGCAACTCTGCTGGGGAAGACCTTCTCCTCTGACGAGGAGGCAATTGCTCAATACGATGATGTGTCGATCGGATCGACAAAGAAGACTCTGGTTGTGCACTTCGACCAGACTGCCTACGAAGAAATGCTCCGGACTGGGGGTAGCACTTGCTGCTCCAAAGTTCAAAAATCACGGAAGGCACGAAAAGTTTGGGTTCCCAAATCCAAGGCATTCTCGGATCTCCCTACTGTCTCTGCAGGCAAAGGAATCCTTCCTACTCCTGTTGTAGAGACTCCCATCTGTGATGAGGCAGTCTCTACTTCTGTGATACGCCATGAGCGTAAAAATAAGTCTCCCGTTTGTAATATGGCAGACTCTCCAGTGTTATGCTCTGAGCGTAAAAATTAGGTTTTACGCCCTGGGCGTAAAAATCAGGTTTTACACTCTGAGCGTAAAAACATGTCTCCCGTCTGTAACGTGGCAGACTCCAATGCTTTACGTTCTGAGCGTAACAATAAGTCTCCCGTCTGTGACGTGGTAGACACACAAAATTTATGCTCTACGCGTAAAGGAAAATCTCCCGTCTATGACGTGGCAGATACTCATGTTTTGTGCTCTATGCGTAAAGGTAAATCTCCTGTCTGTGACAGTGTAGATAAAATTCACAATGATACTTCAGCATCTAAAGTGAATGTACCTACACGCATGAAGCATAAAAATATAGTTGGTAAAACTTCTATTTGCAACCAACAACCTTCTTATACTGCTGTACGTAAGGTACCAAACCTATAAATTACACGCAATGAAGATGGAGTCCTTCATGCTAAAAAATCTCAGGATTTACGCACGCAACTCCAAGCGCATAAAAACGTACAGTTTGGTTCTGCGAATGCAGCCAGTAATCTTCTTTATACACAAGGGACTAAACGTTTTTCTATCCCAAATGTAATAAAGAAGACTACTCCCTCTACTCCTTCTGATTTACGTGAATTGCTAATGCAAAAGCGTAAAAATAGACAATCTCCCGTGACACTCTCCCAACAAGAAAATCATCATTGTGAGTGTCACCAGATTGTAATTAAATGTTGTTGTTCGGCTTCTAAATGATCAGTTTTTGACCGGTTAAGTTTTAATGCACCACAACAACAAGTTGATGACCAAGAACATGAATTGTCATATGCGTCAGTCAACATGGCATCTCATACCAATAGAGGACGACATCCTAGACGAAATATGTCCCAAACTCCAGGTCAACAACAATTCAACAGACTTCTTGATTCCTTTGAAGGAGTATATCAGAATACTCGATCAAGAAGACAAAGACAATTGTAGACTTCTGATTCAGAAGCTGGGGGTACTCAATCTTTTGAGTCCGAAACTGATAGTGTCGATTCATACTTCTATACTAATCCCTCTGTATCTTCAAGAGTGGTTGAATCCTACGATATTGGAGATGAACCAGAGACGTCATCTGCTAATACAGGACAACATCTCACTGCCGTTGAGCAATCACTGAAAGACAAGCTTACCATGATGCAAAGCATGCACCAGATAATAACGGCTCAGCAAACTGCTCAACCGACAATAGTAACACCGGTACAGGTAGCAGCACAAACTCAAGATAGTCAAGGGGTTGATATACCTTTGAATATTCAAGAGCCTACTGTTAACCAAAATTCTGCATCTCCAGATCCTATCATTCCAGAAGATGTATCATCTCTGGTGGGGGTTACGGTACATCCAACAACCATTCAATCAAATGTGCTTCCTCAAACCAGTGAAGCAATTCAAGCAGTACGTGAGCTCAAAGCACAGTTTGAAGTTTTGAAGCAAAAGGATCAGCTCCAGAGGCTAGGGATTATGCAACCTTATCCTCCTTATTGGAATGATGTACTCTTTCTACCGAAATTCAAGCCACAATCAATGGTATTGTTTGATGAAAAGGCTTTTCCTAGTCAGTATATCAATTACTTTGATATTATGACTGTACATCTGCAGAAAAATGATGCTCTTCTCACTTGGGTATTTATTGGGTGCTTGACGGGTTCAGCTTACAACTGGTATCGTAGTTTACCCGATAATTGTATTTCATCTTTTGACGAATTTAAGGCAATATTTCTCTCCCGCTTCTATGAAGGAGGTATGGACATGAACATGTCCTCCTTAATAGAAATCAAACAAAAAGAGAAAGAAGATACTCGGACGTTCATTGAACGTTTTCGACAGGCGACTCTAAAGATGTCCCCTGGTATGCCAGATTCAGCTTTAATTGATACATGCAAGATGAATTTACGACCATCCATTGCTATCTTCACGGGTTCCCAATTCACAGATTGGGCTTCGTTTATTATAGCTGCAGTTTCTGCCGAGACCAATGGAAGGTTGGCTCGTGAACATGGGATGATTTTTGCCTCAGAGGATAAAGAAAAGAAAGGTAATCCTGGTAATAATTCTGGCAATCGTAATGCAAAAGAAAAGGACACCCTTATGGTTAATCTTTCCAAAAACAAAACGACACCGAATAATCAGGAGCCTTCTAAGCCAAAAGAAGAATATTCTTTTGACGAGAGTGATATCCCAGGAATATTCCAATGTCTGGTGAAGAGTGGCAAACTCCAAATCCCGGAGCCAAAGAGGCCTAATGAGGTGAATCTGACTGACAATCCCAAATATTGTATCTATCACAGATACATAAATCATCCCACTAGGGCTTATTATGTCCTAAAGAAGAAAATCCAAGAGCTGATTAATGCCAATGCCATCTCTTTAACTAATGATGAGCATACGGTCACAACCAATATGGTTTCTCTTCAATTCGGAGATTTTTTTTCTCAACAAGTACCAGATGGGATTATCCCAATTTCGAAGGCGACGATGAAGATTATGAATATCCCGCCTGCCAGGGAAGAAAATGAAGGATTGTTGCCTCTCATATTAAAGAATGGTGAAATTAAGTGGGTACATCCTGACTTAGTACCTGAAATGGAAGATGAAGGTAAAACTTCAAAATCCAAGAAAGGTAAGAAAGTCAAAACCTGCAACATAATTTCTCATGTTATCCCAGATTCTGATGATTTGGATCATTTATGGGATGACATCACTACTAAAATATGCTATATTAGCGACGTGTTTTAGCGACGTAAGAAAATAACGTCGCTATATATGTAATATAGCGACTCCCGTCATGTGACGTCGCAAATCATCGCTAACTAGCGACGTTCAGCAACATTACATAAATTACGTCGCAGAACAGCGACGTTCAGCGGCAGAGTATTAATATATGTCGCCATATAATAAAATTTTGCGACGTTTAGCGACGTCTTTAGTTGACGTCGCTAAATGTTTTACTTAGGGCACGCTGTTTCCTTTTCCCCCTCACTCGAAAATTTCCAAAATTTTCAGAATCCCTCCCCCCCCGCGACTCTCCCCCCCCGGCGACTCTCTCCCCCCCCCCCGCGACTCTCCCCCCCGGCGACTCTCTCCCCCCACCCCCGGCGACTCGCTCCCCCCGCCCCCGGCGACTCCCTCCCGCTCCGACGAGCTCCTCCTCCCCCAATCCGAGATCCTCCTCCTCTCCCTAGCTCCTCCTCCTCCTCCCTCTTCCTAAGGTAAACCCTAACCCTAACCCTAACTCCTCTCCCTCCTCCTCCTCCTCCTCCTCTCACACACACACACGGACACACACACACGGACACACACACACACAGACACACACACACACGGACACACACACACACACACACACACACACACACACACACACAGACACACACACACTGACACAGATTTTATCATATTCTTCTTGTGCTCTTTTTCATATTATTATTCATGTGTTATTTATATGTTGTATCTCTTTACATGTATATATATATTTATATATATATTTGTGTGTGGTTGTATATTTATTTGGGGTTATGGTTGTGGGAATGTTGAGAGGTTTTGATTGTTGTGTAGTTGTTGTTCTTGTTGTTGTTGTTGTTGTTGTGTGGGAAGTAGGATGGAAATCAATGAAAGGATGAGGAAATGATGGAGATTGAAGGAGGATAGAAGTGTGCTTATGGGGAGGGGGTTTTGGACAGCAACCAGCAGCCTGGGTTGCTGTTTTCAGCAGTTTTGGGGGGGGGGGGGACAGCAGCTATATACTGCTGAAATTTGCAGCAGTGTGCCCCCCACTTGACATTAGTTAGCCTACTTATTAGCCCATCCTTTTAGCCTATCTTTTAGCCATTAGTTAGCCTACTTATTAGCCTTTAGTTGGACACACACACACGGACACACACACACAGACACACACAGACAGACACACACACACATGTCACCTATATATATATACCTACATGTTATATATATGTGGTTATATATAGATATATATGTGTGTGTGTCTCTTGGTATAATATTCATGTTGTAGTGTTGTGGTTATATTGTAGTGTGGTGATAGTGTGGGAATTGATAAATGGAATGGATGTAAGGATGATAGGAAGGATTAGTGGACCTATAATCCTATTTATATGTGTCCTATATATGCCTATATGTGTGTGTGTGTGTGTTAGCCTATATGTAAGCCTAGGTGAGAGCTTATGAGTGTGGTATCATGGGTGATATATGTGAGTGAGTGTGTAAGTGAGTTGTGTGGATGAGTGTGAGGTTAAATGTGTTAGATATAGGTTAGCATCTTAGGCCATATCCTAGTTAGATATGTAGTTGTTAGTATCCTAGAGTGTTAGAGCCTTGGTTTGGGATACCAAGTTGGGGTTAGAAATAGGATACTAGTTAGCTATTGGTATGTGTAGATATATATTAGATAGATAGTTGGATGGATAGGTGGATAGATGGATGGGGAGTAGAAGGGGAGCTGTTGTCCCCATTCCAGCAACAGCAGCAGCAAGAACAGCTGTTGTAGCAGCAGTTTACATCAGCAGTAGCACCCCCATGGCCCCCCACTTGTAGTGATTAGCACTAATGGGGGCAGGAGAGGTAATTATAGGAGTAATTAGATCTAGATCTAATTAGCACTTGGCTACAAGGCATATTCCAAGAATATTCTAGAGAACATTCCAAGTCTATTCTAAGGAATATAGCGACTCCTATCGTTTGAAATAACCACATCTTGGCTATTTGTTAAATAGATCGACCCTGAGCTCCCATGTTTAGTCGTGCCTTCAACATCATGTTCAAATGAAGGTGACAAGCAGCTGACTATGAAAAAATATGCCGTCTTGAGCTTCATAAAGAAATACAAGATTACAAGCTCCTATGTAGTAATCTTGCATTTCTTTATGAAGCTCAATACGACATATTTTTCTATAGTCAGCTGCTTGTCACCTTCATTTGAACATGATGTTGAAGGCACGACTGAACATGGGAGCTCAGGGTCGATCTATTTAACAAATAGCCAAGATGTGGTTATTTCACAGAAGCCATGAATTACCGGGAAAATAGGAAACATCTCGTACTCCTCCCGTGAAATCGTTACCGGGAAAATAGGAAACACTTAGCAAACACTTAGACGTTAGCAAATATTGTTAATTGGTGTGTTCATCTTTGCAGAATTATTTCCAAATGGAGCTGAATTACTACTTGCGGAATCGTTCATGGATGTACAATCGTCGTCCTGAAGATATGTGTGGTGTGCGGGATGAATACATAGCGGGAGTAGAGCAGTTCCTGCAGTTTGCTAAGGCGTTCCCTCAGTACATGGACGGCACCAAAATTAAGTGTCCGTGTGTGAAATGTCATAACGTGAAATATTATCCAGAAGTGGAAGTGACATATCATTTGTACTCGAGGGGTTTCACGCCTAATTACTATCAGTGGACCGCACACGGAGAACTTGTGTCGTTAGCATCAGAGTCGGAGCCTTATGTTGAGCCGTATATGCATGCGGGACCTAATTTTGTTTCAGATAATCATACATACGACGACGGGTGCGTGAACATGGTTTTCGACGCTGCTGGGCCCAGTTTTGTTCCTGATGCAGCTGAGGAGGCACCGAATGTCGACGCTGCAAAGTTCATGGAGTTGCTGGAGAATGCAAGGACTCCATTGTATCCTGGTTGTGAGGATCATTCACCATTGGAGGTGGTTACAAGACTTTTGAGCATTAAGTCAGATTTTAACATGTCGCAAGAATGCTACAACCGAGTGCTGGAGTTGATTATAGAGATCTTGCCGGCGGGTGCTAAGTTACCTAAAGACTTCTACCTGTCTAAGAGGATGGTGAGATCGCTCTGGATGGGATACGAGAAAATCGATTCTTGTCGCAATGGGTGCATGCTGTACTACAAAGACGACAAGGACGCAGATGTGTGCAGATTTTGTGGTGCTGATCGCTATAAGCCAACTAGTACAGGAAGGTCTACCGGTGCAAGAAGACCGACCGATTCAATGCACTACCTGCCTTTAACGCTGCGGTTGCAAAGATTATTTATGGTGAAAGAGACGGCCAAAAATATGAGTTGGCACATGCGAGAACAAATTGAAGGAGTATTGGATCACCCATCCGATGGAGAAGCGTGGAAGCACTTTGATCGAGTGTATCCTGATTTTGCTTCAGAGCCACGTAATGTCAGGTTGGGGCTATGTTCTGACGGTTTTACTCCTTTTGGTCTTTCGGGATCCCAGTATTCGTGCTGGCCTGTGATTGTCACTCCATATAACCTACCGCCTTGGATGTGCATAAAGATCGAGTACATGTTTCTAACCGTTATAATTCCTGGTCCGAACAATCCCAAGAGGAACATTGATTTGTACTTACAGCCTTTGATAGATGAGTTGAATCAGTTATGGGAAGTAGGCGCTAACACGTACGATGTTTCCAGGAAGCAGAATTTTCAGATGAAGGCAACCCTTATGTGGACCATCAACGACTTTCCGGCATATGGAATGTTATCTGGATGGAGCACTCATGGACGTCTCTCATGTCCGATTTGCATGGACTGTACTAAGGCTTTTCGCTTGAAACACGGAGGAAAACCGTGCTTCTTTGATTGTCATCGACAATTTCTGCCAAAAGATCATCCGTTCAGAAGGAACAGGAATGCATTCCGTGCCGGCGTTGTAGAGAAGGGTGATCCACCGCCAAGGTGGTGCGGAGCCGCGATATGGGAGGAGGTTAGAGATTTTCCAAGTGCTATCGAAGATCCTACAACTGGGTACAAGTGCGATGGATTTGGTAGAGATCATAACTGGACAAAGAGGAGCATATTCTGGGATCTGCCATATTGGAGTACCAATCTGATCAGACATAATCTTGATGTCATGCATATTGAGAAGAATGTGTTTGATAACATAATTAATACTGTGATGGACGTAAAGGGAAAAACGAAAGACAATCCCAAGGCCAGGTTGGACTTAGCAGAAATATGCAAACGCCCTGCGTTGCATTTGATAGAGCAGAATGGAAAACAGTTCCTGCCGAAGTCAATCTTCTCACTGGACAAGGAGGATAAAGTGAGACTTTGTCGGTAGATCCAGGGCCTAAAATTTCCAGACGGATATGTGTCAAATCTGAGAAGATGTGTCGATCCGAAGGAAAACAAATTGACGGGTATGAAGAGCCACGATTGTCACGTATTCATGGAGAGGTTAATTCCGATTGCATTTCGGGAATTCTTACCGCAGGCAGTTTGGGATCCATTGACGGAGCTTAGCATATTCTTCAGGGACCTTTGTTCTAAGAAATTGCTCGTTGATCGTCTAAAAAAGCAAGAGAAGGACATTACGGTAACACTGTACAAGCTAGAGAGGGTGTTCCCTCCTGGATTCTTCGACTCTATGGAGCATTTGCTGATTCACCTATCCTATGAGGCACGTGTTGGTGGACCCGTCGAATATCGATGGATGTACCCGTTCGAGCGACATTTGAATCACCTAAAAAGAAAGGTGAAAAATAAGGCACGGGTCGAGGGTTCTATTTTTGAAGCCTATGTTCTCGAGGAGATTACAAACTTTTGTTCGATGTATTTCAAGCCTCATATTGCAACTAATAGAACGAGAGCTTCCAGAAACGACGACGGAGATCATGAATGTAATGATACAATACTGAAGGTATTCAATGCTTCAGAAAAGCCGTCGGGTAAAATGAAGAAGAGATATCTGAACGATGATGAGCTAAGGGCTGCTCAGGTGTATGTATTACTCAACTGCGATGAGGATGAAGTAGAGAAGCTGGAGGGGTAAGTAATTAATACGTTTACATTATTTTAATAGTGTTGATTATTAGACTATTACATTAATTGAACGATGTTGTTTTCAGCATATTTAATGATGAAGTGAGGTCAGGTAGGCCACACATAACAGAAGAAGAACTAGAACAAGAAATGAGGCGTTATTTTCCATCATGGTTGAGTGCATATGTAAGACTTGAGAACTCTGTAATTACCTTTCAGTATATGCACTTGATTGAGAATGAGCTTAATTTATTTTTTCGTGGTATTTAGGTCGATAGTCCATACGCAAGACTTGAGAATGAGTCTATTAGAACGCTAGCCAAGGGACCAATTTATGCTGCAAAAATATGGCCAAGCTACTGTGTTAATGGGTTCAGGTTCAGGTCAACAACTTGCCCGATCAGAGACAACTTTGTGGATCTCGACTCCACCAAAAACAGCTGTTTGTGTATCAGATCTTCGAACTACAAAGATGTTAATACGGGCAACGATTTCTACGGCATCCTACGGGAGATTGTGGAGCTGACATATAGTTATGGAATAGAGCCTGCTAAGATTGTGTTATTCAGGTGTGATTGGTTCGATCCGATTGAAGGTCAAGGTTGGAAAGTAGACAAGCACGGTCTTGTGGATATAAACTATCGGCGTCGATATCAAGCCTATGAACCATTTGTCCTATCAAGTCAGGCTCAGCTCGTGTACTTCACAAGTTATCCTAAACGGGGAACAACAAGGTCGGACTGGTGGGCAGTATGCAAGACCAAAGCTAGAAATACCTTTGAGGTTGACGATATAGCTTATCAAGAGGATGAACTACCTCTTGTAACAAATAATATAGAAGTGGACAATACGGAAGTTCCTCATTACACATCTAATTGTGTAGAAGAAGTAGAATTATCCGAAGAGGAAGATGCAGATGAAAGTGAAGATGTAGAGGAGGAGAAAGAAGAAGAAGAAGAAGAAGAAGAAGAAGAAGAAGAAGAAGAAGAAGAAGAAGAAGAAGAGCTAAACGAACAAGATGAATTTTCAGAAGAGGATTAAATATGTACGACGCGGAGGACGTCGCGGAGGACGTTATCTTTAGTGACACTTTTGTGACAGATATTTTCCAAAAATCTGTGATGTATTTAGTGACACTTTTGGGACTATGATATTTTTCAAAAATCTGTGATGTATTTAGTGACACTTTTGGGACTATGATATTTTTCAAAAATCTGTGATGTATTTAGTGACACTTTTGGGACTATGATATTTTTCAAAAATCTGTGATGTCTATCATATAAATATGTTATTATCAGGTATGGCAGGAGGACGATGCGGAGGACGTCATCATACGAGTCAGTCCCGTGTGCCTCGGGATAGGGAGGCAGATTCCGTACCCTCATCCTCATCTCCGAGTACGCCAGTGTACAGTACTGTTCCCGGTCCATTACCGGGACAGGGCAGTTCCAGCAGGTTGGCGACTGATCTTCCCTCGTCGTCCAGCATTCCACCATCGTCGTCCAGCATTCCTCCGGCGTCCAGCATTCCTCCTGCGTCCAGCACTCCTCCTGCCGACGGCTCCATGGGGAGAGCCGACGCCCAGCATATGGAGGACGGGGATGAGACTGATCCTGACCAGGCAGGAGGTGATAGCGACCCTCCATGCGCTCCACCGGGCGAGACGCGGATGGAGATTTGGACGGACGGGCCTACGAAGTAAGTTAATTAGTTAATATATATTTCTCAAATGATTATATGTACATATATATTCATGAAATTTATTATTTTATAGATATCGGCCTCCTGCAGTACAGAGAGCGCTGGGAAGATTTCTGAGGGAGAACTATGGTGGGCCTTGGATTAACTACTCAGATGCTCCCGCCGATAGGAAGGCCTTTTGGTTGGCCCACTTCAAGGTAAAAAATTTATTTATTTTTAAATTTTAATAATCATTTTTGTATATTATACAACTTTTCTATTTGACTTCTCGTAGAGGACCTACTTCTATCCACCACACCGGGCGGCGAAGATCGAGGGCCAATTTTCTGCCGTCGCAGGCAAGCTCATTCGTGATGCGATCCGCGACCAGAAGGATCGTGACCGCGCCGGAAAGCCGATCCAAGGTTGGATCACGCCAGAGCAGTGGACTGCGATGAAGGCTAGATTCGACGAGGACGGGTACCGGGAGCGGTCTGAGAAGGCCAAGATGGCGCGGTCGAGCGCCGGTAAGTTGTGTGGTGGCTCCATTCCTATGACGGAGCATTTTTGTCGTCTGGTACGTTTCCTATGACGGACATCATTTTATATATAGTTGGAAAGAATGTTTAATACTAATAATAGATAAATATATATTTTAACAGGTAAAAAAGGGTGAGGACCCCAACATGGTGACCGTCTTCCTGGTCACCCATCGGAGGGCTGGGGAGTTCATTGACGAGAGGGCGACGCAGGCATATGTACGTTCTATCCTTTATATTAATTTACTATAACTTAGAAAATAGGAAAATAGATATCAATATAGACTTTAGCAAACACTTAGACGTTAGCAAACATTATTCTAGGCCAAGTTTCTTCGGCTACAAGAGGAGGCGGCTGCTGCTGCTGCTGCTGCTGCTGCTAGTGCGCCAGCAGAGGGAGGGCCTGGTACTTCCTTCCAGCCGCCTACAGCTCCATCGCCGGACGACCTCTGGATGACCGCCGTTGGTGGTCTTCAGAAGGGTACGTACTACGGTACGGGATCCTACGGCGCCTATTTGGCTTCAGAGTCATCCCGGGCCCCCTCTGTCAGTGCGCAGTCTCCAGCTTCGCAGGCGTCATCACAGGCGCATGATATTGCTCGTCAGCTCCAGGAGCTGCGTCGTGAGTTACAGCAGCAGATTTCTGAGGCAGCTGGGGCAGAGCGACGATCCGACGATCCGACAATCACCGAACGATTTGATGCGATCGAGCACAGTATGCAGGAGATGATGAGTCTGCAGCAGGCTACAGCTGCTAACTTGCACACGCTCACCGAGTCTACGTAGCGCACAGAGCGTAGACAGGTCGAGCTGGAGGGGACGCAGATCGCCATGTCTGCCACACTCAATCAGGTACAGACTTCGCTTGAGGATAGTAGTCGGAGGATGGTGAGTGCCCTGGCTGTGCATGCTGAGCGACTGCGAGAGATAGAGCAGCGTCCTCCCGGTCCATCGATGGTGCCGACTCCAGATGTTTCACTGCCTCCGGACGTTGCACAGCTCACACAGGAGCAGTACGACATCATTTTATCCCAGATGCGCAGCCGGGGTCCTTTGTGATGTCTTTTTTATTATTTGTTGTTGATACACTTGTTTCTCTGTTTGTGAGACTCTTATTTGTGGTTGACTTGTATTGGTTGAGATACTTCTTTCTCTGCTTGCGAGACTTTTATTAGTTGTATTGGGTGATGATATTGCTCCATCGTCTTTTATTGGTTGTATTGCTTGTTAGACTTTTATTGTTTGTAGACTTTTATTGATTGTAAACTTTTATTGGTTGTAGACTTGTTTTGCCATTTATCTGCGACGGGGAGGACGAATATACCTACGCTGGGTTATAAGCGATGATCTGATATACAAAGGAGGTGCTGCCCAAATTTTTAAAAAATATAATGTGTATTTTTGTGATGATGTGTGTCTGTGTTTACAGTGAATGTGAAATACAGTGTTCGGAACCATCGACAGTTTCGATTACTGTTGTATGTTTTATCTTGGATAGAAAGAGCAACAGTTCAGGGTGTACTTCTGAGAGCTTCATTTTCACGGCCTTCACTTTCTCGGGACGTCGTAAAGGATCCCGAGAAGGTGAAGGACGTGAAGAGGAAGCTCTGAGAAGTGCACCCTGAACTGTTGCTCTTTCTATCCAAGATAAAATATAGAACAGTAAGCGAAACTGTCGATGGTTCGAACACTGCACTTCACACACACTGTAAACACAGACACACAGCATAACAAAAATAGCAATTATTTTTTTTATAATTTTTTTATACAGTCTGCGATGTATAGAGACGTTCTGCGACGTCTAGCGACGGAGAGTGAACGTCGCTATACGTCGCTAACTTGCGACGTGATGTCGCTATACGTCGCTGAAGTGCTGACGTGGGATATCATCATATCTTTGTCGCTAGACGTCGCTAAAGTGCGGACGTCGATAACTTTGTCGCTAGACATCGCTAACGTGCTGACGTGGCTGACATGCCATGTCATCATATCTAAAGTTCAATGCGTCGCTAAGTTGTCGCCCTACGTCGCCAATCTGGCGACATACTCTATAGTCGCTAGACGTCGCTAATTTTGCGACGTCTAGCGACAAGTTAGCTTACGTCGCAAATAGCGACGAACTGCGACGAATTGGTCATCTGCGACAAGCCATTACGCGACGTCAAATTTTCGTCGCTAAATCCGTCGCAGTTTATATTTAGCGACGAATTTTCCTCATTTAGTGACGTATTCTAACGTCGCTAATATGGGGTATTTTAGTAGTGCATTCCTTTGGAAGATAGGCTGAGAGGATTGAACATATGTCCTCCAAGTCTGACTCCTCCTACCAAGCTCAAGCTTACTCATCAGCAGTGGCTAGCCATAAATAGTGTTCCATTATACAGGGTACAACAAGTCTTCGCTGCTTATGAAAAATCTCCTATAGGGATTTTTCCTCGTATCCCGAATCCTTCTTCTCCCGTAGCTACAGAAACTTCTATTCCTCATTCTCCTGTAGTTACAGAGATCTCTTCTTCTTCCTCTGTTGAACCACCTGTTAAGAGTCTGCTACCTACTCACTTGTACAGTCAATAATCTGTCCTTCTCATGAAGAAGATGGGTTATAACTTTCAAAAGGCAGAAGGTTTGAATTATGAGAAAGGAATACGACTTCCTTTACAAATTCAAAGTCAAAAATCAACTGTTGGATTGGGTTCTGAGGTTCCTCGCAAGAAGAAGGCTAAGGAAAGGAAGACTAAATTCTGCAATATGGTACTTCCTTCTTCTGAGTCTGAAGAAGAAACCTTTACTGGTACAAGATCTGGGAGAGAGTACCATAAAGATTATGAAGGATCCTCCAAAGAAGCAGAGGATATTGAAGCACCACCAACTCAACCGTCTCATGTTCCTGCTAAACCATCTGTGGTTGAAAAGGGAAAACAGAAAATAATACGCTTTGACGTCCCGTTGAAGTCTACTTCCAGTCAGGGGATGGTGATGAAACCCTATAAATTTGATATTCTAGCCCAGTTAGCTAATACTCCGGCTAGACTATCTATCTTCGAGTTGCTTCACCTTTCTAAAGAAAGTCGTAAAATCTTGAGTGAAGCTTTGCTGCAAGCTGACTCCTGCTTAGCTCAACTCAAGACTCCTGATAATATACCAGTGTCATGCCCACAATGCCATAGTGTGATGGAGGTAATTCCTAATATTACCTTCACACAAGAAGATATGCTGTTGAAGCATAACAAGCATGACAGGCCTTTGTGCTACACTGGGTATATTGAATCCACTGAAGTTGACAGGATTTACATTGATCCTGGGTCTTCCATTAGCATAATTCTTCAAAGTATGCTAAGACCGTTAAGGATTCCTACTAGTGACTTGACTTACACTAGTACCACAATAGTTGGTTTCAACTCTGGAAAAAGTAAACAACTGGAGAAAATTCGTCTGAAGATTCAGATTGGTGATCTTCGAACTATGGCAACATTCTATATTATTAATTCAGACGTATCCTACAACATCCTTCTTGGAAGATCGTGGTTACATGAGCATAACATCGTGCCTTCAACTCTCCACCAATGCTTCAAGTACGTGGATTCCCAAGGGGTTGTGAAGACTGAGTTTGCTGATATCAATCCTTTCAAGGGTGTCGAAGCCTATTTTTTTGATTCAATGCTCTACAAATAAGAGCATGTGAAAGAGATATCAGACATAGCAGAAGATCGATCATCTGCCGAAGATCAGTCTATTAGTGAAGATCCGCCAGAAGAGCAACCTTTGAAGATCAAAGTCAAAGGGCGAATCCAACTCCAACCTGTCAACAATCAACCTCTGATGATCAAGGTCAAAGGAAGAACTCAAACTTCATCTGAGGAATCAGTGAATGTTTCTGCTAAGAGCCAAGTTCAACCTCTTATGATCAAGGTCAAAGGGCGTACTTCTCATACGAATGATCCAGAACCACCATTGATCGTCAATCTTGGCAAGTCTACGCAGAAGACGGATGATGGTCCATTAGTGATTAATCCGAAGCGTAGCAGTCAAATTGTAAATGATGTAAATATTGATCATTCTGCACTTTCTGATATCAATGAAGATTTCCTTTTTGAGTATATGGCTGTCAAATTTGTTGAAAGAATGACTTTATCTTCTGATGATCAAATTCACCAGTATAAAGACGACATAGACACAGAAAAAACCTTATACATTGACCATAAGGAAAATTTCTTTCCTGATCATGTCGATGTTGGACCTTATGCTCAAAGGTTCCTAACATCTTCTCCATATCTTCTTCCTGTAGACGCTTCATCGCAAGCTTGTGTAACTTATAGACGTCACAAAGAATCTTATTTCGTGATTCCGTCAGATAAGAAAAACAAGCGTCAAATTGTGTTTGGCCTGGCTAAAAATATCCCTATTGTTAAAACGGATGATCTTAGAGATAAAGATAAAGGAAGAATCCGAATTGACAAATACAGTCAACAATCTCTCAAGATTATCCAGAATGTGGGATATGATTTGAAGACTATGCAAGGTCTTAATCAAGGCAAGGGTAGACGATTACCATTATGTGGTGATCTGTTTTACCAGAAAACTCGTCATGGGTTAGGATATGATCCGTCCCACTTGTTTAATGACGATATACAAGAAGAATTCTCCTCTAGCTCTTCATAATCATCAGATTCGGAAGAAATTCAATTCATCGAAGCTGATACGTCTCACTCATCATATGTTAGAGGGGGTTATTATGATGAATCTGAGCAAATATTCTCTGTCAACATGGTTCAAACTGATGGTGAATCTGAACCATTTGAGAATGATCCTTGGGCTCAACAGATGGAAACTCAATGGGAACTTCGTTTTGAACAGCGACAACCACCTACAGAGGATGAGATTGTCCAGATTGATGTTGGAGATGGAACTACGTCCAAACCAATATTCATCAGTAAAAACCTTTCTGAGGATGAAAAGGAAGAGTTGATAAAACTAATCCAAGAATATATTGATATCTTTGCATGGAGTTATGAGAATATGTCGGGTCTAGATCCTAAAGTTGCTACTCATAAACTCAATATTCTTCCTAATGCCAAGCCTGTAAAATAACAGCAACAGCATTTTCGACCAGATATGATGGATGCAATTAAGGCAGAAGTCAAAAAACTGATCGCATGTGGCTTTGTTCGTGAAGAACAACAACCGAACTAGGTTGCCAACATTGTTCCTATTAAGAAGAAGAACAGAAAAGTCCGAGTTTGCATAGATTTTTGAAATCTTAATGCAGCTTGTCCAAAGGATGAATTTCCACTTTCGATTACCGATGTCATGATAGACAATACATGTGGTTTTGAACGCATGTCTTTCATGGATGGATTCTCAGAATAAAATCAAATTATGATGCATCCAGAAGATGAGAAGCATACTGCTTTTCGTACACCCCTTGGGGTTTACTGCTATACGGTTATGCTGTTTGGTCTTAAAAACGTCGGTGCCACGTATCAACGGGCTATGAGCAACATGTTTCAAGAACATCTACGGAAGACAATTGAATGTTACGTAGATGACATTGCTGTTAAGAGTCGATCAAAAGATGATCACATTCAAGACTTCAAGACAGTATTTGAATTGATGCGTCGTCATCAATTAAAAATTAACCCTACTAAGTCTTTCTTAGGGGTTTCAAGTGGCAAGTTTTTGGGATTTGTCATCACTTCTCAGGGTATTCATGTTGATCCTGATAAGGTTAAAGCAATTCTTGAAATGCGTCCTCCTTGTAATCTGAAAGAACTCCGTGGCTTTCAGGGTCGCATTGCTTATATCAGGAGATTTATATCTAATCTCTCTGGGAGATGTCAACCTTTCTCCCGTCTATTAAAGAAGGGTGTATCATTTGTTTGGGATGAAGCGTGTCAGAAAGCCTTCAATGACATCAAGCAATATCTTACAAATCTACCTGTTCTGGTACCTCCAGTGGTAGGAAGACCATTTTTGCTATATGTTCAAGCCTTGGATCATTCACTTGGTGCTTTTCTTGCACAAAAAAGTAATATGGGACACGAACAAGCAATTTATTATCTTAGCCGAATGATGGTCGGAACTAAACACAGGTATACTCTTGTAAAAAATGAATGTTTGGCTTTAGTTTTTGCTGTCCAAAAGACAAGACATTATGTGACAGGACAGACTATTCATGTCATGTCTAGAATAAATCCCATTCGGGTGTTGATGAGAAAACCAAGCATTCTTAACTCCAGGTTATCTACCTGGGCGATGTTGCTCACTCCTTATGACATGGTTTATGGACCTCAAAAATTAGTGAAGGGTCAAGCATTAGCTGATTTCTTAGCTGCTCACCCTATACCTGAAACATCGAAGTTATATGAGGTCATTCTAGATGAAGTCATGGATTGCAACATGACTTTGAAGGATGACATCTGGCAATTATATTTTGATGGAGCATCACGGGTTGGACCTAAAGGTAATATTGTCTCTGGGGTAGGAATCGTCTTAGTTTCTCCTGATAAAATGGTCATATACCGTGCCTATTCTCTCAATGAGCCTTGCTCCAACAATGTAGCAGAATATAATGCTCTATTGATTGGTCTCCAAGTAGCAAAACAATTGGATATTGAATCCCTAGAAGCTTATGGAGATTCTCAACTGATTGTTAATCAAGTTAGAGGGACTTATGAAGTCAGAAATCCTGATCTCATCCCTTATCATCAAGTGGTAATCGAGTTGGTCCTTTCATTCAAAGGATTCTTCATCGAATTTGTACCACGTTTTCAGAATGTGGAAGCTGATGCTCTTGCTAGCTTAGCTGCAGACTTGGCTGTTCCAATTCGAAGACAAAATACAATTACTTTATTGGACCGAGACTTATTATGTGTTAAAAATAATCTGTATATTGAATAGAGTTATACTACAGAGTTAAGTTCCCAGCAGAGGGATTGGAGAAGTCCATTCATTGATTATGCGGTTTATGGGATTTTACCTGAAGATCCAAAAGAAGCTGCATCAATTAAGAGACGATCATTTCGATTCTATTATGATTCGTCTTTACATATGCTATACCGTCGTTTATATGATGGACTCTTGCTGCATTGTCTCTCAGAAAGTGAAGCCAAACAAACACTCCGAGAAGCTCATGATGGTGTCTGTGGTGCTCGTCAACCAGGTCCGAAGTTACAAGATCGCATTCGAAGAATGGGGTGTTATTGGCCTTCCATGATAGCAGATGCTGTGAATTATGCCAGAAGGTGTAAAGCATGTCAAATTTATGCTGACTTTATTCACCAACCTTCTGAATTTCTACATCCTACAGTAGCTTCTTGGCCCTTCGAAGCTTGGGGCATGGATATTATTGGGCCTATTAACCCCCCTTCTGTTAAAGGACATCGGTTTATATTAGCTATAACCGATTACTTTTCTAAGTAGGTAGAAGCAGTTCCCCTTGTTGAAGTGAAAACATCTAATGTGATCAGCTTCATTAAACACTATGTCATTTATCATTTTGGGATTCCTCGACGAATAATTCATGACAATGGACCACAATTTGCCAGTCAGGCATTTTATCGATTCTGTGATAAGAATCGAATTCAAAATCTAGCTTCTACGGTTTATAATCCAACTGCTAATGGTTTAGCCGAAGCTTTTAACAAGACGATCATCAAACTTGTCAAAAAGTTTGTCTCTTCTAATAAACGTGATTGGAATGAGAAACTTGGAGAATGTTTATGGGCTTAACGTACAACAGTCCGAACTCCTACTGGTTTTATACCATTTTTACTGGTTTATGGATGTGAGGCTATCCTTCCATTGGAAATTCAGATTCCATCTCTTCGAATAGCCATTGCTAATGAGCTAACTATAGAGAATAATGATCGCTTACGACTCCAAGAACTTGAAGGATTGGACGAGAAGCGTCTTCAAGCACAACAACATATTGAGCTATATCAAGCCCGTATATCTCGAACTTTCAATCGTAAAGTTAAAGAGAGGGTATTCAAGGTTGGTGAGTTGGTATTAGCTGTTCGAAGATCGATGGTGATGACTCACAAAAGCAAAGGGAAATTCCAAGCTAAATGGGAAGGCCCTTATGTAATCGAAACCGTGTTTTCCAATGGCGTCTATCGGTTATCCAAGCCCAATGGAGATCTACTTATGATGCCGATCAATGGCAAATTTCTTAAAAAGTACTATATATAAAAAAAAGAAACAGAATGAAAATAAAATCTCTTTTATTATTATTTTTGTTCAAAACAAAGGCTTAAGGACAAGGACCACTGCCTTCCTTATTAAATACATAGTCGGCCAATGCATTGAAGACATCATTGCCTGAGTTCACGAAAAACTTGCAGGCAGCCATCCTCAGCGCCTCTTCCTCAGGAGTTTTCCCTGGCTCTACTAAGAAAGTGAGGATGTCTTGTGGTAGCTTGGGCGTAGAAGAGCTTTCGCCTATTTCGGTTAGACCTAACACAATTGGCTTAACGGGGCACGTCTCGATGACGTCCTCAACCTTCATGGAGACTTCATTCTTTTTCTACACGTCCTTAGAAGACATTTTCGATAGAGGAGTGGAAATAAGGATGAAGCTTTACAAAAAGTTCTCATCTATTAATAGGAGAGAGCTATTAATGAACCAGTCTGGGAAATTGAAAACAACTTTTCATTCCCGAAAAGACCTGTTCATTCATTACATCAGATTCATCCATTTACTTCTGGAATTGAATTGATCTGTCTTTTCCTAAAAGAAACGTTGGTTCATTCATTCTTTCATCGATATTGGCATGACATCTGTCTTCTTTCCCAGCTACCAATGTTTGGTTAAGCTGGTAACTTGTCTCTTCGGAGAAATTTTTTAATCTTTTATCTTATCAGTTGATTAAAAAAGTTGGATTTGTTATTTATCATGTTATCATGACCTCTGAATAAATATTAAATCTGCTTGTATTTCCTATCTATCATGTTCATTTGGCCTCTGAATAGATATTAATCTATTTTTTCTTTGAGTTGTTATGATCTATCATGTCCATATTACCTCTGATAGTATTATATATTCTAAACAGAAAATAAGTTTTCATTATCTATCATGTCCATATTACCTCTGGATAGATATAATTTATTGAGTTTCGAAGACTTATCATGTCCATATTACCTCTGATAAGTATTTTCTATCTCATGCCTATTGTTTAATTGCAAAATAAATGATAGGATCATAAAACAAGTATTTTATTCATTTCTTGGATAAGATAAAAGGTTACAAAAGCTCCTTATTTTCCTAAGGTGGAGCAGAAACATCTTAAAGTAATTTTTGCAGTTCTGCCAGGCGCCTAACTAGTGCACATTGTGGATCCCTGAACGATGCATCAGATTGAGGAATGCTTTTGCATCACCTGATCCTTCGTAGGCAGTTGAGGGACCACCATTTATACGATCGAAGATCGCTGGAGTCAGTCCAAAGCACTCCATGAAGTTGCGTGCTCGCTCGATCTCCGTCTCTATATCAAGCCTTGAGCCTTTTCCTTGTCAGTCTCTATTTCTTTCTTCGGTGCCATAACAGTATGAGGATGAGAAGTGAGAATGAAAAACTTCTCCTTATATATATAAAATCAATCAACCCTTCGTATTCCCTATGGGAACCTGAACATTATCAATGCAACTCGGGGAGATGAAGAGGCGTTCGAATGTTTCGAGAGAAAATTCATTATGACAGATGAGTATTGATCGACACCATTTCTTGACTTTTCATGTTCAAAGTATTTCGAAATTCTTGAAGTCTTTTCAAATTTCGAAAACTTTGAAGGGGGTCTTGTAGGAGCGTAAAAAGTACTTCATAGACTGAGTCAAAGAGATAGAGCTTTACACTCAAATGAGCTGTTTTATGCCAACTACTTTACGCCAGGGACGGGTCAACTACTTTACGCCAGGGACAGGCCAACTATTTTACGCCAGAGACAGGTTGTCAAATCATGCATTTAATATAAAGTGATAATGGGTCTGATACTGACAGCGTATAACACAGAATTCGAAGGGATTTGGTTTACACAGAAACCAATATTATCGTTTAGTATGTAGACTGAGCTATTTTACGCTCACAAGATGGCTTCTTTTACGCATGAATACTATATGAGCTTTTTACGCTCAAAGTTAACGTGTGCATAAAGTTTATTTGGGCTACTTCTTACGCTCAAAGTTGTTTTATCAACCATTTTATGCGAGAAGTCCATTTTAGAGCTATTTTACGCCTAGTCTACTACTTTACGCTCAGAGTATATTTGGGTTATTTTTATGCCCTATCCTTCCTGACTACTTTGGAACGTGGTTTGCCTACGTGGCTTTTATGCCACACATCTCGAGGAATGTGTGTACATGTATCCTATTCTTATTGAAATAATGGGATACGTGTCAACGTGTGTAGAGGATGACTTCAGTCATGGGTTACAGTTACTAGCGTAAAGACAGGACTTTGCTGAGTTTTACGCACAAAAAGCGAAGTCTATAAATAGACTTATATTTTTTATATGGAAAGGAGACAGAGACATAGACATGAGAGAACACAGAGATCAGAGCCTAGAGACTTTGATTTTCCAGAGCATTCTTCTTCAACATTTCTTCCAGAACAGAGTGAAGCAAAGCAGGAAAGCATTCGACCTCGCCATCAGTGCCCAAGTACGTCGATACCTTTCTGGTGACTTAGTTCTTCCGGCTGTTCATCTTCTAGCAGTGATCTTCATTATCGTCGTATGGTCCAAGGAACAAAGTGATCGCCTTCAGATCAGACTTCCATAGTAATACTTCCTAGAACAATTTGTACTTTCTGTACTTTTTCTCGTTTTATTTTCAAAAGCCAATTTCTAGACATTTTGTTAAGTGAAACAGTAGTAGATTGCCTGTTCATGGCCGCCTTCATTCTTCTGAGCTAGGAGGGCGCCAAGAGAATGGTCCATAGCACGAACATATAGTAACAAAGGTTTTCCCATTATTGGAGCTACCAATACTGAAGGGCTTGTGAGATATGCCTTGATGTCGTCGAATACGTGTTGACATTGTTCAGTCCAGACGAAAGATACGCCTTTTTTCATGAGCTGAGTGAATGGTTGACACCTTCCAGAAAGGTTTAAAATGAATCGTCTGATATAGGCTAGCCTTCCTTGCAGTCCGCGTAGTTCTTTGAGGTTTCTTGGAGGATGCATATCGAGGATAGCCTTCACATTCTTCGGGTCTAGATGTATACCCTTTGAAATGATGACAAAACCAAGGAACTTGTCGCTGGAGACTCCCAGAAAAGACTTGGTTGGATTCATCTTGAGTTGGTGTGCACGCATTAGTTCGAACACCGTTCTCAAGTCTTGGAGGTGGTTACCCTTGAGACGACTTTCAACTGCGATATCATCTACGTAGCACTCCACTGTTTTGCGCAAATGATCGTAAAAAATTGTGTTCATGGCTCGCTAGTATGTCGCCCATACATTTTTTAATCCGAAGGGCATTACCGTATAGCAGTAAACCCCCAACGGTGTTTGAAAAGATGTGTGCTTCTCATCAGCGGGGAACATCTTGATCTAGTTGTAGCCTGAGAAACCATCCATGAAGGATATCCGCTCGAAGCCGCAAGTATTGTCGATCATTACGTCGGTGATCGGTAGAGGGAACTCGTCCTTCGGGCATGCAGAGTTCAAATCGTGGTAATAAATATAGACTCGAACTTTACCGTTCTTTTTCATGACTGCAATGATGTTGGCAACCCAGTCAGGGTATTGTTCTTCGCTAATGAATCCACTGGCAATGAGCTTCTTTACTTTATTTTCGATGGCCTCCATGACATCTGGTCGGAATCGTCGTTGTTGCTGCTTCACTGGCTTAGCTTTAGAAGAAATATTCAGGCGGTGCATGGCGACTTTAGGATCCAAGCCTGGCATGTCTTCATAGCTCCATACAAAGACATCGATGTATTCTCTTATAAGCTATATAAGAGATTGGAGTTCTTTGTCAGATAGACTTTTGCTGATGAAGATTGGTTTAAAAGATGATTCATCTCCTAAATTGACTTGGATGACTTCGTCTTCGGTAGGTGGTTCACGTTGTTCGAAGCGCAGCTCCCACCTAGTGTCCATCTTTTGAGCCTATTGTTCGAGCTCGATCGATTGGACATCGTCTGCAATTTGGTCAACGAAAACCATGTTGACGAACAGAGTTGCTTTGAACATGTCGCCAATGCTGGAGTCTGAGTCCCAGAAAGAGGAGTCAGAAGAATGAGAACAATGATCTGCTTCATTATTTGATCTTTCGGCAGTTGTTGGAGGAGTGACATAGCCCAAACCAACACCGTTTCGTTGATAGTAGTTCTCAGGTTCGCCGGGAGGAGCAAAGTGTCGTATTGGCAATCGTCGTCCCCGGCCGTAATTTAGTCCATGGTCACTTTTGATGTCATATCCCATGTTTTGGATGATATTCTTGGCCTGCCAACTATATCAGAAAAGTTGCATTTTTCCAGAGTCATAGTCAGCTTCCGTGTTGTGCTTGGAAGAAGTAGAGTCTGGAACGAACTTTCTCTCGCCAATTATACGACCAAAAATGATTAGTTCTTCATCCTTCTTTCTGGCTAGAACGATAAAGTAGTGGATATCTTCTAGGTAAACTTTTTTCTATAGGTGAGGCATCGTGACCGACATGCAGAGGTGTGGTCCTATGCCGTGCTCCAGTGCGTATATCATATCTATGTAATGGTTTACAGATTGATAGACATCGGAGTAATTCAAAGATAAACCTTTACTAAGGAAATACGCAAGTTCTTCTTCAGGGATAACATCATCCGCTGAAGGTATATTATTATGAGTATTGATATACTCATTGAGAGGATCATCATCTAGAAGAGGAGCCACTGTTTTGGCCGAGTTCACCACGTAGGATAATTCTTCAGGATTGGGAGGACAGGCATCAGTAGGTTCCTCCCAGGGTGTTTTGCTGAGAGTGATGGTCAATGGTTTGACCTTGTCAGGGTTCTTCTTTTTTACCCAGATTATGAGAGGCTTCAGAGTACTTTTTGGAGTAGTACGTCCTTTGACTCGGATAATCAGGGGACCACCATTGGAGGATGAACTTGCTTCATCTTCATTGTCAGCTTCATTGCCATCATCCTTGGGGGGATGAGATTGTTAGAGAACCGATTCTCCATAGTAACATATCCTACTGTGAAAAGGTGATGTTGGACACCACTTCCATAGTACTGTGACAGTGAGGACAGCAGACAGGGTCTTCAGCAGGGGCTTTGACTTTGGCGAGGTAAGAGTCAGCATGTAGTAATGCCTCAGTTAAGGTCTTCCGTGCTTCTTTGGAGAGTCACAACAGATCGAACAGAGACAACCTGGTAGGTGTATTGGCTAGTTGTGCCAGTATGTCAAAGTTGTAGGGCCGATCCATGCCCTCGAGAGCTGACGCCTTCAGAGACTTGTCAAACCGCGTCTCCTTCTGCTTGGCTTTGTCCGAAGTTGGAGGCTTAGACGGGCTGGCTACTGAGCTTGTGGGGGCAGCAAGTTATTGAGAAGGTACTACTTCTTCTTGTACGGGGTCATATGTCCGAATATAAGGCTTCTCCGATCACGTCTCGCCAGATAGAATCTCGTAGATGGAAGAGGATACCATATGGCATGACTTGTATTTCTTGCCCCTTTTCTCTTTGGGAGGTATCACCCCCTGCGTCACTTCTTGCACAAGGTCCGAATGGACCCACATGATCTCACCACGTTCAGTTGTGAGTGGCACCAAGGTTGAGTTGCGAGCTGGCGGTAGGTTGATGACTTCCATTATTGCCTTAGGAATCGGGACCACGCCGTCTGGGACTTCTTTAGGAGAAAAGTCACCAAACTGAAGAGAGATCATGTTAGAAGATACGACCTTGTCTTCAGCTTCGAGGTTGATCACTTGGCTGTCGATAAGCTGTTGTATCTTCTCTTTCAGGACGATACAGACTTTGGTGGAATGAGGCACGTACTGATGATAGAGGCAGTACTTGGGATCGTTGAGCTGGTTCGCCTTCGCAGGACGTCGTGGTGGAGGCAATGTCAGTTTATTATCCTTTGTCAATGTATGAAAGATGGTAATGACATCGTCTTCATCAAAGGAGAAGGTCTTTTTAGGCTTGTCGGAGGCGCCCTGAGAATTGGAAGCTCCTTTGGATTTTTTGACCTTCAGGACTTCTTTCCCTTTACCCCCGCAGATAGGGATAGTTTGAGGATGCTTGCCCTTGTCTTCGGATTTGGATGTTTTCAACCCCAATAATTCCAGGTTAGAAACGTCATTTTCAGCAGCATCAGCGGCCCCAATGAAAGCGGGCCATGTATCATACTTATGTATACCCAGACAAAACTTTACCATAGAAAGGAAGTTATGTCGACAAGTATCCATAAGTTCTGAGTCTGGTATGCCGAAGGGCATCTTTAGTGCTATCCGCCTGAAGCGTTCGATGAAGGCGATGATAGACTCGGTCCTCCTTTGCTTGGTCTCGATGAGTGTGGACATATTAACATGCATGCCACTCTCATAAAATCTGTTGAGGAACAACCTCTCCAAGTCTTTAAATAAATTGATACATCCGTCAGACTGACTGTAGAACCATTCGAAAGCTACCCCTGCAAGGTGCTAATAAACAGCTTCGATAAGAACGGATCGTCTCTGGGCAAGTGTAGAGTCTGCGTGTTGAAGTACGTCATGTGTTGACGAGAAGAAGTCAATCCGTCGAATAAATTCAGCCTCAACGGCTAGTAGTTAGGAGGGCAAATAGCATTCTCCCACTCAAGGGGATAAGGTTGAGATATCCCCATCTTCTGCAGCTCGTCTTTGTGTAAGATAGTGTCAAGACGGGCGACCAGGGAATGAATTGCATCCTGTTGATTGAGCAGGTGTTGGAAAATAGCTGCTGAACGGTTGTCAGACGTCGTTGGCGAAGGACCACCCCCAACATTTGTAAGATTTGGAGGAGGCACAACGGAATGATACTCCTTTTATAGGGAATGAGGGTTGTTGCTATGTGTCAGACTAGCATGAGCCGAGATGTTTTATTGAGGTGGAGGGACTGCCCCAGCAGTTTGGACCGCCATGATACTGGTAAGCATATCAGTGATCTTGGCGAATGCTGTTTCAAGACCCTCTAGCCGTTTACTGGTCTGGTCACTGGTTCTTCAGGTCTTTCTTCGTCCGCCATGTATGTAGATAACATGCGAGGATGAACAGAGGAAATAGTACAACTGGTGCTGATACTGTCTGTCTCTGAGTAGGCAAGTCCCTCGTCTTCAGGTAGAGGAGGTAGATAGTCACCATCAGACTCGGAGAGATCGTCGTCCTCTGGAAGGCTACCTCCAGTGTAAGGGTCCTCCGCTTCAGACCCTGAGGGAATACTACCTCCAGCTTGGGATTCTTCGTCTTCTGTACGGAATCTTGCCTTTTGACCGGGTGCCCATATAGACTCCTTCAGATGTGATAGCCTGTTGGCTATCTGTTGGTAGACTTCGTCTTCTTCTTCTCACGGAACTGAGAGAGAAAGTTGGGTTTGTGGTCCACCGTCTTTGATTGGGGCTTCCGTAAGGAGGACCCTATGAAGCCATGTTGGATGAGACACATAGCGGCTTTTCATCGTCAGAGAAGTGCAGCCGTCGAAACACAGACTTTCTCTGAGGAACTCTTGTTACTTTGGAGCAACAACAGTTGATAACAATATTGGTGCACGGATGTGCACTATGGATTGTTATATCCTCCTCTGCTTTACGCTTATGATTTATCATGTCGCACAAGTCAGCGAAAGGGAGTTTTTCCTTACAACCCATGTTGCATGCATCGCCAAGCTTTGCATGCGGGTTCGTAAGGAGAGTTAGCGCATCCAGACTTAGTTCATGTACAGGGGCAACCGCCACACCTAAGTTCTGTGATGTCTGTGAAGACAGCCCCGTGCTATACGCGTTGGGGCCTGTCTTTTTACTGTGGGCACATAGGCCTTTGAGACTGGCCTTGGGGACATGCTTCTTGACATCATGTCTGAGTCTCCTTGATGTGGGTTCATAGTATAGATCCAGTGAGCCTGGGTACATAGCCTTGGACTCATGACCCGGGATGTCCAGTCTGTTGAAGACAGAAGCATTCTGGTTGGGGTTATGCGTCCAAACATCCCCTTGGGTGCACGGCTTTGGGCGCACGTTTGATGGAGCAGCGCTACTTTCTTCCAGTTTTGCCTCCTTCGTTTGTAAGCCTCGCTGGGTTTACCGAGAGTGTCGCAAACCCCGATTCTTGGCATCGTAGTGTTTTTCTTTGCCAAGTCTCGAGAATCGAACACTCTGTTGTTGGTTGTACAGGAAAGACGTTACTGGGCTAGAAGAGCCTTGAACGGTGTGAGCCTTCTCCATTTAGAGAACTTCTGTGGCAGAGTCATGCGCCCATGTGACAGAGTCTTCCAGTTGCATATCTGCTATGACACTAGCAGGATATGCACAGCGAGCCTTCGGAAGCCAAGTCTTGCAAGACTTGTTTGGCTTCGCTGATTTTGAGGGAGTAGAGCCATCCCTCGAGAGCATCTCTTCGAACGCCTGTTGATCAAATTTGAGTGCTCCCCACTTTGTCTATATCGGATTGCGTCACCACCTTCTCGTCAGAGGAAAAGGTAGTCCCTAGCAGAGTCACCATTTTTGTGGACACACACAAAAAGAAGAAGAAACAATGTCTTTTCTTTATTGGCGCAAGCCACCACAAATCGAGTACGCCTGAGAGATCCTGCGCTGAGGATCCCCGAGTACAAAAAAGAATTCTAGGGAATTGGACGATGGAGATCAAGCGACAGTTGCTCCTTTACTCCGTTGATAGTCCGATTACAAAAGTGGGAGAAAACCTAAGAAAATTGCTAACTCTCAGCTCACTGGCAAGAAGTGCAGCAATTTGGCTTTTGAAAACGCTCTCCGTTCTGTGTTTTGAAGAGGGATGAGGCCCCTTTTATAGTCGTTCTTGAGCTGAAATGATGTTATACGCCCATATGAGGAAAACACACTAGTTTTCATGTGGGCGCATAGCCCTGCCTTGGGCGCTTAGGGTGTAGGCGTATGCAGGCTGTGAGATCGTGGGTTGGTCGTGGTGTTGACGTGGCCACATGCTTCGGTGCACGACTGCTCGTGGAGACTGACGTAGCCGTACGCTTCGGTGCACGTTTTGATCATGACTTTGACCGAGTCAGGCTTGGGCGCATAGCCCTGTTTCAGGCTATGCGCCCTTCTTCACAAGGGGTGGCTTGGGCGCATAGAGCTTAACAGGCTTGGGCGTATAGAGCTTCATAGGATGATGGGTGCATAGGAGCTTCACAGGGTGGCTTGAACACGTAGGAGCTTCACTTGGGCGCATATGTCCTTCTTTGTCTTGGGCGCATACGGCTTTATTTGCTGAAATTTTTATGCTTCTACAAGAGCAACTAGTAGGTATCCATGATCACCGAGTGAAGGTGTTGCAGAATGAATCTATCCCATTGGTTTGTATAGCATGGAAGCATCTCTCGCCAGGAGAGTACTTGGGAGCACGAGGATGACATTCGAAATCGCTACCCTCATTTGTTCGAAACCTAAGGTACGATTTTCATATGTTAGTTTCCTTTCTATTCACATTGCACTGCATACCCCCATCATTAAATTTAAATTTCGGGGGCAAAAGTTTTATAAGTTGGGTAGAATGTAAACCTTTGTATTTTTCAAAATTTTATTTTATATAAAAACCATATTTTATTAATTTTTAAGGGTTTTCTATTTATTAATATAATTATTTTGATTTAGTCGTCATAGCGGTCTATGGTAACATTATGTACATTTATGACGAAATGTACATCATAAGGTTAAAATTTTATAAAAATATTTTAGAATTCTTTTAGGAAATTTATGTATTTATTTGGATTTTTAGAAATAATTTTCATATATGTATATATATATATTTAAAAAAAACAAATTCTCACAAGAAAATCAATTTCTCGCGAGATACACCACTCGGAACCAAATGAACCCCCTACAAAGAACACAAGATACATAAAATATGCCTACTAATATAACAGTAAAAAACATGTATGGAAGATAAGGACGGTGCAAGAAGGACATCTAAGACACGACAGGTCATATGGAAATGTAATACTAGACTTAGCCATCAATCAAATGATTAACCCCTACAGCTTGTTGTGCAATGCATGATACTCCCAATCTATAGTAGGTTTTGACTATAGGACAATGCAAGATACTCCCAGTCGAGAATAACCAATTCTAGTATCGATCTTCTCTCCTAAAGGAATACAAGGTCACGTAGACTCCTATAAATCAAGTACAATGCAAGATACTCCCAATCTATAGTATGTCACAAGTCAAGTCAATCAATCAATATCAAGATCAAAGAATCTGCTATAGGTCGTAGTACAATGTAAGATACTCCCAATCTATAGTATGTCTCAACTGTAGTACAATACAAGATACTCCCAGTCAAGAATGGTCAAGTCAAGAACAAGGTGTAGAATTGGCGACTATCACATGACACGATAACATGAAGAAGACCAATAGACAAATAATAACGAATATCCTATACGTGCACGTAAATCTAGAAACAAGTAAAACAGTCGATGACAAACCAATTATAATATGAGAAATAGGTAACCATATGGAAGAAGTACAATAGAAAGAAAATAATATAAATACTGCATATGTTCGGCAAGGTATACTTGCCTGGTGGTAGCACGAAGAACCAACAATATACCGTCAACTGGTAAGCCATAAAGTCCAATTCTCACAACTGTCTCCAAAAGCTGAAACAGACATTGCCAACATTCTCAGAATAGTCAAATTAGCTAGGATTGTCTGTCCTTAAGTCCAATTCTGGACACAGGGGCAAAACGGTAATTTTGGACCAAAACGATGTCCGCCGTTGAATCCGCTTTGCACCGAAAAGTGTGCCAGAGTTAATGGTCTCTAAAGTTGTCAAACTATATGTCTACGGATTCGTTTTGATGATATGAACCCAACGATATGTCCAATTTTGGATTTCGGTGGACCGTGCACGAAATCGCCCGTTGAGTCGGATCGTGGGGCCCACAAAACGGTGATCCGATCAGCAGTCTCAAAATCTGACCAAACTTGACATACAGGACCAGACAAATGATACGGTCCTGTTGGCGCAAGTTTTGTCTCGATCTGACGAACGTGCACAAAGTAATTAGAAATTTTGCAAAGAGGCCGGTATGGTAAATTTCGACGGATACGCATCAAATTCATCGCGCACACGCGACCAATTTGAATTCCGTCAAAGCCCACATGTCCGCAAAGTCGATACGCACCTTTTGATGCTTTCAATTCGTGACCATGTCGTTCGGTTTGGCCGGACGCACATCGTACCGGAGAGTTTTATTAAAAATTCGTAGTTTTGAAAACGGGTTCTTGTCAATATTTGGGATTCGATTTCTCGACACGTAGTCGATAAAATCAACTTCTATAAATGACATGATGCGATCCGATCAACTGTGTCAGAATCGGACCAAACAGGGTATACAGGAATGATTGTGGGCCATTGTCGTGAATGATTCTCCGAGGTAACCCAAATCGGTAAATGACATGATGCTTGAGGAATTTAATCACGTCGGAAGTTTTCACTTCTACAAGTGGTATAGCTTCTGACCACTTGGAGAAATAGTCAGTTATAGCCAGGATGAAGCGATGACCTTTTGATGAAGAAGGGGCAACCGTGCTGATGATGTCCATTCTCCATGCTTCAAACGACCAAGATACAACCGTTGGGTTTAAGTACTCCGACGGTTGGTGAATAAAGTCAGCGTGGATCTGACACATCCGGCATTTCTTAGCATATGCTAGGATGTTGGCTATCATTTTAGGCCAATAGTATCCCATACGCCTGAGTCGGTCCTAGAGTTTAGGTCCCGACTGATGAGCTCCGCAAGTGCTGTCTTGAGCCTCGTGCAGTACATCTTTAGCCTCCTGGCCTGATAGGCATCGGAGTAAAAGTCCATCGAAGGAGCAACAGTATAATGTTTTAGCTTGAGTGTCACAGTAAAACCGAAGATATCGTCTTCTGATGGCAGCCGCTTCTTTTGCATTATCCGGTAAGATTTTATACACTGTGAAATCTATAAAAGGGGATCGACAGTCTCGAATGCCTTCTTCGGCCTCTGCGGACTGGTTGGCTTGTATGCATAAGTAATTCCTAGGGCATACTAATTCTTTCCCTATCACTGTGATAGTGTACTGAGTCCCAGCAGGTGCTGCCAATGACGCTGCCAATCCTGCTAGAGCATTAACTTCCAGGTTCCGTAAACGGGGAACATATTCTATAAAGAATCCCGTAAAAGTAGAGATTAAGAAAATTGCTGCTTGATGGTATGGGATCAGGTTCTCATGTCGGACCTAGTATTGTTCCCGAACTTGGTTGACAATCAACTGAGAATCACTGTAAGCTTCTAGAGAGTCGACCCCCAACTCTTTGGCTAGTCGAAGTCCGATGATAGGAGCACTATACTCGGTGATATTATTAGAGCGCGGTTCTAAGAGCGAATACGCTCGTTGAATGACCAAGTCGTCGGGGGAGATTAACACAACCCCCACTCCAGCCATAATATTGCCTTTAGAACCTGTCCTTGAAGCACTGTCAAAGAACAGTCACCAAATCGACTCTTCTGTAGAAGTGTGGGCATTTATTACTTCATCTAGGATATCTTCGTAGAGCTTTGATGTCTCGGCTACGGGATGGGAAGCTAGGAAATCAGCTAACGCTTGACTCTTGACCGCTTTCTGCGGGACACACACTATGTTATAGGGGGACATAAGTTTTGCCCATGTGGCCAGGCGTGAGTTTAATGCCCCTGGCTTGGTCGTAAGGACCCTGAGGTGGTTGACCCTAGAGATGACGTGAATCGTCTGCCCGACTATATAATATATGGTTTTCTGAATAGCGAAGACGAGGGCGAGCCATTCTTTCTCCACAGGGGTATACCTGTGCTCGGCTCTGATCAGATGATGGCTGAGGTAATATATAGCTTGTTCATAACCTGCGTCGCTATTCTGGGCTAATAGGGCTCCGAAAGAATGAACCAAGGATCGGACGTACAGCAAAAAGGGTCTTCCCATGACCGGAGCTACTAGGACCGGAGGGTTCGTAAGATATCTTTTAATGTCTTCAAAGGCTCGCTGGCATTCCTCATTCCAGACATAAGATGCCCATTTCTTCATCAACTCGGTGAAGGGTTTACAACGTCCTGATATATTAGAAATAAACCTCTGGGTGTAGGCCAAGCGCCCTTGAAGACCGTGGAGTTCACGCAGGTTCCTTGGCGGTTGTATTTCAATGATTGCTTTTATCTTCTCAGTATCTACGTGAATGCCCTTTGAAGTTACAATAAAGCCTATGAACTTGCCGCTGGACAATCCCAGAAGGACTTGGTCGGGGTCATCTTTAACTGGTGTGTCCTCATCAAGTCAAAGACGGTTCTTAGATCATGAAGGTGATCACCTCGAAAGCGACTTTTGACAGCGATATCATCAATATAATATTCGACTGTCCTGCGTCGGTGTTTGCGGAATATGATACTCATAGCACACTGGTACATAGTGCCCACATTTTTCAAACCGAAGGGCATCACAGTGTAAGAGAATACCCCCATCGAAGTCCGAAAGGACATGTTTCTCGTCGTCTAGAAACATCTTGATCTGGTTATAACCGGAGCAACCGTCCATGAAAGACATGCGCTCAAATCTACAGGTGTTGTCGACCATCACATTAGTAATGGGTAACGGGAATTCGTCGTTCGGGCAAGCGGCGTTCAGATCGCAAAAATCTATACAGACTCGGATCTTTCCATTTTTCTTAGTAACTAGGACGATATTGGCCACCCAATCTGGGTGTTGTTCCTCATGGATGAAGCCGCTCTTTATTAGATTGTTGACTTCTTTCTCGATAGTGTTCATGGTATCGGGACGGAAATGCTATTGTTGTTGCTTCACTGGCTTAGCGTTAGGCAGGATATTTAGTTTTTGTACGACAACATTTGGGTCTGAGCCTGACATATCTTCGTAGCTCTAGGCGAAGACGTTTATGTATTCTCTTACAAGTTCAATAAGAGACTCGCGGTCTTCACCTTTCAGACTTTTGCTGATGAAGATCAGTTTAGGAGAAGGGTCATCTCCTAAGTCGATTCGTACGACCTCATCTTCAGTAGGCGGGTCATGTAATTCGAAGATCTTCTCCCACTGGGCATCAAGTTGATGAGCCCAAGGTTCAATTTTGAGGGGTTCGAAGAATAGCTCATCGTCTTTATCGACCTGGTCCGTTGAAGTCATATTTACTGACAACATTATACGAAACACTTCCCCGATACTGGTGCCAGAGTCGCAGGAGGAGTCTGAAGAGTATGAGTGTGTCACCACCTTACATCGTGGAACCTCGGGCACTTTAGGTGGGATATATCCGAGGCCACTGCGAGTTTTTTGGTAATACTAATCAGACTTGCCTTCAAGGACATTAATCTTGATCGGTAAATACCGACCCTTTCTGTAATTGAGACCCATATTGTTGTTTAAGTCATAACCCATCTTCTGGATGATGCACCTGGCTTGCAGGGTATAGTGGTGAACCTGAACTGAACCGACTTCGGGTTCAGGCTCACAAAGATTATGAGTTCGGGAGCCGTCTACTCGGCCAAAGATGATGGGTACTTCTCTCTCTTTTTTCGTCTGTACTATAAAACAGGTGCCACGTATAGGGAGCACTTGTTTTGTAGAATCAACAGACGCAATTTGTTTCTGTAGTGATAAACCCAGGTTTTGTTCTAGAGCATAAGCAGGAAAATCAGGAGAGTAATTTAAGGGCATTCCTTTATTAATAAAGTAGGACAAATCGTCCTCAGGGTTTACACCGTCAAAAGTGGAAAAGTTGGGCACAACAGCATCAATAAGATCTCTACCCCCAGCTCCTGAGATGGGCAAAGATGGAGTAGAACGAGGCGGGTCGTGCAGCATCACCTTAATCGACTCAACAGAAGGGTTTCTCCTCATTGGTGGTTTACCCTTCAATCATACCACCAAAGGAGTTGTAGCTTGAACTGCAGATGTCGCAGGGCATTCCTTGGTAGGTGGCCCTCCTTTCAATCGGACTACTAGAGAAGTGGTAGTCTCAGCTGTGGGTGCCTTAGGGCGTTCTTTCAGATGCACTTTTATTAGCTCCTTGGTGGCAGTTTGTACCTCGGCTTCGTCATCGACGTCTTTGCCTGAGGCCTTCTGGTGTTTCATTCAGAATAGCCGAGACTCAATATAGTAAACCTCAACCCCTTTGAAGGGGTCAATGTCTGCAAACTCAATTTTTACCACTCCATCGCTGTTGACATATTTGAAGCATTGATGGACGGTAAATGGCACGATCATGTGTTTGTGGATCCAAGGTTGTCCCAACAGGATATTGTAGCAGACATCCGGGTCAATGACATAGCAAGTCGCTTCAGCCTTCAGGTCGTCAATCTGAATTTTCAAGCAGATTTTTCCTTCTGGACAGCTCTTGCCGTTATTGAAACCACTGATCGTGGTTTGGGTTGCGGAAAGTTAGTGCATAGGAATCAACAATATATGCAGTAGACGGTAGGGGATAACGCTCACGGACGAACCGGGGTCGATGTGCATACGATCGGCCTTGATAGTACCAACGTATCCTGTATAGTACAGGGATCGGGCATGCCTATTATTCTTTAGCAGCATATCTTATTGTAAGAATGTGATATTAGGCATAGCCTCTATCACAGTGTGGCAAGTAGGACAAGTAGCATGATCCTCATCCAGCTGTTGTATCTATCCCAAGTAGGATTCGATGTTCTATAATGCCTCGATCAGAGCTTTCTGGGTCTTCTTGGAGAGACGGAGGAGTTTAAAAAGCGACAGCCTAGCCGGGGTGTTGGCAAACTGAGCCAGTATGTCCAAATTGTAGGGTCGGTCCAACCCTGTAGCTGTATCCTTTCTGAGGGGCTTGTCAAAATGCCCTTCTTTTTGCTTTTGTTTGTCCGTCGTTGGTGGTTGAGAGGTGTCACGACCCGCACCCGGATATACGGATACGAATACGTGGGCCACGCCCAGCCTACGCCGCAGTATCGGCGGTAGAACACTGTCTAGTACCCAATAAATATACACTACATCTAGAAGGTCCATGAACTACAAATGTACTCAATCACAACCCAATATCTAAAGAAGATAAGACAAGAAAGATAACTAAGGCACAAGAACAATAGAACCTACTAGAAGGAAAAAATAAGACAAACTAAGAACAACTACCAGGCAACTCACATAGAAGAATAGTGAGATCCACCTCAGCTAGCAACATCATGAAGTCCAATAATGGTATAACAACTCCTAAAATATTATCAACGGTATCCTGTCAGAAAAATGAGCAAGTACAAACACTAACAGCAGTTCCATATGAATTGACAAATTCTATAAGAGACAGTATAATGAAATACAAGACAAAGATATAGGACGACTTGAGAACCATTCGAAAGATGAGTTACAACCCTTAAACAAACAAGGACCGGGGTTGTAACCCTTCTCCCGAACAGAACTTAGTCCCCAATCAGGGTATAGCATAAAGACATGTAGAGCATGTGAGTAAATGAAATATCATAGCATGGTACTGAATGTAGAACAGAACAGGATATAAGATAAGATAAAGTAAATATAAAATGTGCCTTGAATTATTAGAGCGTTATGTGATCGGCTTGGGATAAGTGACAAGACAGGTTATCCACTTGGCCCGGCAATCCGCGGTGACCTCAACGGAAAGTCATGTCGGCCAACCTGGATAACGAGTACAAGGTAAATGGGATCTCGCTACACCCTACGTGAGGGGAGAGTGGCACGAGCACAAGAATATAGTGACAGGGTGGCTTGGATCACATAGTCTCTAATAATTCCCCAACCCCGAATAGTATAATAGACCTGGACATTGTAGAAGCATGGAAAATATTAGAATAAAGGCATAAATGGCCCATGCGGTTTTGGGTAGCAAGTCTATGCGGCTCATACTGGAGTTGCCCTATGCGGCCCAAAAGAAGACCCTCAGACTCATGCGGCTCGGGGATGAATGCGGTTCAGCAGGAATATGCGGCTCAATTGACGACACGTGTGACTCCCCCCCACAGTTGGCCACTAGAGTAATGGCCTCATTTAATGCTCTGACACGACTCGACGGCTGTCTCTGATATAAAGTATCATAGTGGCTCTGCCATAATGACAGACTCTTCGGGAAAAGAAGAAAATCTCTGACCCGATCTGACAAAAAATCCTAGATTACCGCGTGGCAAAAGTCTCATGCGGCTCGGATAGAGAACAGCTTCATGCGGCTCATTGAGGAGTCACTCTAAAATGATTAACAAAAACCCGCCATATGCGGTCCACCCATAGCCCGGTCTATGCGGCTCAACACCACGCTAATTCATGCGGCCTACAGAAACTATGCATATGCGGCTCACGGAAAGTTCGTCCCCTGCGGCTCGATGAGGCATTGACTCATGCGGCTCACGAGTAGTATCCCCCTGCGGTTCAAGTGTTGGTCACCCTATGCGGCCCTGGCAGGATCTTCAATTTAAAAAAACGTGGCACTGAAGATGCAACAGAATCCCAACGAGAATATTCGACGTCATCATCATAATTGCCGAGATCAGGGCATATCATTCATCATCAAGCCAATAGGACACGTGGCGAGCAATCAAATATTGGCATAATCAATCACGAAGATTTAAAGCAGTCAGCATTAACTGCTCATAAGATTTGGTGCTATCCGCATTAGTGGCCGAGATCCATTATGATCAGGATCAAGGGCCCAGATAGAATAAAGGAGCGCCGACATTCCAAATAGATAATCATCAGCAAACCCTAATGATCCCACCCCACTCTTATAAATAGCCAGCATCATTCCCACGTAAAAAAGGTCGGCAACAAAAGAATAAAAAAAAAACAGAGAAGAAGAGAGAGATATACACAGAGAGAGCTTCCCCTTTTCTTGATATTCACAGAGAGAGAGAAGCCAGGAGAGCAACTCGAGGAGAGTAAGAAGAGCCTTTCTTCGTCAACGCCGAGCAGATCTTCCCCGAGCCAAGGCTGCATACCGATCGTCCAAGGAGTAAGGCAGAGCGGCCGTCGCTTTCCCGAGCCTCTATCGTCACCCCCCAGAATCAAAAATAAACAATCGTACTTAGTCTGCTGTACCTAGGTTTTCGTCCCTAGGCTTTCTTTGTACGAGCGAGTTTGTATTGTGAGTCTAAGTTCAGTCCTCCAATAATTGTTCTGTTCTTTTACAATCAATGGCAAACACGATGGCGACTCTGCTGGAGACTAACTTCTCCACGGCTGAGGAGTTGGTGACGCAATCGGATGCAGCCAAACTTGGCTCCACACAACAGAAGATGGTCGTCCGCTTCGACCAACGGGCGTTCGAAGAGATGCTCTCTGAAGGCAGCGCTGGCCCGGTCCAGAAACGCACCCGCACCACGAAGGCTCGCAAAGAGTGGAGGCCAAAGTCATTTGCTCCTCCCCAAGCCCTCGATGGGATACCCTCGGTCGCTCAAGACGGCAAGAAAGATTCTCCTGCGGCCCCACTTCAGATCGCAGACACCTCTGCTGTCCCCAAGTCCGGCAGAAGAAAATACTATGATGCTGGACTTGCAGGGGCAAAGAGGGTCTCTGCTCAACCTGAGCCACAGAGGAGCATTAGCCACAGAAAGAAAATCCATGCGGCCACAACCGTCAACCACACGAAGAAAACTCATGCGGCCACTTCTGTCAGCCGTATAACTTATGCAGCTACAGTTTCCAATCGCATGGATGAGGTTCCTGCGGCTAGTAAAGTCAACCGCTTGCAGAAAACCTATGCGGCCACAGATGCCAACCGCATGCGGACAGCCTGCACGGCCGTGACTCCTAACCGCATAAGAACTCGTCCCACAACAGAAGACAGTCGCATGCAGATAGCCTGCACGGCACCCAACGCTAGCCGCATAGCGTCTCTACCGCGCTTCTCTCGATCAGTTTTCGACCGACTCTCATGCGGTCCTAACTCTGATCACTTTCTGGATGAAAATCCAGACTCTGTGATACCTAATGTGGACTCTTCCTATTACGCACCCACAAGTGCTAAAAAGAAAAAGTCTAGGGCAGCGCAGGCTCATCAAGTCCAGACAGCTGCCCCAACCTCTGACTATCGGGGCGTCCCGCTGAGTATCACGCGGGCCTCTGACGGGAAGTTGTATAAAACCACTCGAGTCCAGCCCCCGGCGGCAAACGGACAAAGTGGTCCCTCTGACCTGCGTGAAGATATCCTCCACAAACGTAAGGAAAGAGAAGGAGCCTCAGCATGCAGAGAGTCCTCACAGGGACGTCACTGCACCCAGATTATCGTCAACTGCTGTTGCAACAACTCAGCAGTAACGGAAGACCGGCCATCCGTCTTCCAAAGATTACAACATCCGAGCTCGGAAGACGAGGCACCTCCCGTTGCCTCCTGCAATTCCGCACGGAAAGTCCCCGTGGAGGGGAGAGGGAAGAAGACAAGCATCTCCAGCCCAAAGGTGTCAACTATTACAGCTAAGAAGCCGTCGTCTAAAGGATTATCCTCTACTGGAGTATTCCAACACACCCGTTCAAAGACGAAAACTGCTGTAGTAGGAAGTTCGCCGTCTACGTCATTGGGGGTCGTCGGAACTGGGGGTAGCACTCCTCCAAACCTCCACGACAACCCGACATGCCAAGAAAACGGACTGGAGGAAGCAAATCCTTCGACGGATACAACAGATACCGACGTCCCCGAAGACGTCCTAAACGAAGCAAGCTCTGAAGCTGGGGGTACTGTTCCTTCCGAGTCAGAACCTGAAGAGAACATCCCCACATATCCTGATGATTTCTCGATGCATAAGTATGACTCGGAGGGCATGTCCGCCACTTCTCCTTCTGTCACTCCTCACGTAAGGACGGTATTCATGACGGACAACAGCCAAGGTGGTTCCGGCGATCGCCAACGTATCGACACTTTGGAGGCCATACTACACGCCTTGGTCAAGTCTGTAGACGAGATCAAAGCAGCGCTTCCTACTCTGCAGGGAGTGTCACCTGGTCAGACAAGCACGGGTCCCGCGAACAACATAGATTCAAATTCAGCGGCACCAAACCCGGGCAATAATGCTCCCGAGATAATGGCCCCTACCGCGACAGATGAGGCCCGAGAAGTAAGGAGAGAGGTTCAGGAGCTTCGAGCGATGTTCCACGCCCGAGAAAATTCTCAAGACCTCAGAATACGGCAACCATACCCAGCTGAATGGAGGGATGTGCCCTTTCCCCCAAGATATAAGCCGTTCAATATCAACCCATATGATGGTAAGACTTCAGCAAGCCGGTACATCACTTACTTTGAGGTCACTACCGACCATCTGCCCCATGATGATGCCATCCTCACACGGTTATTCATTGGGGCACTGGAAGGAGTCGCCTTCGATTGGTACCGCAACCTGCCAGATAATTGCATCCACTCCTTCGCTGGCTTTAAGCGCTTGTTCTTGGAGAGGTTCTATGAGGTAGGACAGGACGTCACGATGTCTACCCTCATGGACGTCGTCCAAGGAGAGAAAGAGCTGACAAGGAATTACATTGAGCGGTTTCGTCAAACCGTAATGAAGTTACCATCTGGCAACCCGGACTCTTCCTTGATTGAAATTTGCCAAAAGAGACTACTCCTAACAATTAGTCTCTGGATGGGCGAAAGTCAATTCAAGGACTGGAAGGCCTTTATCATCAGCGCTACAAGTGCCGAGGAACGATTGAAGAAAGCTCGCCAACTGGGGTTGCATATCTCAGAGGGAGAGAGCAAGGGGAAGCGTCCCAACGCCAGCAACGACAATGGGGGTAGCCCCTCCAACAACCGGGACAACAAAGGCAAGCAGTCCATGGTGACCGATATAGCCCAGAAGCCCGAGCCACAGCCAGCAGACAAACAATGGCCTCAAATCACTTATTACTTCGAAGACGACCACGTCAAGCCTATCTTGGACATGTTTATACAAGGAGATAGAATTCAGCTTCCTCCACCAAGGCGGGAACCTCGGCCTGCTGATTTGGAAAATCCGAAGTTCTGCCATTACCACCGTTACGTCCACCATGCTACACACGACTGCTACCAACTGAAACGGTATATCCAGAACCTCATCGATTCAAACGCTCTGGCTATCGACTTCGAGGAGGTAACCGTAGCAGCCAACATGGTGTCCGTATAATTCGGCAATTTCCCTCCAACAGAGACTCAAGACGGTGTCATACCCATCCCTCTGGCAACGATGGAAATCACTAATCTTCCGCCTGCCCGTGATCAAACTCCCGGCCTAGTACCCCTCACCATATCACGAGGGGAAATCATGTGGGTCCATCCGGGCCTAGTCCACGAGGTGACTCAGCCCACTTTACCTTCTAAAAAGAAAAGTGGAAAGGTCAGATCATGTCGCACCGCCTCGACAGTGGAGGAGGAAGTCTCAGCCGTCACTACTCGATCTGGAGCACAAGCCCAACCAGTGGCCGAGAATCCGACTAATGATCAGCAGCCTACAAACGCTGATACTCCGGGACCGGCTCAGCCTTCGACGACCGACAAGCCTAGGCCGAAGGAGACTCGCTTCGACAAATCCCTCCGAAAGGAGACACTTCAGGGGCTGGAGAGGCCCTACAACTTCGACATCTTGGCACAATTGGCTAATACACCGGCCAAATTGTCCTTATATGAACTCCTGAGGCTCTCAAAGGATGTCCGCACGGCTCTAAGTGAGGCACTCCAAAATGCCGACGCATACTTGGCTCAGGTCAACCTCACGGGAGATAATCAGCCTACAGATCTCCAAGATAGTGCGTGTACAGGTGCAATGCCCAATATCGTCTTCTCTCCGCAGGATATGCTCATCAAAACTAACCTGCACGATCGCCCATTGTACTACACTAGATACATCGGCGACGTAAAGGTAGACCGAATGCACATTGATCCTGGGTCCTCCATAAGCATCATTCCGAAGCGTCTGCTACATCATCTTCGCATTCCAATGCATCGCCTGACGCCTACAAGTACCGCCATTAGCGGTTTTAATTCGGGCAGGAGCTACCCAATAGGGAAGATTCGCTTGAAATGTCAGATTGGCGATCTCCAATCAGAAGTCACCTGCTACGTCATAGATGCCGACACTTCTTACAATATCCTTCTGGGGCGGCCTTGGATACACGATTACATGATCGTGCCTTCTACGCTACACCAGTGCTTCAAATATGTCGATAAGCACGGCTTCGTGAGGACAGAGTTTGCTGATATCGATCCCTTCAAAGGGGTCGAATCTTATTACTCAGACTCCTGTTTGTACGAAAAATCAAAGAAGCATCTGGTCGAAGAGGAGGTGCAAGCTCACACCAAGACCACCACAAGGTCAGAAGAACCCCTGACGATCCACCTCCACGCTCGCAAACCGGGCAGTTCTGCACCCCTTACGGCTACTTTGCGTAAGGACGCAATCAGTTTATCGGCGCAAGAAGAGCAGATGAGAATCCGGCTGTCGAGGTCTGGCCAAGTGCCGAGACCCACACCAGGGCCTTTTACCATCAGACTACCGAGAGTCGGTCAGCTCCAAGCGGAGAAACTCAATCCCTCCGACAGATCGCTCACAATACGTCTTCCTAAAAAGGGCCGTCACCCCGACGCGAGGTCTGACACTTCCAGCGAACCAGCCACTCCTCGCCCCACGTCAGATGCCAAGCTGGGGGTTGCTAGTCTACCAACAACTCCACGACCTGCTCCCCCGGTCGAGCCTCTGAAGGTCAAGCTGACTAGGTCGCTCTCCCAGTCTTCACTTATACAGGGGGCGGCCGAAGAAGAACCAGAATTAGCCAAGTATGTGGCTGCCCACTCCGATACCCCTTCCGCGGATGATGTAATCCCTCTCGAGAAGATACCTTATTTTATCAATAAAGGGCTATCTTTGAATTACATCGAGCTCAACAAGCTATGTACAATGTATGCTATGGATCACGGTATAGGCACTCACCTACACACACAAGTGACAAATGTATATACCACAATCCAGCTCACTCCGGCAGAAGACGCTTACCGAATAGTCGAGGGAGGGGACCACCCGATTATCTTCGGCCGGAAAGACGATCCGTACCCCTTCACCATAAAAGAAGTCGATCTTGGGTCAGATGCCGGAAGATTGCCTCTATACCTTTATAGTCCCCAGTCCAAATACCTCATGCAGAAACAAGGATATGATCTAGAAACTACACCAGGCTTGAATTACGGTACCGGACAGCGACTACCTTTGAAGCCCCCAGTACCGTCTGGTAAACCATGGGACTACTATAGCAAAACTCGATGTGGACTAGGGTATGTAACTCCCATAACGACTCCAGAGAGTTCAGATGAAGAATGTGATTGGCAGTTACACTCAACCGGGTCACCAACTTCCGACTCAGACACAAGCATTGGGGACATATTCAGACAAGTCCTATCAGTCAACATGGCATTTGTCGACGCTTACGAAGAAGATGAGGACATTCCTGAAATCCGCGAGCTTGAGCCGTGGGCCCAACAGTTAGACGCACAATGGGAAAAGCGGTTCGAGCTAAGAGAACCTCCTACAGAGGATGAAGTTATGCAGGTCAACCTCGGCACCGAATCCTCTCCAAAGCCAATCTTCGTCAGTAAAAGCCTAACAGACGAGGAACGAGAATCACTGCTGGAACTCATCAGAGAATACATTGACGTATTTGCATGGAGTTACGAAGACATGCCAGGATTAGATCCCGATATTGCTCTCCATAAACTCAATATACGGCCGGATGCAAAGCCAGTCAAGCAGCAGCAACGACGCTTCCGCCCGGGCGTCATGGACGCGATCGAAGCCGAAGTCAACAAACTGATAGCCAGCAGCTTCATCCGTGAGGAGCAACACCCTGACTGGGTCGCCAATATAGTCCCGGTCCTTAAGAAGAACGGGAAGATCCGAATCTGCATCGACTTCCGTAATCTAAATGAGGCATGTCCGAAAGACAAATTTCCTCTCCCGATCACGGACATCATGATTGACAACACATGCGGCTTCGAACGTATGTCATTCATGGATGGATTCTCGGGATACAATCAAATTAAGATGTCCCCCGACGATGAGAAGCACACATCATTTAGAACACCGATCGGCACATACTGTTACACAGTCATGCCATTCGGTCTAAAGAACGCTGGTGCCATATATCAGCGGGCTATGAGTATCATTTTCAGAGAACATTTACGCAAAACAGCGGAATGCTACGTCGACGACATCGCTGTCAAGAGTCGCCGTAAGGAGGATCATCTACAAGATCTGAGAACGGTATTCGACCTGATGCGAGCCCACAACCTGAAGATGAACCCTACAAAGTCGTTCTTGGGCGTATCCAGCGGGAAGTTCTTAGGTTTCATCATCACTGCACGGGGTATCCATGTAGACCCTGAGAAAACCAAGGCAATAATGGAGATGCGTCCCCCGAAAAATCTCCGCGAACTTAAAGGCCTCCAAGGGAGGCTAGCCTATATCAGAAGGTTCATTTCTAATCTCTCCAGACGATGCCGGCCGTTCACACACCTCATGAAGAAGGGAGTCTCATTCGTATGGGACGAAGAATGCCAACGCGCTTTCGACGACATCAAAGAATATTTGTCAAATCCTCCAGTCCTGGTGGCCCCGGTCCCTGGAAAACCATTCTTGCTCTATATATGAGCAATGGAATACTCCCTCGGTGCCCTACTGGCACAAAATAACGATGCAGGACACGAACAGGCCATATACTACCTCAGTCGAATGATGGTCGGGCCCGAACACCGATACACTACCGTGGAGAAAGAATGCCTCGCCTTGGTATTCACCATTCAAAAGATGCGGCATTATGTTACAGGACAAACCATACATGTGATCTCACGGGTAAATTCCCTCAGGGTCCTCATGACTAAACCAGGGGCGCTCAGCTCTCGCCTCGCTACATGGGCAATACTGCTATCCCCATATCATATGATCTTCGTCCCACAGAAGGCTGTCAAAGGCCAAGCCCTGGCAGACTTTTTGGCGGCCCAGCCAGGATCGGGGTCATCCAGAATATACGAGGAAATCCCAGATGAGGTCGCCGATTCTAATACAACCACCCACGACAACATATGGAGGATGTTCTTCGATGGCGCTTCAAGAACCGGACCCAAGGGAAATATCGTCGTCGGGGTCGGAGTAATATTGATCTCTCCTACCGGGCTAGTGATCAATCGCGCCTACTCTCTCATGGAACCCTGTTCCAACAATGTGGCCGAGTACAACGCTTTGGTCATTGGCCTCCAACTCGCAAAGGAGCTGGGTGTAGAATATTTCGAAGCATACGGCGATTCACAATTAATCGTCAATCAGATTCGGGGGTCGTACGAAGTCCGCCATGAAGACATGATCCCCTACCACCAAATAGCAATCAACATTATCTCCTCATTCGAGGGATTCTTCATCGAACACGTCCCCAGACTTCAAAATATCGAAGCCGATGCCCTAGCAGGCCTTGCCGCTTCTTTAGCAGTGTCGAACCAAGCGCATCACTCGGTTGAGGTGATAGGCCACGAACTGGTCTGTCCCAAGAACAATATTCAATTCGTGGCGAGCTATTCCGCCCAGACGGTCGACGAAACACCAGACTGGAGGCAGCCGTTCGTTGACTTCGTCGTATACGATATCCTCCCGGAGAATCCAAGGGAAGCCACCTCCATCAGACGGCGTTCTCTCAGATTCTTCTACGACACAGAGACAAAGATGCTGTACCGACGATCCTACGACGGATTATTACTCCGGTGCTTGTCAAACGCAGAAGCCAAAGAAGCTGTACGAGAAGCTCACGACGATGTCTGTGGGGTCCATCAGCCTGGCCCTAAGCTACAGGACCGCCTTCGTCGTATGGGCTACTACTGGCCCACGATGGTGGCAGACGCAATAGACTATGCCAGAAAATGCAAGGCTTGCCAAGTCCACGTGGACTTCATTCACCAACCATCCGAGTTTCTATATCCAACGGTGGCATCCTGGCCATTCGAAGCATGGGGAATGGATATCATTGGTCCAATCACCCCATCTTCCTCCCGAGGACATCGCTTCATACTTGCGATCACCGACTACTTCTCCAAATGGGCGGAAGCTGTCCCACTCGCAGAAGTTAAGACTTCAAACGTGATCAGCTTCCTTAAGCATCACGTTATCTACCGCTTCGGACTGCCGCGGAGGATCATCCATGATAATGGTCCGCAGTTTGCAAGCCATGCATTCTATCGATTCTGCGACAAACACCGCATTCAGAATGTCGCTTCGACACCATATAACCCGACAGCAAATGGGTTGGGAGAGGCATTCAATAAAACAATCATCAAACTCCTCAAGAAGTTTGTCTCCTCCAACAAACGCGACTGGAACGAGAAGCTCGGCGAATGCTTATGGGCTTATCGCACCACGGTTCGAACAGCTACTGGGAATACACCATTCTCTTTAGTATACGGGAGTGAGGCAGTCCTCCCACTGGAAACTCAGATTCCCTCACTCCGCGTCGCCCTCACTTATCAGTTGACAACGGATGATAACTATCGACGCCGATTACAAGAGTTGGAGGCCTTAGACGAAAAGCACCTCCTAGCCCAGCAAAGGATCGAGCTATACCAAGCACGTATCTCAGGAGCCTTCAACAAGAAGGTTAAAATCAGAACATTCCAAGTGGGCGATCTCGTTCTGGCAGTCCGGAGACCAATGGTCATGACTCACAAGACCGCAGGCAAGTTCCAGCCAAAATGGGAAGGTCCATTTGTCATCGAGGCCGTGTTCTCCAACGGCGCCTACCGCCTCGCCAAGCAGAATGGGGACTTGCTTATGTTGCCCGTCAACGGCAAGTTTCTGAAGAAATACTATGTTTAGACAACATTCTCCAAATTATCGAGTCATGTACCCTCTTAGTACCCCTGAACTCGCACCCACCATTTTCCAAATCATCGAGTCATGTACCCTCTTAGTACCCCTGAACTCGCACCCACCATTTTCCAAATTATCGAGTCATGTATCCATTGATACCACTGAATCCACATCCACAATATTTCAGATTACCGAGCCATGCACCCACTGGTGCCACTGAACTCTCATCTCCTCAATATTCTAGAAAATCCAAATTATGTACTTACATTCCGGTCACTCTCTCAGATAGTAAGTCACGTATAATCATACCTCTGAACTTTCTTCCTGAAAGAGATCCTCCCTCATGATCCACTACCCGCGCTCCTAGTGCACAAAAAGGGTAATCGATCCACTAATTTCCGAAACGACCATGTCCTCATTACCTCTGAGTCGTTTTCACTTCCACCAAAAATAAACCGCCCCCTCGCATAGAACTTCCATGTCCTCCTACCTCTGAGTAGTTCTATGCACCCTTTCTTCATTGAGCCCACTCCTGCCATGTCTTCATTACCTCTGAGTGGGAAGGCTCCGTCGAAGAAATCACCATATTTGCCATGTCCACATTACCTCTGAGCAAGTATGTTGGTTCCCTTTCAACCTATTATTCGTACCCACAACCGGAGTGCGACAAGGATAATAGGTCGACAATCGTCCTCTGTTGACCATAAATGTCCTCTGTTGACTACAAACGTCCTCTGTTGACCACAAATGTCCTCTATTGACCACAAACGTCCTCTGTTGACCACTATTGATTATAGAAAAGTCTTCCGTGAAGTCTCCCCCTACCATGTTCTCATTACCTCTGAATAGGAAGATTCCACGGTAAAACCCTTATGTTTGCTACGTCCTGATAATCTCGGAGCAAATATGACTGGCTTTCTCCCACCTTATTATCCGTATCCTGAACCAGGGTACGCCAAGGATAATAGGTCCACAAATATCCCTTGCTAAGCTTCTTAAGCATAAATCCACCATCCTACCATGCCCCGGGAGCCCAGCTGCTCTACGGCATTCCTTTCTCCAGTACCGAGAACATCCATGACCATTTTATCGTGGCTGTCCCGGACATCCTGATCAAACTTGTTATCCGTACCTAAAACCTAGGTACGCCCAGGGTAACAAGTCCACAAATAATCCCCCAGCAAGTCCAATTCCATGAACACCACAAGAACAAGAAAGAGAAGATGAGTTGAAACATGCTCATTTATCTCAAAATTCAAAAGAGCTACATCAGTGGGGATCACATCCCTTGCAGATAAAAATATACACATATGAAAGAAAAACAAAAAAGAGAAGCAGAAGAAGACAGATGGCGGATCACTGTTCCGGGGCACATAATACCGTGAGGCGGTCCTTTATCAAGGCGACCGATCGCGCAAACCTCTGTTTGGCTCGACGCTCAGCTTCCTGGTTCAACACCGCCGGGTCCTCCAGATGAACGTGGGCCTGCCAGTTGTCCTCGAACTTCTTAAAAGATCGCTCCAGGTTGGCAGAAGTTCGAGAAATCCGCTCGGCCTCCCGAGCAATCGACTCCTGTTCTACATGAGCAGCCTCCCGCTCTGACTCTAAGAAGGCCAACTCCTCCTGGAGTGCGAGAATCCGCTCCTTCGTGTCAACTATTCCACGAGAGGTAGATTCTTCCCGGGCCCTACAAGCCTGACTCCGACGACTCAGTCGGTCATAAGAGACGGAGAACTTGTCAAGATCTCCCTGCACAGCCGGCCCGACAGTTTCTCGAGCGAGCTTGATCCTGTCCCGAGCAGCAACCAGGAAGCCCCGCTCTCGTTCGATCGCAGCAGGCAAACCAGCCTGCCGTATTGCCAGCAGTTGGGTCACAAGCTGGTCAGCCTCTGTCAGCTTAGGCTCCAGGAACGCTGCTAACCCCAGCCCGCCAGGAAGACCCTTCAGAGTGTCAATTTGGCCCCGAGCTCCCCGAAGAGACAGAGAAAAAGGGACCCCCGTTCCACGGCAGCGTTTATACACCTCCCTAAGTGGCGATAAAAGCTGTCAACCACATCCTGCGTCACCCTCGTCCAGAGCCTCCGAGGAAACCGATGTCAGTGGGAGTGTGGCTGGTAGCACGGAAGAAGACGCGACGGAATCTGCCGCTCCTGCCACAAGAGAAACCAACTCCGCACGGAAAGACGCTTGAACAGCGGCCAACTCCTCTTCAGCAGCCCGTAGGATTTAGATGCTCGACAAGGTCGAGAAGTCGACTTCCGGAGCCGTGTCAACAGCGGAAGACGAGGCGGAAACCATTGCCAACTCCCTCCCCGTCTGCCTGGAGACGGCAGGAGGCTCTTCAACATG